>JZKD02S1690752.1:272381-291119 GCA_000966675.3 Picea glauca
TTTATCCCTCCCTTTACATTTGGAATCTGTAGCTACCTTTGGAAGTCATTACTTCCCTTGAACAAAAACTATTGATTATTTCTCATATATTGTGGTGTATTGGTGTAACTCTTATCCTATTGTTCATTTCTCATTGGATATAATTGAATGGTTTAAATATAAGTTGAAAAAGGTTTTTAAATTGTACTGGATACTGATTCACCCCTCCTCTCAGTATCAACAAACAATTCATCTCAATCTAAGAGAAAATGCTCCTGACAGTCTTTAGCTGCGACTTCGGTGTCGTCCTCTACCAATGGGACTTCCATTCGCATAAGGAAAAACATGGCGATCACGACGAGGTGGAGGTGACCTGCTGATACTTCATCCATGTTTAGGTGTGTAACTACGATGTCTTGGAGAATGATTCCTACGAGGACTACGCCCGTAACTTGGACTGCGACGGTATCGAGGACTGGGACTCCGACGACGACCACTTCCTAAACCTCCAGGACCTATATGCAAATGAAATTCTCATGAAAAATGGCTAGGCTTACCACATTCATAACTCTTCAATTCATCTCCTCCACCATGGCCATGACCATACTCTCGAACCCTGTACGTTCAGTTGTTGCTATAGGTGAATGGCGAGGAATCATTTCAGATTAACAAGAGGATGGTGTGTTAAGAATCAAAACCACAACTATAGGAGCCGCCTCGAACGTTTCATATGCCATTACTAAAAATGGACAACCGGGCGGCCTATACAAACGTTCAAGTGTAGGTACACGTTTCAGTGAAGGCTGATTAAACTGATCTTCTGCGCGTCAGAAATGCTGCAAAAACAGAGTGCACCCCCATGCTATTGAAACGGATGCGTACAGCCAGATTCATTTGGCTTGTTATTCTCCTGACATATTCTTTCGTCTAAAAAAAACGCTTGACGTTCTTGTCAGCTAATTAATTTATCCACTCTACCAAATCGTATGCACTCTGATCATGTAGAATCCACTTCATAAAAATAGCTTCACCAGTTGGTATGCTATCAAACATGTCTCCTTCCACATGCGTTACACCTGGATAGTCAGGAGCTTCGACCACCATATCGTACATCTCAGGGTTGATTACCGTGATGTGGGGATACCTAGAAACTACGAGATTGAGAATTGACCCAATTCCTCCTCCCACATCCACCAATGTCTAAACATCTTTAAAACCCTGGTACATATCCAAAATCTTGCTCATCAACGTCGTAAAATGCTCAGACATAGTCATGTTGACAAGGCTGTTGAATCACGGCTCCTTGGCTAGGTACTCAAATACATTTATTCCATGGGATTTGGTGAATGGCTAAGATCCTTCAAGAACAACATCCTTTAGATAATGCCAGGTCTTCATACACATTGTTCAAAAGAGTAAAATCAAACCATTTCACCCACATTTGACCTCTATGAATTTTCAGTTTGTGATGCTCTTGCACGTGTCCTGTTTTTGGATTGACATATATCATTCTTCTTGCACTGTGATACGCCCAAACATTCACAAGCAACTCCAGAAGCCGACAATAACAATGAGGAGCCTTCGAAATGCTCAAACAACAGTTGCCATATAAAATGCATTGTTTACAATGGAACTCCTCCATGCTTTCGAAACAAATCCCAGTGAATGAAAATCTGAGCGAGGAACTAGTGCAAGATAATACTGGGTAACATCATCAGGAAGACCTGGTAAAAGAGAAAATTCATCATCATGAACATTTCATAAAATAATTTTTGATATATATTCCTACCGAACTGGGGACTTCACACGAGCTCGAGTGTCTTCTTCTTTTTTGATTTCCTTCGCTATTGGAAAGGCTCCAGCCATTGGCGAGTTTTTGAAAGTATTCTTAAAATCATCAGCAAGGGTGTCTTTCTTAATTAGCATATCACTTTTAGATGAATCCTTGCATTCTGCTTGTGGCTAGACTACATTTTCAACTGAGCATGGAAACTTGGTAGGGACAGCACCATTCATTAGAATGGTTCTTCCAGCATCATGAGTTGTTCCCATAGGGTGAAATCTTGCAAGAGGGAACATTTATCTAAGCCTCATGACTTCGCCAAATACCCACGATTGCTTGAATTTATATGATCACCTGTACTGGATAGGGATTTGTAAGCATCACACAACAACAGTGCATTGGTGAAGAAACTCTGGGTACAAGCAGTTGGAAGAACATGTTTCTTGTTTTCTGTATAACTTCTTTTGCAACATGTTCTCCTTCCAAAGGAGGAGGTGGATCGTTCCCAGGTGGAAGAAAAGGAACAACTGCTTCACTTTCTTTGTTCACATCCTCAAAGCCTTGGAAGGCATCATTTAAATGTTCATTTATTGCAAGCAACACCTTTTGCATCATAGAGTACCAGCTATCACCATCACTCCAAGCCCTGGGAAGAAAGGCCAAGCATCGAGCAAATTTCTGGCAAATTTGTATACTGCATTTTCCATACAAAATCTTGGACACCGGTACAGACTCTGCCTTGTTACACAATATAGCTTCTTTTGGATATCAACATGAGGATGTTTTTCTTTACCCTTCATGTCATGGAAATGTGTAGTCAATTATCATGTTGTTGTTGAAGAGAATATGGAAAACACTTTAGATAACACAAAATATATCAGCTACATCATTTGAGACATCTTTCGAATCATCTTGACCAAGTAATTGCAAAACCGGTTGCATGAGCTTTCCAGCAAGAGAGGTTCCTTCTTTCTTGACACTGGAGAAGCTTCCCAATCGTGCATACCACTTATCTTCTTTGCTTCTGCCTTGTTCTCTCATGCCTGAACTAGTCCGTCCATATGAAAGACCATAGCCTTGGGTAGTGCAGTCAATTTTTGATATCTGTTACAACAGAGGCTACAAAGTATCCTCTATCTAGGATGGCACAATGTGCCTCACTTACCAACTCATAGATGGCAAGATCATAAAAAAGAACTTCCCCACACAGGTCATCGGGTTCGTGGTAGGCCTCGTAGGGAAATGCATGGAGGGAATGCATGGAGGGAATGCATATGAATTGGGTGATTTACCTCGTCAATGAGCTTGAGAAAGACTTTCGCAAAGCGTAGGATCAAGGATACGAGTTCCACTTCAACTAGCTACTCATATTGATTGCATTTGTCGCTTGGAAAATGCATGAGAGAGAAATTTTTCCAGAAATTGAACCATCAAAACCATTGGCAGATAGATTTTATACATTATGGTATACGAACGACATGTCGAAGCAATGGTAGTCGAACGTAGTGTTCCATGCATACTATCAACAACTGAATATTTTCATAGAGTCATTCCCACGCATGACACCGTGCACCTTGCACTAGTACAAACCATTAGCCAAGTTATGAATAGATCGTCACTTTATCTATATCACTACGCGCAGGGATGAGAGTAAGGAAGAGTTACAGTATTATTATAAGATGATCGATGAAGACATGGATCAGATCATGAAGGAATGGCAGAAGGAATTTTAGACACTCATTGTAGATGCAGAACTCTCTGACACTAATATCATAGGAATCCCCTTGGTCACTCGAGTCGATCACGTTGGACAGACTAGTGCAAAGAAAAAGAATAAAAAGGAGGAAGTTAGGAATATAGAGATTCACGAGGAGGAAAACACCTCGGAAGAAAATGGATCTTGCTCACTAGGAGGAGGAGACAAAGTAAATGGAGAAGGAGGAGGGGATGAAGAAGAAAAACAAGAAGAAGGTGAAGCTACATCATCGAAATATACCCCTACCGATACTGAAACACTGAAGAAGAGGAAGGTTTCTCCACTAAAACCTTCAACAAGAAAGAAGACCCACACTAGTAAGCCCCAGCTAGAGGCCACACTCATGGAGGATGACATTGGCCTGGTTCGTGAAGCGATGGAGGATGCCTCTGAAGATCTCTTGCAGAGATATGGAGCGAAGTAGGAAGAGCTATACGAAAGGGTCGAGAAGGAGCTAAAGGAAATACAACAAGACATCCAATTGATCCACACAATGCCTCCTACGTCTTCTTCATCACACATTGTAGAATTGGGGGATGAGCCTGCCCAATTCCGACGACTTGTATATGCAACAAAGGATTGACTCCAGAAATTCCAAGAAGAAAAAAATAAGGCTACAGAAGCATTGAAGAAAGAAAAAGAGGAAGTCTTAGAGAAACTACGAGTTGCACGATACTGTGTAACCACTTATGAAAACATGAAAGATGAGTTGTGGGTGATGCTCATTGAGGACAAAAAAAATATATAGCGAGAAAAGGACCAACTTCTCGCATAGAAGACTATGGTCAAAGAAGCAGTGAATAAAGCACTTCATTTTGTGCCATTCTTGGCATAGGAGGAATATGAGTCAGTCAAGGTTCAAGTGATGAATCTCGCTAAGGCCATCTAGCAACTTCAAGTGAGGATAACATAGTTAGATATCCAAGCAGTATTGAGCACTCCGCAGGAGGTGCATGAATAGAGAGAGGAAGCCACTAACAATGCAGTAGGAAGGATCAGATCCCTAGACTATGAGTGAAAACAGTTGAGCGATAGGAGTGTGCAGACTTATGAACTCCTCAAAGAAGATCTAGAACTCAAGAAACTGGAAGCATAGCTACAGGAGGTGTAGCAACAGGCATCCACCGTGCAGGAACAAATGAATTTACTCACTGCAATCAAGAGAATGAAAAGATATCAAGAACAATGCACAATCCAGCAACAAATTACTGCCATCTAGGGCAGAGTAATGGAAGTCACGCAGAAGCTGCAACCAGTGCACACTAAAGCCTACCAATTGTTTGAAGAGATTGAAGGACAAGGCTTGAAACTAGACCAAGTGGTTGCAATAGTGGAACAATGCCTGGAAGGACCTGTTACAACGCAGATGATCCAAGAGCTTGTTGAACATGAGGCCTAGGCGAAGTAGCAAGTCGAGGCAACTCGAGTGAAGCTCAAGGCCTTTGAAGCAATGTTCCCCAGATCTGAGTGACTTGGGATGAGTCACAGGTGAGTGTTGGGGGCATGTTGGCCCTCGACCAAGTTTTGAGGAAACATTGGTCAGGTTTGACCACATTTTGGACTTTGACAGGCTGGTCGAAGATGGAGCACCCAGGCAGAGCTGATATCACGAGATCTCACTTGATTCGTGGACCCAGCAAGGGGTTCCTTAGGGTTTTTGTAATGGTTTATGGGAAGTCGACCCATGGATTTACCCATGATTAGGCCTTTTTGTAAGGAAGTGTAAAAGTATAAATAAGTAAGAATCTAATGTAGAAAGTAGTGAGGAGATATAGCTTGCAATGCTAAGGGAAAGTAGTTTTGAGTGCTTTGTGCAACATAACATGTATGTAAGGCTCTGTTCTTGTTAGAGGAGTTGGCTCTATGCCTTGACCTAATTTTGGGAAGGAGGATCTAGTGCTTAGTGTGCAGATCTCCTATCCTCTACGAATTTTGGATCTGTGGCTTAGTTCACAGGAGCAGATGAATGTAAGAGCTTGAAGACTAATAAATAAGAAGAAGAAGTTGGTGGATGTAGCCCCACACTAGGGTGAACCACATATATCTTGTGTTAATGGTTTTCTTTGTGCTATGTTATGTTTTCTATTTATATGCTTAGTGCTCTTGTTATTATGAATGCTAGATATATTTATGAATGCTTAGTGCTTATTTATGTTGAATGTGCTAGATCTAACTTATGATGCTAAGTGCGATGTGTATGCTATCATTGTTACTGCATCGATATGTACTTAGGGTTTGATCTACGATGTGAATAAGACTAATGGGTTGATACATGTTGTTCCTAAGTACTCTGTAGAAGTGTTATAATCACATATTTGTGTCCTAGATTGGTTACAGACACCTGAGTCTTGTAACCTCCCCTACCTCTACCGTGGGTGAGAATTCACCTGCTTCGCGGGTGTTGCTGAAAGGGCCGGTACTTAGGGTTTTGTTGGTGCATTGTTGAAGCATTGAACCTTGGGTCTACCTATATGCCAAAAAAACTTGAAAGGGAAACAAACCAATAAAGAAACCCAAAATCCCATAAAAAACCCTAGAGGCATCCCCAGTATGGTCACTAGTTCTGCTAGTGGGAAATAACACCCCTTTAACTACACCAGGGTTTACAATGTAGGAAGAGCGAATAACCGTCTAAAATATAATTAATTCTCAATACTACCCCAAACATACCAAAACTAATATAAATAAATCAAAGAGAAAGGATATCGAGTAACTATACCTTTAATCCCATGTTTGGTGATGATCTCCTTGTGCTTAGAAGTTCCACTAATTGCATGTCTCCTTCTAAGGATGACCTGCATACAAAGATTGAAAAACAAAGAACTAAAAGAATGTTATTCCATCTATAATTTAGGGTTAGATGTTATAATGTCAAGCATAAATAAATAAAAGTATTCAAGACACCACCAGTTGGGATAGGAAAATGTAATTATTTTATTCATAACACAAATATTATACCTCTACAATCTAAGTCGGCCACCATTCTGCAAACCTGGTCTAGGCTCCTCTTCACCATGCTCCAAGTGCACCTTGTATGAAATTATCCTCTCAACATTCTGATCTCTTGTATGGAAGGGAATGGGTTAAATGGAGGAAGAGGGGGCTAATGAGGGAATGCTGAGGTAATTTCTCACAAAAGGCAACAATATCTTGGGCAAGGAGGGGAAGTGAAATCAGGAAGAGTTTCATTGTTCTTATGCTTAGGTATGAAATGATAACCCAACACCTCCTTTTATATTCTAAAAGTATGGTTATTTGGTTGGGTGATGGGCTATAGCAGGTGATTTAGTTGGGAAACCTCCAATAGCTCGTGAATTTCAACGAATTCTTTGCAACTTTTTATTTTTTGCAACTTTTGCAAGCATATTGGGGGTTGTAATGATGCAACATGCATATGCATGCTAGTTGTAGTGGTGAAAAAATCATATGTATGTGGGAAGTAATGGTGTAGGGCGCGCACATATTCTAAAAATTGTTTTCTTTAAGAAGAGATTCTCATCAGTGTTTTGGAAAAAAATGCAAGTAAGAGGGCCAAGGCCATGTATGCGTGTGTAGAGAATTTAGGGCTATACCAATGTGGCCATGAATATTGGCACATTGATTAAATTCATTTGATATTTGAATTGAATTTGGAAAATTTAGTATGTTTAAAGGATGCATGCGTAAATAACAATATTTCCTTTTGCTTTGTACCCTTGAATATATGAAAATGACTTGGACTAATAGTATGCATCGTTTTGAAAATATAAAGTGCATGAAAACTGACAATGTGTTTGGCTGAGGAATGCTGGAATTGAAGGAAGAAAGGGTCTTGAATATGGAATTATTGTAAGCCCATAAGGAATACCAATTTCCTACTAAGCCAAACTTCTATGGGAAGGAAAGTCCCATAATTGTGAATCTGATTCCTGTGCAGAACATATTTGAAAATAAATGTGGAATTTGGAAATATGTGGGTGATAAATTTGCAAGAAAATTATGAATTTGAAATTGATGATAATATCTCATAATTTATGTATACCTATGATATAGGTGAGATGAAAAATATCTATCTAGGGAGGATAGATGAAGGCTGCAAATATGGAAAGCATGACAAAGGCTATTGTTGAGACATGAGAGCCCTATGGTAAGACATGATCGCTCTAGAATATGTTGTGTTGTGGAAACACAAGCCAGAGGGATGCCTCAGCAGACCAAGTCCGAGGGACGGCTCAACTGTAAGGCTCAATGAAGTCTTTATAACTCTTCTTGTGTGATAAAGCCTTGGCAAGGAAATATGGATCGACCAAGGGACTGTATAATAGAGAAGGGGATGCCTAAGCATGGGCCTAGAGGGTGAGTGACCGAAAGGAAGAGGAGACTTTGATAATTATTATAAACTATTGATTGGGATCATGCACACCATAGGTATGTCAAGGAAAAAAAATGAGCCAAGATAACAAGATATCCATATGGATGCAAATCCATGAATTGCATAGATAGGTATTGTGATAGATTGTGAAATTTCTCCTCTTGAATTTTTCACAACAATAAGATGTTTTTGCATGAAACTGTGATTAATATGCTTGCTGTCCAAAATTATTGAAGGAAGTCGACGAATTCCAAGGGTCTGGAAAGGAACTAACCAAGAAAGAGGATCAAGATTTATGAAGCAGCTAAATGAAAAAGGCATGAATGTGTTAATGAGAAAGAAAACCAAGGACGATGTTCCTTTTACAGGGGGGGGATTGTAATACACCCATTTCCCCCAGCTTGTAATTAATTATTAATTATGATTACCATGCTATGGCATGTGAACAATGTAAAAGAATTATTGTTTAGATTGACAATAACTGACTATGGGGGTGAAGCCTTGAAGTACTGGCCATGATATCACTAGAGGAAAGAGTAAGGAAAATGTAGAGAGGGTTCGTTAGGTCAAATGACCCAAATTATCCTTGTTGAAATAATAAGCCTCATCCTTATCCCAAAGAAAAATCAGTTAATGAAAGAAGGACTGGTGGTTGTACTATAAAATACCCCCACAAATGGAAGCATGGAGAGTTTGGATGAGGAGACAAAAAACTATCAACCCAAAGTACCATAGAGTGTAGTTTTCCTGCATGCCCAGATTGACTCAATTTCCTTCTTACAGAAAGAACAAGATAGGTACAGAATCTCCTTGGGGGGGGAAAGGAGAGGGCTTTCAAGAGAAGAAGGATACCATTCTGAAAGAGGAAGAGGGTGTGAGGCTCTCCAACTGAGTAGAAGAACTAGAATATTAATTTTTTTCGGTTAAAAGGATAGAAGTAGAGAAAGGATATCAGAGAGTTTGCAGACAACATGACCTGAGTAGAAGGTCACGGTCTTGATGCTGAGGGAGCATCTGATAAACCTCATAGAGGATGTGACAGAGAAAGGATCTCTGAGAAATTCCAAAATTTACCTAGTGATATCATGTCTTGGCACGGGGGTGGCAAGAGTGTTAAGAATGAATGCCTTTGAGCCTATAGTTAGGTGGAAAGGAAAACACCCATAGTTAGTTGGTCGGTGATTGACTGTAGCAGATATCAATTTCATATACCCTGTGTACTAGAATTGAAATGAGTGGTTGGATGTCTGTGTCTATGACTAAACTTTGCATTGCATGATTAATAATAGTAATTATTATTGTTCTTCTGTGAACCCATGCATTTGAATGGTTTCTGTTTGACTCTTCTTAGCAAAAAGAGAACTATTAGACATGGGTCTTCAAATGAAATTAGGAATACGACTATGGTTTCTGTGCTGGTTGGAAAATCCTTAAGGGTTTTTTCCCAAGGATTGATTTTGTAATGTAAGAGTCAGGGTAGAATTCACTGGAATTGTTTAGTCTTGTCGACCCCTCAAATTTACCTTCGCATGTTACTAAATTTTATCTCTATGGATGGAAAGTGCCTCCTTCAAACCATTTGTTTGTGTGACTGAGGGCTCATGCCCACAACCCTCACCAAATCACGGCTAAGATTTGAGCATGTAGCCCCATAACTGGTTAGGGAATCCATATGACCAGGACCATGGAACCCTTCGCTAGGTCTGAAAGGGAGCTAAGCGATATTGGCTTTGGGACTCTGAGAGTCCATAGCTCTAGGATGTTATAAATTTACCACATGGAAAACCAACCAAAGGAAACCTGCTAGTACAGTTACCAGAGAGGTTGACCGACATTTGGAGGTTTCCTTAACTGTGACCATGGGATATGTCCCATTGTTAAACCCTAATCAACTTCTCAATCACAAATTAGCATGAACTCTAGATCCAAGGATGCTTCTGGATCTCCTTTGACCATTGGATCTAATCCATGGTCAATCTAGAGTTGACCACTCTGGGAGAACAAGAGTGTTAAATGGGTGGAACCCCCGAACACCGAAGTTGTGAAGCAACAAGGATCATCGATCTAAGGATGCTTCGGGATCTCCCATGACTGTTGGATCTAGACTGTGTTTATTCTGACGTTGAACACTTTGGGAGTAAAAAGGAAAAATAAACACCCAAACCCTTGAATGCTAAAGTCCCGAAGAAACAAAGGCCGTAGATCTATGGATCTACGTGGACCTATCTCGACCGTGGGATAAAATGGGTATTGGAAGGTTGCTGGCGGGAGTTCAAAATTCAGAGCTCCAGGTGATTTCACAAGTAGGAGAGGCTAGAGGCTCTCAGAGGTTGTCCATCCACAATGATGTGGCACACTGATGTCACCTAGTGTGATGTGGACCCATATTATGTGTTCCACATGTAATCTCGATTCATGCTCTTTACATCACTTATGTGCCAAATGGAACTTGACACGTGTCCCTCATCGATTGTGCCATGAGTCATCTCCATATTTTTCCACATGTCATCCCCTAGTGGGTAGTTTCTTGACCTAACAGCTAATGGGACCCTGAGAGTTTGGGAGTTCGAGACTCTTGGAGGCTTAGGGTGTTAGAACATATTCTCCAATAGGTCTGAATGTTAGAGCTACATGGAAAGACCTCAAGACTTCGATATTTTTTTGGGTATGTTCATAAAAACACTATGAGGAACCTCATTGAAGGTCAGAGCCACATGGTAGGATTTTGGGGTTTCAAGAATTCAAACAATATGCGAGTAGAGAAAAGAGTGTTCAATGTTGGAGTGCCCAACATTGAAATCCATTAAGCCTATGCATTGAATGAGGGTAAATCTCAACCAATGGATTTAACGATGGGTTGATATCCACCAGAGATGCAGGAGTTCTAGGGTACTCTGGGACTTTGAGACTCCATAAATGTTTCAGACGTGGACATGAAGGATGAAGGGTCGAAGGCTCAGTAATCGCAAAGGTATGGGGAACATCCTCGTAACCGCCCCTCCAGTGGCCATGTCATCACTAAAGGATGAAAACCTTGGTCAAGTTTGTGCCAGGTGGGATGGTACGAATGAGGTGACCCCATGTAGGCCACATGGCCTTTCACCAATGATCCCTAAAGAGCTTCATAAGGGCATAACTTCCAATCCAGAGCTCAGATTTGAGCATGGTAACAATCGTTCGAAAGATCTTGGTGAGTAGAAGGTGATGGAGATCTCAGGAAGGGGATTTGAGATGATTGAGAAAATCAAAATTTTGATGCCCCATCCCTTAAAAAGGTACTTTATGGGTCAGGTGGGTTACAACTTTGTGTCAATGTGCTCCTTTATGCACTGTCTGTATCCAATTAGAAGGTTATCTCTTCTGAGATTTAGGTTTATACAAGATTCCTCTGCACCTCGCGCTATGTCTTCTACGCAACCTACTACACTATCCCTCTTGAGATTTAGGATCTCAAAGACATATAATGAAAATACCATATTAATATTCTTTAGATTAATGCCAACAACATAATACCATGTCTAACAGATATAACAGGAGCAGTCACAAGTGGGATTCAACTGATTGAAGTTGCAAGGTAGGGTCATGTCATATGGAGTTTTTTATATTATTTGAGTGTGTGTACATATGTCTTCATGGAGACAGGAAGAAATACACTATTTTTCTTAAGGAAAGTCACATACATCTCGAGAAGTGTGAAAGTACAAGGTTGTACAACAACAGAGGATATTTCTAGGGTTTGTAGGTACTTTTCATAGTGTTATGTACTTCTTTGTTCATAGTTTGTAGGATTTGAATGATAATCTTAGTTGTTGGGTGTTGGACCTTGGTTATGGAAGTAAGTGAATATCAAGGAAGAAAAGGAAAAATGTGAACTGCGTGGAAGACACAGTGACTGTTACTGGGTCGAAGCGAGAAAAAGAGAAGAAAAGACTGAGTGAAATCTAATAAAGCAAGCCATTGGACGAGGAGATCAAATATGACAGATCAAAAAGGAAGATGTATCATGGAAAACTCAGCAAGAGGAAAAATCTACCATTGGATGCTTTGGAGAACCGCACGAGAAGGAAGGAAAGACAGGCTGGCGAAGCCCTGAAAATGCAGGTCAAGTTGACCTAGGGTTTTAGACACCTAGGGTTTTGGTATCTAGGGTTTTGACACTTAGGTCTCAGCTTAACGAAGTCGGTGAGTGATTGTAATGTATAAATAAAGGTCAAGAGGACTTGGGTAGGGTTGTCATTATTTTTGTTGATAGAGTGTTCGGGAATGTTATGAGGAGAGATTTCTCTTGAGAGAGAAGTATTGTATCGTGAGAGAAGTTTGTGTTTTAAGATATTCAACTGGGTGCGAAGATCAACCCTATATTTGGGTGCATAGGGAAGGGATAAAGAGAGAGAAAAATAAAGAAGAAGAGAAGATCTACTAAATAAGAGCGCATATAAGAACTATATGATTTCATATTAATATATTATAAAGCACAGTTCTGTGGACGTAGCCCTAAAGAGAGGGTGAACAATGTATATCTTGTGTCATGTGTGATTGATGCTTCGTTCTTTGTCATTTGATATGATGCTATTATGAGAATGTGTTAGATTTGAGATATAACCTGCGCAGTAGGTTGTAGGAAGATAAAGAATACTAGATTATTGTGTGTTGGTTTCTTTGAATCCAATTTGTATTCCTTCTGTTTGTAGACATCTTTGTCCTGCAACCCCCTCATAGTGTCTTTGGTTGAGACTACATCTGCCTCACAGGTGTTGCATAAAGGGTCAGTAGTTAGGGCTTGTTGTTGTGCTCTTAGAGCTAAACCTTGGGTTTGCCCCTGTGCCAACGCTGGGAAAAATATCTTTGTGTATTGTGGTTGAAATTTTTGGTTTCTAGTATTTCTTCCGATATATTTATTTGACTTGAATATTCCAGAAAGTGTCTATTGTTTTGTGAGATGCTAATTTGATTTACAATAAGGAAATCACTAGATAACAAGATACCTAGGGCCAGAGTAAGGGATTTCAACAATATCCTTCTCAATATCCATTCCATATGCAATGTTCTAATTTATGGGAAGTAAGTTGCATATACCATTTTTATGAAGTTTGTAATCATTTTATGATTCCTCTATATATGGATTTAAAAAATCGACCATCTACTAGGTTTACTTAGGAATCCATGAACACTGTCGTGAATCAGACACTGGTTCATTGATTAAGAATTATCTTACATAAAAATCTATGTTTGTGAAAGAGCACCTCACATTTTTCCAAGATATGTTCTAGATAGAATGGTTCTTAGAGAGATAGCATATCAGATTGTATTCATTGGTATTGATTCCTCCTTATCAAAAATTAAGAAAAAGCAGTGGCCATATTTTCCTATTTAATTGGGAATTTATTCCTTATTGAATTCCAAACATGCCTTAAAATAAAATGAACTTGAATGAATTTGGTTAGCTCGAGGAAATTTTAAAAGACATGACCCAACTGGTTTGGTTAAGAAGTATTGCAACATGGTTAAAAATTTCAAAGTTTATAATCATGAGGATGATCCATTTGATATTGTTTTTTAGAGAGCTCATAATTATCAAGAAGCAGCCCAAATAATTTAGGATTTGAATAATAGTCCTAAGATACAAGAATTATTGAATTGACAGTTTGAAAGGAAAAAATATTTTCTAATAGAAAACATGAAAAGAAAGGAATTATACAAGGAAGTTCAGATGAAGAAGAGGATGCAATATTAGAATTTGAAATAGAAAAAAATCAAAATAATTTAGCTAGTGACATGCAAATTGATAAGAATAATCGGGATGATGATGTAATAGGGAGAGATGATCAAAATAAAGAAAATGAAGATACACATCCAAACACTCAGGAAAATGAAACATTGTAGACTCCTGATAAATATTTTGAAGAGAGAAAAGAAGGTAGTACCACCCAAGGATTTGAACACACTTGTTAAAAGGTCATCACGACTGTCACTACCATTGATACCACCCCAATTAATTCTATCCCTGGTAGATTAATATATACAACCTTTGATATTGAAAACTTTCAACCCATTCAAGAAATTGTCTTGCCTCTAAATACTTATGTGTATAGTGATACAACACAAAAAAATTTCAAAAGAAGAAACAAGAAGAGAAAAATAGGGTAACATTAAGAGACTTCATAAGAATTGGTTCAACTATGGAATGAAACAAATTTGAATGAGGAATATTTTGTAGAAGAAGTTGTTGATGCAAACAAATGGTTTATCAAAAAACTCACTTACCAATTGAGAAAGGAAAAAAAGAAAGTGGAATATTTGTAGGAGAAATTAAATGCTCGAGAATCGATCTTGTCCAGAGAACACCAATCCCAAATGGATAAGTTTATTTAAGTGAATAAGGTATCCATTGATACCATTGACAAACTTAAAGATGAATCAAATGACATAAAAATAGAACATGTTCAGAAATTAGTTGTTCTCCAAGAAGAGAAGAAAGGAATGATTAAGAGCCATGATGATAAAATTAATGTTCTCGTGGCCCAAATCAACGAGTTAAAGGAGAAACAAGAGAACAAATATCAAAACAAACGAAATTGAAATAAGTGATAGATTATCTTCTCTTAGAGAATTATTTTACGCTAAGATGAATGAAATCAAAGGACAACACTACCAAATGTTGAAATTCATTGAAGACTCTAAAATACAATATGAGAAACAAGAAGTTTCTCATGATTATTTTGATAAAATACAAGTATGGGAAGAAAAATATAATAATGTGCCTAAATATTGCTCTAGATTGACGGATGAGGAGAAAATCCAAGTGAAAGCCTCACTATATTCTTGGTGCACCAATTGTGAATTTTCATAGGATTTGATCAAGGAAACCAATAAGAACTGCTTAGATCTCCGATATTTTTCTTTCGATATGTTGGGGAATAGGGTGGAACACAAAATGAAATAGAGAAAAAAATACTGCAGATAATCGAAGAGGAACAAAAAATTTCAAAGACAAGGGTGGTGTCTAAATACACTATTACAACACTTAAGAAGAGCACACTTTGATATGAACATCATAGTGCATGTTGCAAATCTTGATCCATATGATCTGTTGCACAATCGTCATGATGAAAGTGACCCAAGGGGTCTTATTTTTATATCCTCAATATATAACTTATTTCCATAGAATCTAGAAGATCTTATCCACATGTAACCGTCATCTATTAGATTTGATTCCACTAAGTATGCTTTGTTGAGTCAGTTTGACATGACTCGAACCAGCCGATTATCTGTCCAACTTATAGTCTATTGTCACTACAATGAAACATGCCATTAGTGCCTAGCATAGCACTAAAATGTAGTGTATTTGAGTGCATGAATTGGGCAGATTGGATGGCGCAAAACCCAACACTAAACAATGTGTTCAGTTGGGCATCAGTTTTAGTGCCTGGTTTCGTATTGTTTTAATGCCTAATTTAGCTCATGGTTTAATGCCTAGTTTAGCTCCTGGTTTAGCACCTAGTTTAGTGCCTAGAATAACTTTGAAATTGATAGTTTTCTCCTAGTTTAGTGCCTAGAATAACATTGAAATTAACAATTTTCTCCTAGTTTAGCGCCTAGTTTAGCTCTTGATTTAGCGCCTAGTTGAGATCTTGGTTTAGCGCCTGGTTTAGCTCTTGGTTTGGAACCTAGTTTAGATCCTGGTTTAGTGCCTAATTTATCTCTCAGTTTAGCACCTACTTTAGATCTTAGTTTTTCTCCCAATCATGCTTCCTATTTCTCTTCTGGTGTAGTATCGAAAATAACTTCTAGTTTGACTTCCAAATTAATGCTAAGATGTGATTCCATTATTGCATCGTTTTTATTCTAAAATTGCTTCCAGTTTTACTTATTTTTTTGCTACCTGAATTGTTTCTTTTTTTACTCCATAGGCATCTCCAAGGTTTTCTTTTGGTTTGGTTTCCATTGTTGCTTCCATTGTTGCTACCAAAATTTTTTTTTTTTTTCTTCCAAAGTTCCACCAGTTTTTGCTCCTTAATTAGCACCGAAGTTTGCTTCCAGAATGGATTCCTTGTTAGCTCCATGGTTTTCTTCCTTTTAGTTCCAAGGTTTGCTTCCTTTTTAGTGCCTAGTTTTGCTTAATTTTTAGGTCTAGGGTTTGCTTCCTTTTAGTGTTGGGATTTTCTTCTTAATTAACATTCAATTTTTCTTTTTGTTAAGCAACCAATTTAGATTCCTACTTAGATCCATAAATAGCTCCAAATTTAATGTCGAGTTTTACTTCCATTTTAGAGCTAGATTTTGCTTCCATTTTAACAACTCATGTTGCATCCTTTATAGCTTCCATTTATTAATTTAACTTTTTTTTATTTCAATTTAATTAGTTAAATATATCATGCATCTTAAAAAAATTATATTATTATAGAGTAAGTCATATTGAATTTGAAGTATTTTATATGATATCTTTTATAAATAATTTTTAGGAAAATGGACATCCATACAAACTAAAAACATCATTATACTTATTAAATATCCATCTAAATAAATTAAACAACATATAGTATATATAAAATATCAAGATAATGATTATAAAATGATCATCATCTATAATTAAAACTAGTCTAATATAACAATTAGATAAGTATTATGTCAAACAACTTATATCTTTAATACTAATAAGATCATCATCATATATAACTACAACAAGTGAAAGTCGAATATGAAAGTAGATCAATAACATGTTAGAATTATACAAGGCCAACAATCGACGTAATTCAAACTGATATATGTCCAAATGATATAAGTAAAAATGATAAATGGTGTAACTCAAAATGATACATGTCAAAATGATACAAGTCAAGATGATACATTTCCAAATGATATAAGTCAAAATGATAAATGTCAAAATGATAAAACTCAATAATATGGTATTGCAAGTGAAAATGATACATATGATAGTAAACATGAAAATAAGCATCATAACGATATATCAACAATCATCCATGATGGATTCTATATGATCAATGCCACTAGCTACTACTAGCAACTAGGTGATCATCATCGTCGTCGTCGTCGTCATCATTATCTTGATCATCATCAATGTGGTCATCATCGTCATCATTCATAGTGTCTTATGCATCTGCCTCATCATCATCATCTACCATCTCTGTATTAGACCCATTATAATCTAGATCTTGTTGGAAAAATAGGATTGTAGAGCAATAAAATAAAACAAATGTGGAAATAAAAAACATAATATACACAATATATAAATGGTTCACCCAATGTGGGTTACATCCACCAGAGAAATTTCCAGGTCATTCCTTTATTATTATCTAGAAAATGAAGGGATACAAACTACAACACACCCATTGCAACTTCTTCTTCTTTCTCTCACAATATCCTCTCTCAGAATACAATATTCACAATGATACATAGTTGCAATACATTTCTCTCATAAAAGAGGGTTTCCTCTTAGGGAAAAAATCTAACATAAATTCCACTGTCAGATCTGCAAAATTATAATGAATGGTCCATATTTACTATGAAATCAAAATATACATTTACAGGGAATTTTTTCCTTCGGGGGCCTGCTTTCCCCCAGACCCCGCGGGGGGGGGGGTAACCCCCCCTGTACTCCCCCATGTGGAGGACTGTACATTATTTTTGGGTGTAAAATATTCATGGGGTATCAACATGGATGAAAACAAAGACCTCTGAATCAGGAAGCTAAACATTGTTAAGCCCTAATATTGACTCATTACCCCTTAATTGGGGCATATTAGATTAGTAATGTTATTTGTTACCCCTTAATTGGGGCATATTATATTAGTAATGTTATTTTATTTATGTCAGCTTTAGGACATTAGTTGAATTATACCTCCTAGTCTCCTATATATACCAAGGAGACATTTTCATTTTGAATCATCTGGGACTTGAACATTTAAGTGGGGTAAAAGCAGGTTGCCCCCTCGAAGAGGCTTATTATCTGAAATTGTCTCTTTTTCAAGGCGTTGAGTACTTTTCCTGATATTTTTATATGCTATATTGATGTTTGGTTCTTAACATATGGTATCAGAGCTCAAGGTCTTGGGGTTTTGCTGCTACATCTGAGACACCGTGGAATTTTCGCTATAAATTTTTTTATACAATGTTTCAGAAGGAACGTCTTGGAGGAAATTTATTAGATGAATCAAAGTATGTTGGGTTCAAAATTCAGCTCCTGAGGCCTTATACTTTCATAGATATAGCCTGTACAAGATAGGGTTCTGGAATCATCCTAAAATGAGTCATTGCAGAATTTTCGCTATAAACAATTTTCTGTAACATTTCAGACCTTGAACTCTGGAGGCCATTTACAGAAATTAATAAGGTATCTATGGTAAACATTTCAGCTTCTAGGTCATCATAAATTTGTATATACACCTTGTGTAAGATAGGGTATCTGACTAGTCCTATTGACTAGTCTCAAGAAGGCGTTCCAGGTAAAACAATCATAACTTCTTGCTAGAGTATCCAAATTGAGTGGGACTAGTTTCATTGGATTGTGGACAGTTTGTAGTATTTTGGGTGTGAGTTTCAGAATTTTATATCAATTATTTTGTGCGAGGCATTCTATACAAGTGAGATCTCTTGGAAAGGCCAAAAATATGCAAGTTGTGAAGAAGTTACCGTAAATTCCACTTGGCACATCCAATTTTGATCAGACCTGTGGCATTATAGAGAAGAAATATCAGAGAACTACCCAAAAGAAATTTTCATACCCAGAAGGGCCAAAACGTGGGAGATAGAACAGAATAAATATTGTCTAGAAGAACTGCCTCAAAATCAAGATTCAAAAGTGATACTTGGCCAACATGCCACCAAAAAAGGGACCTTCTACACCAAATA
>JZKD02S1690752.1:295352-347873 GCA_000966675.3 Picea glauca
CCATCCCAAGTCAACGCTGGGAGGAGGTTTCCATGGATTTCATCACAGGGTTACCAATGTCTGAAGGAAAGAGTGTCATCATGGTGATTGTTGATAGACTGACCAAGTATGCACAATTTTGTGCACTCTCTCATCCCTTCAAAGCTAGTACAATTGCCACCGCATTCATGGAGACAATTCAAAAGCTACATGGCAGCCCAAAGATTATTGTAAGTGACAGAGATCACATATTCACTGGACATTTTTGGACAGATCCCACTTGGAGACTGATCTCAACAAATCCATTGATGGTGTATCTGTTGGACTATGATCCTCATTGGACCTGAAAAATTTATGATCTTCACCTTCATGCTTGATGACCAGCTGAAACTGAGCATGAATTCAGTTTCTCCTTGGTTACTCCCTTAGTTAACATGTCTTCAGGATTCTGGCTAGTGTGTATTTTTTCCAACTTCAAATGTTCATCTCTCAAGGTGGATCGTATGAAATTGTACTTGCATTGTATATTCTTAGTCTTTGAATGGAAGGCTAAGTTCTTTGCAAGATGAATGTCACTCTCACTATCACAGCACAAATTTCTATTCTCTTGCTTCTTTTCTAATTCCTCCATAAACCTCTGTAACCAAATCATCTCTTTACTAGCCTATGTAGCAACAACATACTCTACCTCTGTTGTTGAAGGTGAAACAACCTTTTGTAGTTTCAAAATACAACTTAATGTTGTTCCACCTACAGTAAAAACATACCCCGTGGTGCTCCTCCTACTATATTTATCACCTTCCATATCTGAATCAAAATATCCCTATAGAACAATGTCTAAACCTTCAAAACATAATGCATGAGCAACACTATCTCTCAAATACCTGAGAATCCACTTCACTGCCTCCCAATGTTCTTTACCTGGATTGTTCATATACCTGCTCACAACTCCCACTGCATGTGCAATATCTGGTCTTATGCAAACCATCACATACATCAAGCTTCCAACTGTTGATGAATAAAGGACCCTGGACATGTATCCTATCTCCTCCTGTGTCTTGGGACAAATGTCTTTAGTTAATTTGAAATGGTTGGCCAAAGGTGTACTAATTAGTTTTTCATTCTACATTCTTGACCTATCCAACACCTTCTCTATGTACTCACCCCAAGACAATGTCAATTTGCTATTTTTTTTGTCTCTTGTTATTCTCATACCAAGTATTTTCTTTGCAATGCCCAAATCCTTCATCACAATTGAATTAGTTAATTTATTCTTGAGCACATTCATATCCTGCATATTATACCCTGCAACAAGCATGTCATCTACATACAATAGCAAGATAATATAGCTTCCATTTTCTATCCTTTTAAAATAAACACAGTGATTAGAATGGCATCTACTATAACCTTGTTCTGTCATAAACCTATCAAAATTCAAATACCACTACCTTGGAGCTTTCTTTAGTCCATACAATCTCTTCTTCAACCTGCATACCAATTTCTCCTTCCCTTTGACCTCATACCCCTGTGGCTATTGCATATAAATCTCTTCCTCTAAATCCTCATGGAGAAAAGTTGTTTTTACATCTAATTGTTCAAGATGTAAATCTTCTACTGCCACAAGACTTAAAATAGTCCTAATTGAAGTCATTTTAACAACAGGTGAAAATACTTCATCAAAATCTATACCTTTATTTTGTGCAAACCCATTTAAAACAAGTATATCCTTGTACCAATTTTTTCCTCCATCTTCTTCCTTCAACTTGTAAACCGATTTATTCTATAATGCTTTTTTTCCTGCAGGAAACTGAACCAAATCCCAAGTCTATTTATTTACTAGGGAATCATTTTCCTCTTTCAATCCTTGCTCCCACTTCTTTTTGATGTCTACCTACATTACCTCTTCATAACATTCTGTTTCACCAAAATCAATCAACAATAAATAATACAATGAAGGATAGTATCGTTCAAGGGGTCTAATTAACCTGGTAGATATTCTAACAACACTTGTAGGGGTTTGAGGTACTTGTTGTTTGTGTTGTTGTACATTTTTATTTTTTGGTCCCTTTGGAATTTCTTTTTGGGTGACCTCATCAAGCACTATGTATTTTGTTTTTTATTTTTCTTATATCTTTCCCTACAACTGATCTTTGTACATGACTTTATCATTGAATATGACATCTCTAATCCTAATGATTTTGTGATTTTCATAATCCCATAAGCGATAACCAAAATCATTAACATCGTATCTAATAAAGGTACACTTCTTGGATTTTACCTCAAGCTTTGTTCTATTTTATTTATCAATATGGAAAAATGTTTCACAATCAAAAGTCTTCAAAAAAGAATATTTTACCTTTTTACCTGTCCATTACTCCTCTGCAATTCCACCATCCAAAGAGCTTGAAGGTCCTTTGTTTATTAAGTAAATAGTAGTATCTACAACATCTTCCCAGAACTGTAAGGGAAAACCAACATGCAATCTCATACTTGTTGGCCCTTGACCAAGTTTTGAGGAAATATTGGTCGTGTTTGACCATTTTTGGGACTTCAACAGGCTGGTCGAAGATGGAGTGCCTAGGCGGAGCAGAGATCATGGTATCTCACTCATTTTGCGATCTTGGGGACCCAACAAAGGGTTTACTATGGTTTATGTAATGGTTTATGGGATGTCATCCCATGGGTTTATCCATGTTTAGGCCTTTTTGTGAATGTATAAATAAGAAGTAGCTAAGCGATGTAAGTAGTAATGTTATCTATGTTCACATTATGTTTGTCTTAGTGCAAGAGATTGGAAGTTGATTTGTGCAATATGGCTATGTAAAGTAAGGCTTTGTGCTATTAAGGAGTTGGCTCTGTGCCTTGACCTGATTCTGGGGAAGGTGGATCTAGTGCGCTATGCACAGATTACCTGTCCACTGTGGAGTTGGGATCTATGGCTTTGTTCACAGGAGCAGATGAATGTAAGAAGATCGAAGACTAATAAATAAGAAGAAGAAGTTGGTGCATGTAGCCCCCACACTGGGGTGAACCACGTATATCATGTGTCTTGATGTGCTTTGTGCGATGTTGTTTATGTGGTTACTTGCTTAGTGTTGTTGTTGTTATGTATAATGAATGCATCTGATGTTGTAGCTTAGTGATTAATGGTGCAAATGAATATGAGATCTAAATTAATGCTATGTTCTAAGAGGTTTTAAGGGCTTGATCTTGATTTTTTTTTGATGATCTGTAATAAGGGTTTTATCTGCGATGTGAATGAGATTCAATAAATAATGCATATTATTGTTTAAGTGCTCCATTAAGTGTCATACTCACATATCTATGTCCCAGATTGGTTGTAGACACCTGAGTCCTGCAACCCCCTGCCTCTACCTCGGGTGAGACTTCATCTTCTTCACAGGTGTTGTCGAAAGGGATGGTAGTTAGGGTTTTTTTAGTGCATTTTTGAAGCGTTGAACCCTAGGTCTGCCTCTGTGCCAACAAATGGTTCTTTTGTCAAGACTTGAAACTGTGATTGCTGGGAACTGAAGAAAAGAGAAATCTTTGTGCGTATATCTATTTCTATAGTGCGCAATATTCTAACCAACTTGCAAAGACCTGTGCTAAGAAAGAAACTGGATCTGAAGAAAAGAGGTAAGATCTTGAAGCTTTGTGCTCTAGTAAAGGTCAGATAAGTGGAAATTTTTTCTTCAAAAGTATGAACCTAGGTCTGTTTGATAGATTTTTTCCTAGTTTGAAAACTAGGGCATAGTTAGAAGAAAGAGTTGATATGAATAAATTTGATAGAAATAGAGAAAAATATGTTATTCCTATGCATAGAAATAATTTTTGGATTAATAAGTGGATGCAGGAATCTAGAAAGAATTTTTGCAGATTCTAGATCCAGCACTGTGATCCCAATGCACAGTACAAGAAAGGTTGGGGCTCATTTAAAAGAAAGAGAGGATTGACACTGTGTTATAATTGCAGAAGTTCGGGACATCTTGTTAAGGAATCCCTTGGTACAGGTCCTATTTGTGTTTGTTGTAAATATATTGGTCATGAGGTTGAGGATTTCCCAAGGATGATTGCTAAAGTTGAAAAGATAAATATGAGACAAGAAAACTATAAAGAAGGTCAAGAGACTAAGGATTTGTTAAAGATTCATACAGAAAAAGAGTCAGAGACTATGTTAATATAGTTGAAAGAAGTAATGGATGATCATAGAGACATTAGTTTACCAGAGATCCTGAAAGAAAAACAATGCATAGTTACAAGAATAGAAGACTTTGACATAGACTGTGTATTGAATGAAGAAACACATGTGAACATTATGCCAGAAAGCACTTGGAAAATTTTGGGAAATATTGCTATGATACCTTCATTGGGAAGGATAGGCTTGTTTAAAGGAAAGATGATAACCCTATGTGGAAGAGTTACTAACATACCTATGATTTCTCATGAAACATAAAAAAAAGAGGACTTCGAAGTTATTAGATTTGTTGATAACAATGTCCCATTCCCACTTTTATTAGGAAAGACTTAGATTGAGAAAGATCAGATCAGAAGGAAAGCAGAGGAGGAAACCAAAAAACATAAAAATCAATAATTAAGTGACCTCATCATCAGAAGAATAGAATGAATAATAGAGGAACAAGAGGATAATTCAAAGCAACAAAGGACAAGAGAACTAGTTGTCGAAGTTGAAAGAATGAAATAAGACTTGAAGAACCCACCCATGCAAGAAAGAAGAATACCTGCCAAGGAGTTAATGAGAGAAGAGGTGTCACCTTCAAACCCTTTGAAAGAACATCAACAGTGAGAAGTTACCATGCTAAGAGAAGATAAGAATAAAAATGGAAAGAGAAATCCAGAGACTCAGATCACATGAAAGAAGGAAAGGAAGCTTAGTAAGAAGAAAGCCAAGTCATAAAAACTACGGGAAGTTCCAGAAAATACTTCGCAGGAGGAAGATCTGCAGAAGTTGAACCTCGCCGGAATAACAAAACCACACAAAATGGGACTTCACCACAGTGAAGCTATATGACTGTTGGCGGCACCCCGACAGTTAGAATAACACTCTAGAATGGATAGAAACATAGTTATTGATGGAAGACCATCATTGGACCATTGGGACCATACCATAACGGATAGATTTGTATTGATTGAGGAATTCCTACCCATTGGAGGAATTCATTACGACACTTGCTTATTTAACCCATCGGACGTTACGCTGGGACCACTTTTTAGAAACTGTGATTATCTGAGATAATAGAGAATCCATTGTATCACGTTGTGCTTTCTAGACCTTGCCATCTGTCTAATTACCTTGATTTTCTTTTCACCTACCCAATTTATTTGATTACGAGTGTGAATTTTGAGTGAACATAGCACGTTAGAGAAGTCTTTGGAGGTGATTCTTGTAGACCTCATGGCTGAGAGAGTCATGTCTATAGGAATACATGCATCATCGACTGGTGGATTGCAATCATCCCCCTCGACTGGATGAAGTTCTAGTCACACTACTGAGAAGTGAAGAAAACATCGCGATGATCTGGCTAACGTGAAGCAGAACCCATTGGTCTTGCCATAATAAATACCACCTTTGGTTGGCGCAGTTAACTGCGAAGTATCCCACGTGAATTTTAGTACACATCAATCACTACATACATCCCAAAGGGGATACACATAGTTGGACCCTAGTTAGGACACATCCCAACTCTGAAAAACAATTTAACCTTGGATATAGGAAGAACTATGTGATTCTCGCAYCGCATCGGTATTTTATGAAGACGATCGGGAAGAAGCCACGCATAGTCTCACAGTTGTGGATAAAGGAGCTCATGCAGTCCACAATATTGAACATGATGAACATCTCTCACTTTGTYCGACATCAAGAGGTTAACGCCTGCATTAAACTCCTCCTATTGTGCTATCAAAGAGGATATATTTGGCTTGATAGGCACATCACTATGGATCCGACATTGATCCACCTCATCACAGGAATAAGTATGCAGGGACCAGACCCTCACCAGTTCTACCTAGGGAAGACTTCAAATCTCTCCCTAGAACAACACATAAAGGAGGATTATGGTGATGTAGAGAAGGAAAAGAGAGGCTACAAGGTAGCCTCCATCCAGGATGATGCAGTGCACCTAGATTTTCATCTTATAGATGGCAATCTCGTCCGAAAGAATCGTCCAACAAAATTCATTGGATTTGTAGTAGACATCACAGGGAAGTATGTAGAAGGAATGAAAATTAACTCGATGAGATACCTCATCAACGAGCTGGAGAAGGATTGCCTCGAAGCACATGATCAAGGCTATGAATTTCATTTATGTTGGTTAATGGTATTGTTGGCCCTTGACCAAGCTTTGGGAGATTCTCAGTCATATTGACCTATTTCGGGACTTTGATAGCCTGTCAAAGGAGGAGCGCAAGACGAAGAGGAGATCACGGCATATCGGCCCCTCTTTGGGTCCTTTTTGGGATGTGGGAATATGTAACGGGAATGGGATGTTGGCCCATGGGTTTACCCATGTTTAGGCCTATTTTGTATATAAATAGATGCCTAGGCTAGATAGAAGACAGAGAGATGCATCTATGTGATGTGAATGTATGCTAAGTGAAAGTAAAGTCTATAAGTTCTTAGTGCATAATGTAAGAGACTTGCAGAGCTAAGTGTGGGTACTTGTAACGGGTTGTGGAAGATTGGTTGTTGTAATACAAGGAAGAAGGATCTAGTGAGTTGCGTAGATCTTATGTCCTATGTGGAGTAAGGGTTTTGAGGATCTGTGCTTGTAACTGATTGACTAAAGAAAATAAAGAAGAAGAGTTGGTGGACGTAGCCCCAGGGTGGGGGTGAACCACGTAAACACTATGTTGTCTTGCTTTGTGCTTGTATTAATGTGTTTATGTCTTCTTTATATAAGTTCCTTGAGATGATTAGATAGAAATTCTATTCTTAGTGCTAATGACATGTGATAATGTTATAACTGATCCATATGAATGTTATTAGTGCTTGATCTTCTAGATCTACCTCTCTATTTATGCTAAGTGCTTAAATACATTATATCAGTGTGAATGCTGTGAAGCCTTGTTTTAATAGCGAAGTAGAAGTTGATTGCATATTGAGGAACTGATGGTGGTAAGTGCTTTATTAAGTATTAAAACCATATATCTGTGTCCCAGCTAAGGTTGCAGACACCTGAGTCTTGCAACCACCCCTGCCTCTACCTCGAGTGAGACTTCATTTGCTTGGCAGGTGTTGCCGAGAGGGATGGTATTTAGGGCTTTGTTGGTGCATTGTTGTACCATTGAACCTTGGGTCTGCCCCTATGCCAACAAATGGTTATGTTGTCGGGACTAAAGTTGTGATTGTTGGGAACTGAGAAAGAAGAAGCTCTGTGCAAAGATTCATCTTGAAATTGTGAAAGCTCCGTGTGTAGATTTGTGCCCTAGTGCGTAGTATTCTACTTGATTTATAAAGCTCTGTGATAAAAGAAAGAAGCTCGATCTGAAGAAAAGAAGAAATATTTGAAAGCTTTGTGCTCTAAGAAAGGCGAAAGTGAGAATTTCTGATTAAAAGAGGTAAGATCTGCAAGCTCTGTGCTCTGATAAAGGTAAGAATACTTAAAATTTTTAGATCTGGAAGATTTGTGCTCTATAGAAGTAAGATAAGTGGAAATTTTTGTTTCTAGAGTATGGATCTAGGTATGTTTAATAGAGTCTGTCCTAGTTTTAAAGCTAGGGTATTAATAGATGAAACAAGATTTGATATAAGTAGATCTGATAAGAATAGTGAAAGATATGTTATACCTATGCATAGAAAGAATGTTTGGACTAACAAATGGATGCAGGATCCTAGAAAGAAATTTTTGTAGGATAGCTACCATGATCCTATTGTGCAGTACAGGAGAAGATGGGAATTTTTTAAAAGAAAGAGAGGATTAACCCTCTGTTACAACTGCAGAAAATTGGGACACCTTGCTAAGGCATGCCCTAGAAAAATACCTAGTTGTCTTTGTTGTAAAGCTATGGACCACGAAGTGTTGGATTGCCATAGAATGATTGCTAAGCTGGAAGAAATGAATCTGCATAAAGAAAACCCTAAGGAAGATCCAGAAATGGAAGAACCCCAGAAAGAATCAGAGAAAGTATTGTTGCAAATAAACGAAAACCTGAATGACCATCGACATGTCAAACTATCAGATATATTTAAAGAAAAAGAATGCATTGAAGAAAGAATAGGATACTTTGACATTGACTGTGTTCCAGATGAGGAAAAACAAGTGAATATCATGACAAAGAGAACTTGGAAAGATATAGGGAGGCCTGATATGATTCCTTCATTAGGAGGAATATGTTTATTTAGAGGAAAGCTGATAAACCTATGTGGGAAGCTCGCTCACATACCTATGAATGTTAATGGAACTTCGACAAAAGAATATTTTGAGATTATTAAATTTATTGAGGACAGTGCCCCATTTACCATGTTACTAGGAAAACCTTGGATTGATAGAGATCGAGCTAGACAAAAGGAAGAAGAAGATGTTTTGGAACAGAAGAAGCAAGAATTAAAATATTTCATAACTAGAAGGATCACACACTTGATCGAAGAATAGGAGAGAAAATCAAAGCTATTTAACACTAGACACCCAGATGTCGAATTTGAAAGAACACTAGAGGATCCATAGAATATTGAAATACCTATCCTAGACAAAGAAGAAGTATTATCCGGGAACCCTAAGGAAGAATCTCAAGAGAGCGTAGTGACTATGTCCAAAGACGATACAAATCAGAATGGAAAAAGGAATACCGAGATGAAGGTCACTAGGAGGAAGGCTATAAAGCTAAGTAAGAAAAGAGATAAGTTTGAAAAGTTACAGAAGGTTCCAGAGGGAACTTCACAGACAAAAAATTTGCAGAATTGGAGCTTTGTCAGGATATCAAAACAACGACACATGGCACTTCGCCATGACCAAGCAATATAGTTTTTGGGACCGTTATATCCATTTGACTACCACTCCGAATGGGTTGGAAAGAATTAATAGCTCGACATCAGACCATTGGACCGCACCATAATAGACATAACAAGAGTTAATGAGGCTTCATACCTGTTACAAGCGAACCATTCCTGAGTTGCCCATTTATCACATCGCACCATGCACGGAGAACACTTTTTCTAACCAAGAATTTGAGCCTGCAGACCAAGTGAATTGTATACAGTGATCATTTCCTTCTTGTTTTTTATTCTAGTGCAGTATCTGAGTTAATCGTGAACCTGATATTATTAATCTCGAGCGCATATGTCTGACGAGCTCACCGTAGTTGAAGAATCAGTAACAGAAGTAATCCTTTACTTGATGACTGAAAGAGTCATGTCGGAGAGAGGATTGTCTACCATTCTACAAGCATCATTGATGAGAGGACTATCATCCTCTCCATCCACTACTCGAGTCAGACCATCATGGCCCATAGATGAAAAGAGAACTAAGCACAGAGATGATCTCACGAATTCTAAGTTGATTCCGAGCATATTTCCCACCTACCTACCACCTCTGAGCAGTGCCATAAATCAAGACAGTGTGCCTAAAGAATTTGACTAAAACTTGGTTATTGCGTACCTCCCGAAAGGTATATGCGTAGTTCACACAGACCAATATAAGATTGAAATGTTGAAGTTTAGTGACTTTAAACTCAGCAACAGGAATCTCTACAACATGCTCGCCCCACATAAATACCTGACCAAGAAAAAAGGAAAGAATTCAAAGATAATTCCTTGGTCATGGACCCATAACCTTGCGCAGTCCACACTGCTCAATGTCATGAAGATTCCTCACTTCAGAAGGCACTAAGAAGTGAATGCATGCATCAAATTGTTGTTTTACTGTTACCCTGGTAGATACTTGTGGTTAAACCATTGTATCACAGTGGATCCGACAGTGATCAATCGGATCACAGGGCTGAGCATGCAAGGCCCTGACCCATAGGATTTCTATCCTGGAAAAACAATGGATCATGCTCTAGCTCATAGGATCAAGGACACCTATGGTGATGTCAATAAGGGAAAGCAAGGCTACAAGGTAGCCTCTATATAGAGTGGTGCAGTGCACCTTGCCTATCAATTGATCGCAAGAAATCTAGTCCACAAGAATCAAGCCACCTAGGTGACTGGTTTTGTAGTCGACCTCACAAGAAAGTTTGTGGAGGGCCTACAAATGAATTGGGTGAAGTAACTCATGAACCAGTTGGAACTAGACTGCAGGGAAGTGCAAGATAAAGGATATGAGTTCCACTTCAGGTGGCTTCTAATCCTGATCTCTTTCATTGCATGGGAGATGTCGAAAGGTGTGACCTTCCTGGAAATCGAGCCTTTTGAACCTTTGGCTATGAAGTTCAGTACACTATGGTATTCAAGTGACATGAAAAAGAAATGGTAGTCAAATTCCATATTCCATACATATTAAAACCAACTGAAGACAACCATCCAATCTGAGCCTTGCATCACGCC
Organism: Picea glauca; assembly: GCA_000966675.3. NCBI lineage: Eukaryota > Viridiplantae > Streptophyta > Pinopsida > Pinales > Pinaceae > Picea > Picea glauca. The sequence goes on from JZKD02S1690752.1 coordinate 305,830, forward strand.
AAATACTCTCCACAAGTTTCGGCCTTTAATGAAATTCAATGTGGACTGCCATTTTATATACATCACAGTGCATGATGAAAAGCACAAGAAACAAATTCAGTCTTACTATAAGATGACAGAGGAGGAATTAGAAGATATCACTAAATATTGTCGATGGACCTCCTCATTCTAGCAGAAACTGCAGAGATATCTGATATAGATAGTCCAGAAACTGCRTCGGATACACCCGTACCTATCAAGATAAAGAAGATCGAAGAGGTCCATGATTTAGAAAGTGCATCCACGAAGACCGCTTCCATATTAGCATAGAAAGGAGGAGATGGCAGAGAGAYATATGGCGCAAAAGTTGAATAGAAGAAAGGCAAGGTTACATTKCCTAGAGACGAGGAGGATCCCTCGAAGAAAATGAAGGTTTCCCCCCTGAAGSCTTCTTCTAGGAAGAAATCGAGAGCATCGATGACCAAAATGCAAACTACTCTCACCTTAGATGAMTTTGATTTCATTGTAGCAGCACTGAACAATGCTTCGATGGAGATAGAAGAGAAGTAAGAGGCTCAGCAGGAGGAGATATACAATGAAATTAAGGTTGAACTTCAAGGGGTGCAATGGGCACTTCATTCTAGCCGCACAGTCTCCACTGCGCCTCTACCATTGGAAACACTGGAAATGGGATATGAGTCAGCTCAACTCCACCGAATCACTGACACAATCGAATATCGCCTTCGACAAGAAAAGGAGGAAACAACACAAGCCACCTAGGCTTTAGCACAAGTACAGGGAGACATTTTAGAGAAACATAGTACTCCAGAATGGTAAAAAATTACTCTCCAAGCAAAGTGGGATGAAGAAAGAACACAACTGCAACAAATCAAGGAATATTTTCTCACAAAGCAATTCGAAGTAAAGGAAAGGGTCAAAAGAGCACTTCGTGCTGTGACATTTATAGAAGTAGATAACAAAGAGAGAGTCCATAACAAGTGGCACAACTTGAAGAATTGATTCAACAACTACAACAACACATAGCATATTTGGAGCTATGCACAGTGCCTGAGACCCTGCAAGGTGTAAGAGACCAAAGGGAAGCAATCGCCAAGAGAGTAGTTGAGAGACTGAAGGCTCTTGCCCTGGAGTGAAAGCATATGAGTAACCATAGTTCCCAAACGTATGAGAATCTCATCGAGAATCCAGAATTATAGGCACTGGAGTCACAAATCTAGGAAGCGAAGTAGCATGCAGACACACTACAGGCACAGGTGAAGGCCCTGTCAGCTATAGATAGAATGAAGAGATCTCAAGAGAAAATCACCTCCCAGTAGCAGATCCATACGATCCAGAGTAGAGTGACGGAAGTTACTCAACGGCTTCAACCAATACAAGATAAGGCATGCCAATTATTCACAAAGGTTGAAAGCCGAGGAGAATATCTAGAACAGGTTGTCATCACAACAGAAAAACACCTAGAAGGGCCTGTGGATGACGTAATGATCCAGGAGTTCACGGAGAAATAATACATAGCAAAGTAGCAAGTCAAAGTAGCTCGAGCCAAGCTTGAGGCGTTCGAAGCAGAACTGATTAGACCAGAGTGACTCGGGATGAGTCACATGTGAGTGTTTGGGGCCTGTTGGCCCTTGACCAAGATTTGGGAGATTCTTGGTCATATTGACCTATTTTGGGACTTTGATATCCTTTCAAAGGAGGAGCGCAAGACGAAGCAGAGATCATGGGATATCGACCCCTCTTTGGGTCCTTTTTTGGATGTGATAATATGTAACGGGAATGGGATGTCAGCCCATGGGTTTACCCATGTTTAGGCCTATTTTGTATATAAATAGACACCTAGGTAAGATATAAGAGGGAGAGGTGCATCTATGTGATGTGAATGTATTCTAAGTGCAAGTAAAGTCTATATGTGCTTAGTGCATGACTGTAAGAGACTTGCAGAGCTAAGTGTCGGTACTTGTAACAGGTTATGGAAGGTTGAGTGTTGTTGCTTGTAACTAATTGACTGAATAAAATAAAGATGAAGAGTTGGTGGATGTAGCCCTAGGGTGGGGGTGAACCATGTAAAAACTATGTTGTCTTTCTTTGTTCTTGTCTTAATGTGTTTATGTCTTATTTTTCTAAGTGCCTTGAGATGATTAGATAGAAATGCTATGCTTAGTGCTAATGAAATGTGAGAATGTTAGATCTGATCCATATGAATGTGCTTAGTTCTTGATCCACTAGATATACCTCTCTGTTTATGCTAAGTGCTTAAATACATTATATTAGTTTGAATATTGCGAAGCCCTGTTTTATTAGCAAAGTAAAATTTGATTTCATATTGAGGAACTAATGGTGCTAAGTGCTTTATTAAGTATTAAAATCATAGGTCTGTGTCCTAGCTAAGGTTGCAGACACCTGAGTCTTGCAACCACCCCTGCCTCTACCTCAGGTGAGACTTCATATGCTTTGTAGGTGTTATCAAAAGGGCCAGTAGTTAGGGATTTGTTGGTACGTTGTTGTAGCGTTGAACCCTGGGCCTGCCCCTGTGCCAACATGTACTGATCACCTTTGTTGCTTGGCAGATGCTAGAAGGAGCAACATTTCCAGAATTTGAACCATCGAAGCCATTGGCTGCAAGGTTCTCTACCTTGTGGTATACAAATGACATGTTTAAGAAGTGGTAATCGAATGTTGTCTTCCATGCTTATTACCAGTAGCTGAAGCACACCATTGAGCCATTTCCATGAATGAACCCGAATACACTACACCAGTATAGATCGCTAGCGAAGTTCCGCGCAAATCGTCACTTTATCTACATCACTGCATGCATGGATAAGAATAAAGAGGAACTGTAGTCCTATTATAAGAAAACTAACAAAGACATGGAGGAGATCACCAAGGAATGGCCAACAGAGATTATTGTACCAATTGAATATGCAGAACTCTCTGACCTCAATATCATTGGAAGTCCTATGGTCACTCGGGTCGAACATGATGGACATACTAGCGTGAAGAAAAAGAAGAAAAAGGAGGAAGTGCAGAACATAGAAAGTGATGAGGAGGATAATGCCTCAGAGAAAGTAGGCCTAAGTCACCTGCAGGAGGAGGAGGAGACGAAGTGAATCCAAAAGGAGGAAAAGAAGGAGAAGAGAAATACAAAGGCGAATTCACACCACCGAAGGATCCCCCTACAAAGGCCAAAACATCGAAGAAATGGAAGGTTTATCCGCAGAAACCCTCAGCAAGAAAGATACCCACGCCAATAAGCCTCAATCGAAAAATGTGCTCACAATGGACGATGTCAATCTCATAATTACAACCGTGGAGGATGCTTTAGAGGATATATTGTAGAAACATGAAGTGAATCAGGAAACACTGTATGAATGAATCGAGAAAGAGCTCAAATACATACAACAAGCCATTTATTTGAGCCGCGTAGTATCGACTATGCCTTCATCGTCAGAAATTATAGAATTGGGGGATGATCCCACCCAATTACGAAGGGTAGCATATGAAACATAGGCTTGAATTCATCGAGTCCAAGAAGAAAGGGAGAAGGCCACAAAGGCCTTGAAGTAAGAAAAGGAGGTGAAGTTCGAGTAGAAAAATTCAAAGATACAAGAAGAAAAAGACCAACTTCTCGTAGAGCAGATTGTGATAAAAGAGGCAGTGACTAAATCACTTCGCTTTGTGTTGAGCTTGGCAAAGGAGAAACCAAATCCAATCGATATGAAAGTAGGGAAGCTCGTTGAATCCATTCAAAAACTTCAAACATGGATAATGGATTTATAACTTCAAGCCGTGTCAAGCACTCTGGAAGAGTGCATGACCAAAGGGAGGAAGCTGTCAGGAACATAGTAGAAAAAATCAGGGCACTTGCATCAGAGTGTAAGCAACTGAGCAACTAAAGTGTGCAGACCTATGAGTGCCTTGTAGAAGATCTGGAGCTGAGAAAACTAGAAGCACAACTCCAGGAGGTGTAGAAGAAAGCATCCATCGTCCAAGCATAGATGGAGATGCTCATTGTAGTCAAGAGGATGAAAATATCACAAGAACAATGCACAGTCCATTAGCATGTTACTTCCATCCAGGGAAGAGTCATGGAGGTTACACAGAGACTCCAATCGGTGAAGGATGAATCCTGCATGCTTTTTGAAGAGATTGAAGGACAAAGATCATAGCTGGAACAAGTGGTTATGACAGTGGAACAATGCTTGGAAGGGCCTTTTATAGAAAAACTAATTCAGGAGTTCGTTGAGTAGGAGACTCTGGTGAAGAAACAAGTTGAGGCAACTCGAGCTAAGATCGAGGCCTTTGAAGTAGTGTTTCCTAGATCTGAGTGACTCGAGACGAGTCACATTTGAGTTTTGGGGGCTTACTGGCCCTTGACCAAGTTTTGAGGAAATATTGGTCACGTTTGACCAATTTTGGGACTTTGACAGGTTGGTCAAAGATGGAGCACCCAGGTGGAGCAGAGATCATGAGATCTCACTCATTTTGTAGGCTTGTGGACCCAGCAAAGGGTTTACTAGGGTTTATGTAATGGGTTATGGGATGTCATCCCATGGGTCTATCCATGTTTAGGAATTTTTGTAAATGTATAAATAAGAAGTAGCTAAGTGATGTAAGTAGTAGTGTTAGCTATGTGCACAGTATGTTTGGTTTAGTGCAAGAGATTGGAAGTCTCTTTGTGTAATCTGGCTATGTAAAGTAAGGCTTTGTACTATTAAGGAGTTGGCTCTGTGCCTTGACCTGATTTTGGGGAAGGTGGATCTAGTGCATTGTGCGCAGATCACCTGTCCACTGCAGAGTTGGGCTCTGTGTCTTTGTGCACAGGAGCAGATGAATGTAAGAGGATGAAAGACTAATAAAGAAGAATAATAAGTTGGTGGACGTAGCCCCACACTAGGGTGAACCACGTATATTCTGTGTCTTGATGTGCTTTGTGTGATGTTGTTTATGTGGTTATTTTCTTAGTGTTGTTCTTGTTATGTATAATGAACACATCTGATGTTGTAGCTTAGTGTTTAATGGTGTAAATGAATATGATATCTAAACTAATGCTATGTGCTAAGAGGTTTTAAGGGCTTGATCTTGATTGTTACTGTGTTGATCTGTAATAAGGGTTTTATCTGCGATGTGAATGAGATTAAATAACTAATGCATATTGTTGTTTAATTTCTCTGTTAAGTATCGTAATCATAGATATGTGTCCTAGCTTGGTTGTAGACACCTGATTCCTGCAACCCCCCCTGCCTCTACCTTGGGTGAGACTTCATCTGCTTCTCAAGTGTTGCTAAAAGGGCCGTTAGTTAGGGTTTTGTTGGTGATTTGTTGAAGATTTGAACCCTGGGTCTGCCCCTATGCCAACAATACTCCTTGCACAGTCCATGATTTTCCCGTTCATCCTTTTCGACACACCATTTACTTGTGGTGTTCCTGGAACTATCTTATCTCTACAAATCCCATGGTATGAGTAGTAATAATCAAACTCCTTGCTGCAATATTCACCTCCATTATATGATACAAGACACTTCAACCTTTTTTCTATATCATTCTCAACCAAATACTTCCATTTCTTAAAAGTATCAAAAACATCATATTTTTGTCGAATGCATTAAACCCAAGTTTTTCTAGTTGCATCATCAATAAAAGTAACATAATAACGAGAGCCACCAAGAGATGATACTTGAGCTAGTCCCCATACATATGTATGCACAAACTCTAACCTTTCACTCTTCTTTTATTTTCCAACTCTGATAAATCTGACTCTCTTATGTTTTCCCTAAACATAATGCTCAGAGAAATCCAAATCAATTTGCTTAAGATTTGGCAAAAAAATTCTTTTGTGAAGTATCTACATCCTCTTCTCACTCATGTGTCCAAGCCTATGATGCCAGAATGCTATATCCACTCCTGTAGAAGCTAAAGAGATAGAATATTTAGTATTATCAGTACATAAATACAACATACCTACCTTTTCTCCTTTTTCTATCACCATTGATCCTTTGGTGACTATTGAACACTCAACACACCTTAAAAGATTTGTGAAATTTTTTCTCTTTTGGGTACCACTTTGTATTTTTCCTTCTTTATGAATTGAGTCTGTTGTGTAGGGATAATTAAGCTTTATGTTTTTATGTTTTATCATCAATCACATTCGAATTGGTTTGGACCTATTGAATAGATCAACTTCTTTCTGAAAGAACACTTGGCAATTATCTAAGTATACACAACTAGAATTTGCACCCTACATTATCAGCATCGACATGATCTGTGTAGAAAAATTGACCATACGACAATCACAAGTGTTGATCGCCGATGTATCATCATCATCGGGAGAATGGAAAAGGAAAACACTAACAATTGAAACACCTAGGGAATCTCCAATCATCGATCTTCGATACATTTAGGCTCGGTGATATCCGAAGAAAACCTTAAAAATGCAGACAGTCTTTACTTTGACACAACGTCGAATGTTGATCGCCAATCGGTAATATGTTATCAGCATCAAAAATATCTGAGAGATGAAATCATGAATTAATAAACGTATAAACTCATTGATCGTTGATCCTCGACATGTCACTGACACCTACAGGATAGGCTAAGGTTGCTAGAGCCATGTCATAAGAAAATCCATGATTCCGAAGATACTTTTAACGAAGGAACCAAAATCAAGCATCATGTGTCATGGTCACCCTTCCAAGTCAGCGTTTCCATGTCAAAACTGTACGACAGTTCGGGTCGGCATCATAGCTTTCGCTAAAAGAGGTATGAACGAATGTTTTCTAAGAAAATCATCGATGCCAATCCAATGTTTTAAACTATCAGACTGATAGGACATCGACGACGGGATGTGACATATTCAACAAAAATAAGATCATATTTTTATATTTCATAGGCCAATCAATGTGTTGATTAACAAACATTACTAACCCATGCACTGACCAAATAATATGAGTTTGAAACTGCTGATGAAATAAGTAGCACCCTGCTCCTGTGATTGCATTTAATCCTGAGCATGATTCAGATCTTGGTGATGGATTGTGCAAACCTCATTTATGCCCTGAATTCAAAAACTAATGTGACAAGGTAAGAAAGCTCCATGTTTGAATTATAAAGACAAATTATGGATGCAACATTCAATATCCAATTTTTTCATTTCCTGAGCAGTCGAAGGAGCGAAAGAGTGTTTTAAGACCTCAAAGTCGATTTTCATAATTCTAAACCAGGTTAATATTTTGTGAAGGAGAGGTATGAATCATCTGTTTCATTTCAATAGTCACAATTGCTTATTTTTCATTATCATTTCTGCAAGTCGGTATCTCATTTTTTTCTTTGTACAGGAAAATGCCTCCAAGGAAGCCAACGACGAGGTGCTTGCTGAGAGAACCAAAACTGAAAGAAGTGGAGATCGGTGAAGGATCCTTTCTTGACACTGCTAGACAGATTGATTTTTCCACTAAAGTGGAGCCATTCATTCGAACGCCCACTAAAAATGAGTTTTCCCAGCCTCCTGCATTTGGTGACACAAAGGCGAGTACTGGATCGAAAATTGTTCTCCCTCAGTGGGGAGACTTGTTTAACATAATCAATCAGGAAGGTTAACTAGCATTTGTGCCACACAGTGACCCTGATGTCTAAATTCTTCATGAGAAAGTATTCCTGAACATTCAATGATCCTTCTTGCCTATGGTAGCCTGCCGAACCTCGGTCTTTCCTTACATTGAAACTTTGGGGTGGATAATTGACCATACAGATGTGAAAAAATGATTGGTAAATGATTAAAATGGAGGATATGTTGGGGTTTTTCTCCCAATAGAATTCCATTAGTACCACAAACTCAGAGACCCTGAGGAAACATTAAATACTGAGTTTGTGGTAAAATCCTATGAGCTCCATGACACTCGCAGGTTTATGTCCTCATGGTGGACAGATGATAATAGGTTTATGAACATGAGAAATGAGTGGTACACTACGACCAATATTAGAGAGACATATGTTTATTTGATGGATCTAATATGCAGATTATATGGGGAGAGATATTGCACCAAGTTTTTGGAAGCTTGGATGCTCCTGGCATACACTATGGAAAATTGCGGTAGCAACTTCAACAATTATTTCAAAAAACCTGAGCACCAAAATACGGCAATCCCATATGCCAAAGGATGGAGAAACACCAACTTTTCCTATGGCATCATACTTATTGGACATGATCTGTGAAAGGAACCTCTTCACAGGCATGAATCTGAGATGGCATATTGTGAAGCTATCCATGGATGTCTATTTTATCATTCTGTGGGAGAACATGTAAAACATATCTTACGCTCTTATATGTGATGAATTTATAGCTAGAGTTTATTTTATTTTATTAATAAAGAATGCCCAAGGCTTATGACAACAACCAAGAAAATAATTTCCAAAGTAGGCCACTGATACTTGCAAGAAACTACCACCTACATCAGAGTGTTTGGGGCCACTGGCGCTCCACATTTACTCCCCACTCATGTCCTAGACCATCTTTTTGTGGGATAAATATGATATCAAACCATTCTACAAGGATATAATGCGCCTTTGGTGAAAGAAAAAAAGATAGCATTCATACCCTATGGATTTCATGTAAAGTTTTACATGGTGAAAGATATTGCACAAGAAAAACAATAGGGCTTGAACCAGTTGGAGTATAGATTTCCCACATGCCGATTTTGAAAACATCACCCAAAGGGCCTAGTAACCCAGCATGCATCACAGGTGTCTTTCTATTGGCCGTATGCCCATGATAAGTTTTAAGATTAAATATTTACATAAGGTGCCCAGGATTGGGAGGAGGTTCTTTAGAGAAAATCTAACCCCAATATGACATGATTTAAAGCCATGACAATGGATGAGCAGGTTGAAATGATAGAAAAGAAAACTCAATAAGCCCTTGGGGTTAGGGAAGAGAAAAAAGCAGTAGAAGCCACAAAGTAACAAAGGAAATGGATTCTATTGCTAGAAGAAGCCCAAAGAGTCATCCAAAGGTTATAAAACAATCCCCAAGTGTTAGAACCCATAAGGGTCACCCCAACCGACACAATCAATATCAGAGAGGAGTTAAATGACTCAGAGTCAACCCCACTATAGGATACTGCTCATCCATAAAACCAAGCATTATGTCACAACATGCAAGGTCGTCAGTCACTGCTACAACGCAGTTGGGCGAAACAAGAATATCAAGTGGGATAGATGTGCCTGACATCCTCATAGACCTAATTACCATATACGATGATGAGGAAATCTAAGGGGTTTCACTCATAACCCCACTACCAATCATGAACGAGGGAGAACCAGGAGAAACATCTAATCTAACTCACAAATCTATGACCTCAATTCCCCATGAAGGAGATGACTAGGTCAGAAGCATGATGGACACTAAGTTTCTAGACCAATCAGGAATTCAACATAAGATGGATAAGTCTAAGGAGGATTTTGGATTTGTTGAACAGGAAGAAGAAACACAATGATAAGAAATCGATACCTCAATAGTCGATCCTCTACTAAATGTTGATCCTTTGCCCATCTCCCCATCTAAAGCTGAGACTCTGCCAGCTGACGAACCCCACTAGCAGACCAACTCACCTGGACATAAAATTGTTTCCCCTGCTAAATAACTACAATATTTGGTCATAGAACACATATATACAGAAGGAAGCCTAGGAAACACTCTGACCTAGGGATACCAATAAATTCTTGAGCTAGCGGATGAGGTCATCGATATAAAAGAGATCGCTTATGACAGAAAGAGAAAAGATGTGATGAGAAGGGCCACCAAGAAAAGGAGGCTCACACTTAATAGCACACTCCTCATTACCACATAAGAAACAGTTCTCAACACGGAGAATGCTAAGACAACTGAGTTGATTGGGGTGGGAATGGATTTAATTGATGTAATGATGAATAGAGTGAAGAGGGATGAAAAATAATTAGTTTATGCAAAGAAATATCTGGATCACCTGCACCATCTAGCGAAGTATTATCAATATTAGACGCAGGAAGTAGAATTCATGAGGAATGATTTCAGAGAAACATATGCACAATTCACAAACGAACGAAACCTCTTCACCACATGCATCGCTAATTTTCAAGAGGATACTCTCATTAGGATGGAAAATTTTAAGGATGTGCAAAGGTGGTATGAAAAATCACATTAGGCCTTTGAGAGGATTGACTATATCAGTGCAGTACAGAAAGGTTGAGACTCGTAAGGGCACAGAATCCGAGTATTGATGGATAGCAATATCTCCTGAATCAGGAAGGAAAACGAATACTAGGTGAGAATGGTTCAGGAACCTCAACAAAAGATACAGGAAAGGTGGGGAGAGTGCAAAACAATCTGGGATAATATCAATCGGGAGATGGATTGGCCTGCCAGAATTCGGCCCACTAGAATATTTTTTTGATTTGCATGACATAGTCAAACGACATGTAGAGAAAGACTCGACATGGGAGGAAAATATCTCACGAATTTCAAGTATGAATCCAGGTCAGGTAAAGAAGTTCATGGAGCACCTAATCAAATCCCTCATAGTTCTCGCTTAAGTGTCAATCTCATCAGATATAGAGAACGAGCAGTGGAGATAAAGGAAGTCTTCTTTGCACCGATGGGTCAACATAGATTTCCTTATGTGAAAACATGCAAAGACACTTTCTACAAGTGGGCGGAGTATGAGAGGAATCATCCACTCCAGTAAAAATTGGATGGTCTCAAGAGAACGAGGAGATAAATTCTGCCACATGTCAATTTTGTTTTACTTAACACAACTTTAGTAGTTATTTTTAGCTTAGTGATCCTTTATAAATAGGGATATCGACCTTGTGCAAAGGGTCGATGGTTTTGGGAAAGACACTCTTTTTTGAGAATTGTAAAGGAATTATTTCTGTGCAACTTTAATTAAGAAGTTCTATTTAGAACCAAAGACAATTTTTTTCATTTGAAGCGTCAACTTGATTGGATCGAGTTGGGATTGTTTATGTCTTTGAGTTTTGTATTGTTGGTGTATTGAGTAAGAGTTTTTGTATCTATTTTTAAGTTATCTTTTAATGTTATAAAATTTCTTTTGTTCTAGATGATGAAAAGAAATCGATGTGTTGATATGTGATTGATAGTGGAGCTAAGAGAACTAATTTTCTTACACTCATCTTTGTTACGTATTTTTTTTCCTTTCTACAATTATTATCTTAGTCAATGATATATGTTCACAAGTAAAAATTATTATTGCTAAGCTTGAAATAGTTTTGATTATCGTTGTCTTCATGTTGCGGTATAAGGTTTATCCTAAGCTAAACATTCTTAAATATTTAGTTATTTCCCATCATAAGTTGGCTTATGCCATCATATTTATTTTACCTAGATTATTCAAGAATACACAAAATACAAAAAAAGAATACCTTAACCTGAAGAAGAAAAATTTCATAGAAAGATGCACCTGTCAATTACCTGTAAATCCCATCGATAAATCGGTTGGATCAAATATCTGGAGAACCTTTCCACTTATCAAACTATTATGAGTCTAATTGGGCCTCTTAGATGAGTTTGGTTCCTACTATTGAGTTAAATGATTTCCTACCCCTCAATAGAATTGGCGCTAGAAGGAGGGCCTGAACGAACAAATGTCTAATGATATTTATGATAATATATTTTGCATAACCTGTAGATTCAAAACAACCCACATGCATGTATATTCATTGTCAAGACATCCCATATACAAAGAGTACTCCTGAAACAAGGAACTCACCTCAGCATGAGGAAGTAGAACACCTATTCCCTGAAATATCCCATGCTCTCCCCCACGAGGAGTTGAACTAGTTCAAAATATTCACAAGAGCTTATGCCCAAAAAATTGGATCGTTACCCTTAGCTCCTTCGCTTCCTCGTAGAAAACAAGTAAGAAGATCAATTGTTGACACCCCTAACTAGGTTTTTGTTCATAGGGTAGAAGACCTGATAGATTTTTCCCTCAGTGAGATCAAACAACCCGTTAATGTGATCCCCAGGACACCAACTAGTAACTACTTTGAACTTGAGGATTTTGAATCTGACGAGGAAGGGTCTAACTCAGATCACTTAGCTTATGAATTGGAATACATGGAGGATAATAATGACAACAATGAAGAAAGGGAAAATAAACCTCAAAATAATCAACCATGGTTGGCCAAAGATTCTCTAGAAATTCCAGGATGGGTACACAACCTACCCCGACATCCAGAAAGATTACTCACAAAATTTGACCCTAAAACCTCTGGATTGCTTGAATACCATATAAAAAATTTCATATTAGTTATAATATTGATGAACATACAACATGAGGGTGTAGTGTGTAGGTGTTTTCCCTATACCATTGATAATTCATCATCGACTTCATATTTTAACTTTCTTGTTGGGTCCATAACTAATTGGATGAATTTTCAAAAAGATTTCTTAGAAAAATTTGCAGAAGAAACCACCACAAGAGCTTTAATGGATAATTTTTTTGCAAAAGAGAAGGTTAAATATTTCAATCAATGGTTTACCACTATTCTCAACAAATTTGAACCCGAAGCTAAACCTACTCAAGAGTTACAGATTGAGGTATACACTAATTCTCTCCCTGCTTCCATCTCCATGTTCGTAAAAAGGGTTTCTAAACATACCCTAGTTGAAAACTTCGAGGAAGATAAGACAATTGAATTCCAAATAAAAATATGAAAAGAAGTTCAGATCTCATTGATGAAGAAAGAAACCCAACCACTACCTAAGAGATGGATTTTGTTAATAAGATCCCTGTTAAAACAAATAGAACTAGGTCTTGATAAAGAAGGAGGAGATCTAGAAAACCTACAACGGATGATCAAAAAACTCTCCAACAAAATAGTAGATATGAAAAGGAGGGTTGGGGGGGGAAACCAAAATCAAAGACCTTATAAACCCTTATTTAAAATAAATACACCTTTCAAACCTATATAACATCCCCCAACTAACCTAAACATTGACTTAGAAACTGTAGCATCTGACTCTTTCTTCACGTACCACCATGAGAATCATTCAGAAAGGGACTACCCTCAATGGGTGCACCTTATGAATTTAATTGCTAATCAATTCCTAGATGAATTATCCCTAATCAAACAACCCAATGGCTCAAAAATAAATGCTATTGATCAAGAAAGTCATGAACCACCGGAAGAAATAACCATGTTGTTATGGGATTCCAACCACCTGATGCCTTTCAACGTCATCATTGAAGTGCAGGAACCTCCCGTTGAAGTATTATCTTTGCAAACGTGAGGTAGAAGTCAATTGATCCAAACTAATCCCACCACTACTCATTTATCTAGAGGGAATCAAGTGGTCAATAATCCAAAACCAATATTTTCTTCTCAAAAGAATCCCACTAACATACACACACAAGAAGCTCCTAAACTAGACTATAATGTACTGGAGGACTTGAAGAATATGAATGATAATGTGTCGGTCATGGACATGTGCAGGATTCCCCAACAAAAGGATTTTCTATTACAGGCCTTAAGGTCAATAGAAGCCCCAATGACGAGCACTGACCTAGGTGAGGTCCCATCCCCCACAGATTTGAAGAATAAACTGAGTGTGAATGTTTTCTATTTAGACAAAAGAGGAAATCCTTTTGTCCCTCCATTCCTTTTAACCTTTGAATTCTTTAACATAAATCTTCATAATTTACTAATCAATTTGAGGGCATCCTCCAATATCATGCCATTGTCGATCTGTAATAAATTGAACACAACCCCGCTCAAAAGTGATAAACAAGTTATACAACTAGACATGAATCAGGTAAAGGTTATTGGGGAACTTAAATATGTCATGATTAGAATGGATACACACCCGAAATTTGTTCAAGTAACTGACATAATCTTAGTAGACATCCCATAGGCTTATGAAATGTTACTTAGTCGATATTGGCCTGAGAAATTAAATGGATACTTTAGTATGGACTAGGGTCACCTTGGTTTTCCATTAAAGGGACATATAAACATGATTAGGATCGATAGGGAAAGATATCTCAAACACACTATCACCGATTTATAAGCTTTCAATGAGCCCTCGTCGGTAGATTTACCTGTGTTAGGAAACTGCTCCTACGATTTTGATTTCGTAAAATTTTCCCCTCTCTCGTTTGATGTACCTCTCACTCAAAACTATGAAATGATTTTTCAAGTAAATTTACTGGTAGGTGCAGAAAAAAGCATCTTCTGTTAGGATCCTCTGTCGGGAGAAGCATACAAGGAAGGTGAAGATGAGAAAATAAATAGGCATGAAGAAGTTACTAAATTTTTCTCACAAGTTTGGGCATTTTATTTTGATGGGTATAAATCACAAGAAGGGTGGGGAGAATGATGTATTCTCATTGACCCAAAGGGGAAGCATAACTTCCTATCCTGCAGACTAGAATTTGAATGCACTAATAACACTGTTGAATATGAAGCTCACTTGAAAAATTACCAGCAAGAGGTACACGGGATAATAGAAAATTTTGAGGCCTTCAATATTACTTTTGTTCCCAAAACAAAGAATACTCTTGCTTATTCCTCAGCCACCATAGCCTTGATATTATCTCCTTTATAATATTATGAAGCCTCTAGGTTCACAGTGGAACTGCTCTACAAGCCTTCAGTGCCTAACAACATTTCTAACTTGAAAGTATTTGAAGGAGATGAACATATTGTAGACTTCCTAAATAACCAAGAGAATTTTAAGGATTTGGCCATTGATGACGAAGTATTCCAAGAAATACTCACAAAATCCAATCTCCATGAACTAAAGAAGGGAATAGATCACTCTGATAATAAACCAAGGTTTCACATGATACTGAAAGGGGTAGCCAATTTGAAGATCCTTTTTGACCTAAGGGAAAGATTTAGAGGGTCAAATAATACAAACACATGGATTTCATGTCCCATATATGAGACTATAAATCTAGGAACCCCTGAAAACCCAAAAAATGTAAATCTAGGTAAAATAGTGTCCAAAGAAGATAGGAAATCTTATCTCAAAATTTTTAAAGAATACCAAGATGTCTTTGCGTGGTCCTACTGAAAATTAAAACTTATGACACTCACATTATCAAACACACAATCCTATTAAAATCTAGAGTAAAACCCTTCCAACAAAATCTCTGGAAGTACCACCCATCTCTGGAACATCTAATGTATCAAGAGCTGAAGAAATTGTTAAATGCCAAGATTATTTTTCAGGTTAGACACTCTGCTTGGGTAGCCAATTTAGTGTCTGTCAGGAAAAAATCTGGGGAGATCCTCCTATGTGTGGATTTTAGAAACCTTAACAGAGCATCAGAAAAAAATAACTACCCAGTCCCACCCATGGAACAACTCCTACAAACAATATCTGGATCTAAAACTTTTTCCCTCCTAGACGGTTTCTCGGGGTATAACCAGGTCATGATTTCAGAAAATGATCGATTAAAAACTACCTTCTGAACCATGTGGGGAACCTTTGCATATAAACACATGTCCTTCGGGTTGATCAATGCAGGAGAAACCTTTCAGAGGGCCATGGACTTAGATTTTTGGGGATTTATTAACAGGTGTATGGTAGTCTATTTAGATGACCTAAAATTTTACTCAAAAAACAAGGAAGACGACATTTATCATTTGACTCAGATTTTTGAAAGGTGCAGAAAATATGGAATATCTTTGAACCCCAAGAAAACCATATTTGGTGTAGAGGAAGGAAAATTATTAGGTCGCATCATATCTCAAGGAGGAATAAGCATCGACCTTGAGCGGATAAAAGCAATAGCTCAACTTCCTTTTCCTCACAATAAAAAGGCCATGCAAACTTTTTTCGGGAAGATCAATTTTGTGAGAAATGTTGCTCTTGACTTCACAAAAACTGTTAAACCTTTACAAAAAATGATTCGCAAGGATGCGGAGTTTAAATGGGATGAAGAAAGAAGAGGATATTTTAGTAACATCAAGACTGCAATATCCCAAGCACCAGTGTTGCGAAGCCCTGATTTTAGCAAATATTTTTTCCTTTATACCTATGCTTTTGACCAATCCTTGGTTGCAGTACTTACCCAAAATGATTATGAAAACAATGAGGCACCAGTATCCTTTATGAGCACCAATATCCAAGGATTTGAACTAAACTACCCTGCTATAGACAAACATGCTTATGCAGTATATAAAGAATTCAAGCATTTTAGATCCTATATCCTGAAGAATCACACCAAAGTCATAGTCCCTCACCCCGTATTCAGATATTTATTCACCCAATAGGATATGGGAGAAAGGAGGGGGAATTGGATGGAATTCATTCACAAATTTGATCTAGACATAAACCCTACCAAAATAGTCAAAGGACAAGGATTGTGCAAACTAGTTGCCGAGGCCCAAGATCTGATTAACGCAGAAGACCTCGATTGGCAAAATGAGCTATCATTATGGTGTGATGACTCCCTATACATACTTCATGGGTGATAATATTGGTACGAAAACCTATTTTATCTCTTGCATCACAGGTCTTGCCCCAAAAATCTAAACCCTAGAGAAAGGAGAGCCCTTAGGTTAAAATCCGCTCAATATCACCTAATAAATTTTGTGTTTTTCCACGTAAACAATGATGGAGTACTACTTAGATGTATTGAACATGACGATGCAGAAAAGGTTCTAAGAGAACTCCACGATGGCCCAACAGGTGGGCATTTTGTAGGAGAAAACATGACTCATAAAATTTTGAGGGCTGGTTATTATTGGCCCACTTTGTTCAGGGATGCTCACGCATATTCCAGGAAATGTAAAACTTGTCAAGTGAGCATCGGAAGGGAAAAGAGAGATGTCGTCCCACTCCAACTGGTGACTATATCCATACCATTCGAGCAGTTGAGAATAGACGTCATAGGAGAAATTACTCCCAATTGTTCGAACCAACATAAATATATATTGTCTGCTATAGACTATTTTGCAATATGGACAGAGGCTATCCCTCACACACATTAATGAAAAGGTACTGATACAATTTCTAGAGCAAAAAATGATAATGAGGTTTGGACTACCCTCCATCCCAATTTTTGACAATGCTACCTACTTTTCTTCATTACGCTTGAATGAATTCACTCTTGACAAAGGGATCATAATAAGATATTCTACAAACTATTATCTACAAGGGAATGGGGTAGCAGAGTCAACTAACAAAAACTTGGTAAGAATCTTAAAAAAGACAACTATTGAAAATTAGAGGAATTGGCATAATTCACTCCATAATTCCCTATGGGACGATAGAGTAACGCCTACACAAGCCATAGGAAACTCTTTGTACTTTATGGTATATGGGAAAGAAGTCATTCTTCCAAAAAAATTGTATATTCCATCTTTACAACTTATCTAGGCATCAAGAGGTCAACCCTCATCCACTCTACAACAAAGGATTGATACCATTCTCATGTTATACAAAGAAAGATAAAAGGTTAAAGATAATTTAACCACCCATCAAAAAATGGTTAAAATATGGTTTGACAAGCATAAGGCCAAAGGAAAAAGTTTTGAGGTAGGGGACCTAGTTTTGAAATGGGATAAAGCAAACAAGTATAGAGGAAAACACTCAAAATTTGAAAATCTCAGGCTCAAACCTTTCCAGGTATCTGAGAAAATTGGGGCAGACACATACCAGTTGCAAAATCTAAGGGAGGAACCCGACACCCACCCAGTGAATGGCCAAGCCTTAAAACAATACTTCTCTTAAAAACAAATGTGGGTCTTTTCATGTTTTATTTTATCATATATGTGTGGGTTTAGGCTAGGCCAATTGCAAATTTCTCTTTATTTTTTGTCTTTTCTTTTGCTCAACATTTTCCTGTAATTAAGTTGTGTTCTGTAAAGAAATGGTCGAATTTAATAAATATGGTGAAGTAGACTCTGCTCCTAACTTACGCTTATGCGCAACATAAGAGGCGCTGCGAAAATACCAATTTATTAAAGGAGATCTATATCTTTTCTTTGCAAAACATACAACCTTGGTAAGTGATGAAATATTCGCCTGGTGGTGTGGTAGATCCCAAAGGTAAATATGGCTAGTTAGAAGGGATCACATGTACCTCTAGACAGAGCTAGGAAGAATTTCACCTTAACAGTTTTTCCTTGTATATAACAAACTTCCTCCTCTACGAATCACTCATGGAATTTATGCTAAAAGAAAATTAACTATATTAAAAGGAGTGCAAAGTCGGAGAGGGTATGAAGATAACTTCGTCGGGCCTATGGATGCTCATTGGAAGCAAAGCAATATTTGTGATGTCGGGGTGACTCCACCAGGGCTATGGATGCTTGTTGGTAGAGGAGAAACACCATAGCGAGGGAATAATAATAACTAAAAATGGCCTCAAACCAATGGTTTCCTTACCGAACTCTTTTCAAAGCAGGGCATGGGTCATGGTCAAGAGGAACAAAGGTGGGAAAAGGGTTGAACTCCATAGGAGGATTCAGATTCACGAACCTGGGAATTTGTGTAAGCATGGATAGGAAATACTCTGTTGAATGCGAAGCTAGTTATTTTCTCAACCAACTTCTGTACAAGCTAATCTCGAATAAAGGAGTAGAGATTTTGTTTTCTCCCAGAGAATCACCATTTTTTGAGCACTCAACACACCCTAAAATCTTTGTAAAAATTTTTCTCTTTTGGGTACCACTTTGTCTTTTTCCTTCTTTCTGAATTGAGTCCATTGTGTAGGGATCATTAAGCTTTCTATTTTTATGTTTTATCATCGATCACATTTGGATTGGTTTGGACCTATTGAATAGATCAACGTATTTCTAAAATAACACTTGGCATTTTATCTAAGTATACATAGCTAGAATTTTAAGCCATGCACCCATTATCGTCATTGGCACAATCTATGTAGAAAAATCGACCATATGACAATGATAAGTGTCGGTCGTCGATTGTTGATGTATCATCGACATTGGGAGAATGGAAAAGGAAAATTATAACAATCAACACACCTAACGAACCTCTGATCATCGATGGTCGATACATTCGAGGTCGGTGATATCCGAAGGAAACCTTAAAACCGTGGAAATTCTTTACTTTGATACAATGTCGAATGTTGATCGTCAATCGGTAATACGTTATCAACATCGGATAAATATGAGGGATGGAATCACAAAGTAATAAACATAGAAACTCACCAATAGTTGATGCTCGACATGTCATTGGCATCAATAGGATAGGTTGAGGTTCCTAGAGCCATGTCTGAAGAAAATCCCCAATTCTGAAGAAAATTTTAATGAAGGAACCAAAATCGACACGTGTCATGATCACCCTTCCAGGTCATCATTTCCATGTCAGAACTATATGGCAGTTCGGGTCAGCATCATAACTTCTGTTAAAAGAGGTATGAACGAATGTTGTCTAAGAAAATTGTCAACACTTATCCATTGGTTTAAACCATGGGACGAATAGGACATCGACGACAGGATGGGACATCTTCAGCAAAAAATAAGATCAGATTTTGTTATTTAATAGTCCAATCAATGCGTTGATTAACACATGTTACTAACCTGCACATTGACCAAATAATAGGAGTTCAAAATCGTCGATGAACTAAATAGCACCCCGCTCCTGCGCCATCAACCTGCGATTTCATTTAATCTCGAACATGATTTAGATCTTGGTGATGGATTGTGTAGACCACATTTATGCCCTGAATTCAAGAACTGATGTGACAAGGTAAGTATGCTCCAAGTTTGAATTATAAAGACAAATTATGGATGTAGCATTCAGTAACCAAGTTTTTCATTGCCGGAGCAGTCGAAGGAGAGAAAGAGTGTTTCAAGAGCTCACAGTCGATTTTCAAAATTTAAACTAGGTTAATATTGTGTGAAGAAGAGGTATGAATCGTCTATTTCATTTTGGCAGTTGCAATTGTTTATTTTTCATTATCATTTCTGCAATTTGGCATCTCATTTTGTTCTTTGTGTAGTAAAATGCCTCCAAGGAATCCAACAACCAGGTGCTTGTCGAGAGCACCAAAACTCAAATATGTAGATATCGGTAAAGGATCTTTGCCCAACATTGCTAGACAGATCGATTTTTCCACTAAAGTGGATCCATTCGTCCGAACATCCACTAAAAATGTGTTTGCCCAACCTCCTACATTTGGCGACACAAAGGTGAGTACTAGATCGAAAGTGGTGCTCCCTCAGTGGAGAGACTTGTTTAATAGAATTAGCTAGGAAGATTACCCAGAATTTGTGCCACACAGTGACTCGAATGTTCTAATGCTTGATGACCAAGTATAACTAAACATTTGACGATCCTGCCTACACATGGGAGCTTGTCGAACCCCAGTATTCCCTTGCATTGAAACTCTGGGGTGGATAATTGACCTTATGGATGCGAAAAATGCTTGGTAAATGATGAAAATGGCATATGTGTTTGGGTTTTTCTCCTAATAGAAGTCCATAAGTACTACAAACTCAAAGACCCAAAGAAAAGGTTAAATACCGAGTTTGTGGTAAAATTCTATGAGTTCCATGACAACAACAGGTTGATGGCCTCATGGTGGAAAGATATTAAGAGGTTTATGAATAGGAGAAATGACTTGTACAGTATGACCAATATTAGAGAGCCATATATTTATTTGATGGCTCTAATCTATAGATTATATGGGGAGAGAGATTGCACCAAGTTTTTGGAAGATTGTATTCCCCTAGCATACATTGTGGCAATCTTCGGTAGTAGCTTCAACTAGGGAGAGATTATTTCAAAACAATTTAGCACCAATATACTACAAGCCCAAATTCCAAAGGATGGAGAAACACTGACTTTTCATATGGAATCATACTTACTGGACGTGATTTGCGCAAGGAATGTCTTCACAAGAATGAATTTGAGTTGGCATATTGCGGAGATACCCATGCATGTCTAATTCAGAATTATGTGGAAGAATAGGTATAAGAGATCTTAGGCTCTTATATGTGATGAATTTATAGCTAGAGTTTAATTTTATTCTTTTTAAGAAAGAATCTCCAAGGCTTATGGTAGCAGCCAAAAAGATGATTTCCAAAGTAGGCCATTGGTACCTGAAAGAAACTGACACCTACATCAGATTGTTTGGGACACTGGCACTCCACATTTAATCCCCACTCTTGTCCCATACCAACTTGTTGTGGGAGAAATATTCTATCAAACCATTATGCAAGGCTATAATTCCACTTTAGTAAAAGAAAAAAAGAGAGCATTCATACCCTATGGCTTTCATGTAGAGTTTTACATGGTGAAAGATATTGCACAAGCACAGCAAGAGGTCTTGAGTGAGTTGGAGTATATATTTCCTACAGAATGATTTCACAAACATGACCCAAAGGACCTAGTACCCCAACATGCATCATAGGTGTCTTCATGTTGGTCGTATGTCCATGATAATTTTGAAGACAAAATCTTTACAGAAGGTGCCCGGGACTGGGAGGAGGTGCTCCAGAGAAAATCTAACCCCAATATGACATGATTTAAATCCATGACAATGGATGAGTAGGTTGAAACGATAGAATAGATAGCTCAATAATCCATCAAGGTTAGGGAAGAGAACAGAGTAGTAGAAGCCATAGAGGCACAAATAAGAGGGATGTTGTTGCTAGAAGAATCCCAAAGAGTCATCCAAAGGTTAGAAAATGATCCCCAACTGTTAGAACCCATAAGGGTCACCTCGTCCGACACAATCATTCTCAGAGAGGAGCTAAATGACTCAGATTCAACCCCATTGGAGGAGACAACTCATCCATAAAACCCAGGCATTGTGTCACAACAAAGAAAAAATTCGGTTGCTGCTACACTGCAGTTTGGGGAAACAAGAATATCAAGTGGGACAGATGTGCCCGACATCCTCATAAAACTAATTACCATATATGACGATGAGAAAATCTCAAGAGTTTCTCTCATAACCCAGTACCAATCATGGAGGAGGGAGAACCAGGAGAAAAATCTACTCTAACTCTTGAATCTCTAACCTCAATTCCCCAAGAAGGCGATGACCAGGTCGGAAGCATGTTGGACACTGAGTTTCTATACTAATAGGGTATTCGACATAATATGTATAATTCCAAGGAGTTGGGATCTGTTGAACAGGAATAAGAAATACAATGATTAGAAATCGACACCACGATAGATGATCCTCTAGTAAATTTTGATGCTTTTCCCCTCTCCCCATCTAAAGCTGAGACTCTTCCAACCGATGAAACCCATCAGGAGGCCAAGTTACCAGGACACAAAAAACTTTCCCCTACTAAATAACTACAAGATCTAGTCATATAACACATATATACAAGATGAAGCCTAGGCAACACTCTAACATGGGGAGACCATCAAATTCTTGAGCAAGTGGATGAGGTCATCGATATACAAGAGATCGCTTATGAAAAAAAGAGGAAAGATATGATGAGAAGGACCACTAAGAAAAGGAATCTCATGCTTGATAGAACACTCCTCAACACCATAGAAGAAACACTTCTCAACATAGAGAATGCTAAGACAACTGAGCTGATCATGGTGGAAATGGCTATAATTGATGCAACGCTAGACAGAGTGAAAAGGGATGAAAATGAATTATCTTCCGCAAAGAAAGAATTGGATCACCTATGCCATCTAGCAAAGTATTATCATGATTCAACACATGTAGTAGTATTCCTGAGGAGTGAGTTCAGAGAAACATATGCACAATTCACAAATGAAAGAAACCTCTTCACCACATGCATATATGATTTTCAAGAGGATACTCTCATGGGGATGGAAACTTGTAAGGATGTGCACAGGTGGTATGAAAAATCACATAATGCCTCAAACAGGATTGACTATATCAGTGCGGTACAAAAAGGTCGAGACTTGAAAGGGAACGGAATCTGAGTACTGATGGATAGCAGTATCTACCGATTCAGGAAGGCATCTGAATACTAGGTGATCATGGTCCAACAACCTCAGTGGAAGATATAGGAAATGTGGGGAGAGTACGAAAAAATATGGGAGAAGATCAATTAGGATATGGAAAACATTGGCCTGCCAGAATTCAGCCCACTAGAAAATTTCATTGATTTGCATGACATAGTCAAATAGCATGCAGAGAAAGACTCGGCATGGGAGGCATAGATATCACAGATTTCAAGTATGACTCCAGGTCAAGTAAAGAAGTTTGTGGAGCACCCAATCAAATCCCTCGCAGTTCTCCAGTGCTTAAGTGTCAATCTCATCATATATAGAGAATGCGCAATGGAGATAAAGAAATTCTTCTCTACACCGATGAATTAACATAGATTTCCTTATGCAAACACATGTGAATACCTTTTCTTCAAGTGAGCGGAGTATGAGAGGAATCATCCACCGCAGTAAAAATTGGATGGTCTCAAGAGAACGAGGAGATAATGTCTTCCACGTGTCAATTTTGTTTTACTTAACACAACTTTAGTACTTATTTTTATGTTACTGATCCTTTATAAATAGGGATATTGACGTTGTGCAAGGGTTGATGGTTTTGGGAAAGACCGTATTTTATTAGAATTGTAAAAGAGTTATTTTTTTGCAACTTTAATTAAGAAGTTATGTTTAGAACCAAAGACAATTTGTTTCGTCTAAAGCGTCAACTTGATTGGATCGAGGAGGGAATGTTTCCGTCTTTAGTAAAACTTGATGTATCTATTGTTAAGCTATCTTTCAATGTTATAACAGTTCTTTTGTTCTAGATGATGAAAAGAAATCGATTTGTTGATATGTGATTGATAGTAGAGCTAAGAGAACTAAATTTCTTACACTCATCTTTGTTACATATTTGTTTTCCTTTCTACAATTGTTATCTCAATCAAAGATGTATGTTCACAAGTAAAAATTATTATTTCTAAGATTGAAATAATTCTGATTATCATTGTCTGCACCCTGTGGTATAATGGTTATCCTAATCTCATCATTCTTTAGTATTTAGTAATTTACCTAGGGTTTTTCCCCCTTCTAATTGGGCCTCTTAGGTGGGTTTGGTTCCTTCTATTGAGTTAAAGGATTTTCAACCCCTCAACAATGACCTTCCACATATTATCTATAAATATGGATATACAACGTTCACTTTCCAACTCCCTGTTGAAATTAGATTTTCCCTTAGATATAGAACATGTCTTACCTCTTTCAACAACCATTGGCTTCCATTCATTTTCTTTATTTTTACCTTTCCCATTCCAACAATTTTGCATGGTGCATCATCACCCAAATGAACCTGTCCAAAATAACCTTAAACATAATCTAAAATATGTTTCCTATGAGGTGTGGCATGAAATGAAGCCCCTAAATATACTACCCAAGACTCAGAAATATTATCTATAGAAAGGATCAAAGCATCTTGTAACACATCCCCCGTTACATTTTCTTTCTGATTTTTCTCCTGTTGTCCATCTCTTTGTTTCTTTGGAGCTCTGAAGTCTTTCTTCAGATGTTCTTTATTCCCACAATTCTAGCACTCTATCTTTCCAAGTATGGATTTGTATCTACCCTTCCTAGAATTCCCATGGTTCTCTGAGCCCTTTCCTTTATCCTTTTCTCTTCCCCTTTTCTCCATGTTCAATGCATTACCTGATGTCTCACCTATGTTTTTATGTAGCATTTCCTCCCTAAGGATAACACCAAAAACATCATCAAATTTTAAAGTGTTTGAACTAGAGACATAGTTACTTATATCCATGACCAAGCCATTCCATCTTTCTAGCAATGAGCACAATATTAGAAGAGCTCTGACCTCATCATCACATTCCACTTTTAAATAACTTAGTTGATTAGTAACTGTATTAAATTCATTTAAATGATCTACAACAGACCCAACTTCTGACATCTTCATATTAAATAATCTCTTCATTAGAAATACCTTATTGGACGTTGAGGGTTTTTCATAAAGTTTAGACAATGCTAACATCAAATCCTTCATTGTCTTTTCTTTCGAAATATTGAAAGCCATCGATGCTTACAGGCTTAACAATATCATTCCTAGTGCCTTTCTATCAATAACCTCCCATTCCTCATCATTCACAGTCGTCGAATTCTTTTCCAATCCACCCAATGGTAGGAATAGATCCTTCTGATATAAATAATCTTCCATTTTCATCTTCCATAACTGGTAGTTTTGGCCATTAAATTTATTGAACCTAAAATTTTTGTCTTCCTCCATTGCTCCGACTCAAACCAAGAACCCTCTTTTCCTACGAGTTACCTTTCGCTCCGATACCAATTGTTGGAAAAACATAATTGTGAAGAAATAAAATAAAACAAATGCGGAAATAAAACACAGAAGATACACAATACAATAGAGACATAGATATACATGGTTCACCTAGTGTGGGCTACGTCAACCAGAGAAATTTCTAGGTCCATCCTTTATTATTATACAACAAATGAACGGATACAACCTATAACACACCCACTGTAACTTCATCTTCTTTCTCTCATAGTATCCTCTCTCAGAATACAATATTCACAATTATACATAACCGCAATACATTTCCCTCATAAAAGAGGGTTTCTTTCTAGGGAAAAAAACCCTAACATAACTTCTACTGTCATATCTGCAACCTTATAATGAATGGTCCAGATTTACTATGAAATTACAATAACATTTACAAGGAAAGTTTTCCTTCGAGGGCTTCACCCCCGAAACCTTTCTTTCCCCGAGACTCTCGGGGGGGGGTAACCACCCCCTGCACTTCCCCTCTTGGAGGAGTGTACATTCTTCTGGGGTGTAAAGTCTTCATGGGGTATAAATACGTCTGAAAACAAAGACCTATGAATTAGGAAGATAATCAGGCTCCACAACCAACATATCTATCGCATGAGGATCTACTAGATCTTTTAGAAGACCCATGTTCTGCAAAAAAGAACATTCAAAATGAAAATTTATTATTTATTTCATGCAATATTTAATTTTTGTGTTATATTTCTAATATTAAAACATATGAAATGAAACCATAATCATATTACTTCATATCAAAGTGCACAAACCATAATAAAAATTCAAATAAGTTACAAATAAGATGTCATTCCAATGATGTAAAACATGCAACAATTCCAATAAACATTAGTAAATATCGTAAAAACAACTGTGATACATTTTAACTATCAACTGTAAATTCTATTACATAACAGTAAGTTCCAACCCTCTCCATTTTTTGATATATATGATTATGTTTTCCAATAAAATCCTTTGAGAGTTAATTGGTCTATATATCTTCTTCTCTTATATTTCACCAATGAATATTTTTCTAGGACATTTTGGCATTGTAATATGCTTCAAAGTTCCTTTGAGAATTAACTAGTTTATAGGTAATTATGAAGATGCTCTCGATACTCATTCAACTAGACCGCATCCAAATGTCAATCCTTCCAAAGAAAAAATTCAATACATCAAGCTCTAAAGGGTTGAAAAATATGAAAAAAATGTAATAAAAGGTGTCAAGGTGTATTGCCTTACCTTGCCTTGCCATGCCTTCCCATTCCATGTCTTACCTTGCCTTTCCATTCCATGCCTTGCATTTCCTTTCCTTTCCATGCATTTATTTTCCTTTCCATGCCATGTCATGCCTTTCCTTTGCATGCCTTTCCATGCCACGCCTTGCCTTTTCATACAATGCATTGCCTTCCCTTGTCATGCCATCCATTGTCTTTCCTTTCCATGCCTTGCCATTCCTTTCCTTTACATGCCTTGCCTTGCCATGCCTTGCCTTTCCATGCCATGCCATGCCTCATCATACAATGCCATGCCTTCCTATCATATGGCATGCCTTTCCATGCCATGCTTCTCCATATGATGCCTTGCATTCACTTTCCATGCCTTGTATTTCTATACCATGCCTTTCCATATCATTCCTTGCCTTTTCATGAAATCCCATGTCATTCCTTGCCTTTGCATGCCTTGCCATGCCATACCTTTTTGTTCCTTTCCTTTCCATTCCATGAATTTCCTTGTCTTTAAATGCCATGACACGCCTTGCCTTTGCACGCCTTGCCTTTGCACGCCTTCCCTTTCCTTTCCATGCCATTCCATGCCATGTCATGCCTTTCCTTTCCATGCCATTCCATGCCATGTCATGCCTTTCCTTTCCATGCCATGCCATTCCTTGCCTTTCCATGCCATGTCATGCCATGCCTTGCTATCATATGGTATGCCTTTCCATGCCATGCCCCTCCATACCATGCCTTGAATTCACTTGTCATGCCTTGTCTTTCCATACCATGCCTTTCCATATCATGCCTTTCCTTTCCATTCCATGCCATGTCATGCCTTTCTATGCTATGCCTTGCATTGTCTTATCGTTCCATGACATGCATTTCCTTGCCTTGCCATGCCATTCCATGTCTTTCCTTTGATGCCTTGCATTGTCATGCCATGGCATGCCATGCCTTAATATGGTATGGTATGCCTTTCCATGCCCTTCCTTTCTATACCATGCCTTACAATTCCATGTCTTGCATTCACTTTCCACGCCTTTTCTTTCCATACTATCCCTTTCCATGCCATACCATACCTTTCCATACCATGCCATGCCATGCCATACCATGTCTTTCCATACCATGCCATGCCTTGCTATGGTATGTTATGTCTTTCCATGCCATGCCTTTCCATACCATGCCTTGTCTTTCCATACCATGCCTTTCCATACCATGAATTTCTTTTCCATCATATTCCTTTCCATTCCATGCCTTTCCATACCATTCCTTTCCATTTTCCCTTCCATGTCATTCCATTCCATGCCATGTCACCTAGTCCATGACTAAACAAGATTTCATTATCTCATGGAACTCAAAAATGTTGCTTCGTTAGTTTTTCATGCCCTGAGGAGGAATTGGCCAAGAGTCCTTGAAATGGTTTGGGATGCAACTTGCAACTGGGCATAAAAAAAAAATTGAGACTTGGAATGGGGAACCATTGAATCCAATGGAATACTGGGATAGGATTTCAGCTAGAGCACCCCTTACTCCCAGTTTCCATGCCTCGAAAGTTGATTTACTCAATGATTTCGAGAAATAGTGTTTTCCTCAGTTTGAAGCAATGCAAAATTTGAATTAAGTGGTCCAATTTATGAAACCATGCCTCAGGAGCGGATGGACAATGTGGTAACCTAGTCCATGCCTAAAAAAACTTGCAACATCTCATGGAACTCAAAAACACTACTCTGTTAGGTTCTTACCCCCCAAGAAGGTATTGGCCAAGAGTCCCCAAAATGGTTTGGGATGTGAATTGAAACTGGTCATATAAAGAAACCAAGACTTAGATTGAGGAACTGGAGACTCTGATGGATTACTCGGATAGTATTTCAATTAGAGAACTCCTCACTCTCAAGTCCCAAGTCTGAGAATTTTTTTTTCATCAATTTTGAAAACTAGGGTTTTTCTCAGTAAGAAGCAATGCACCATTTGGATTTAGGGGTCCAATTTATGAAGCCATGCCTTGGGAGCCGATGGACAATATGGTCACCTATTCCATGCCTAAATAAGTTTGCAACATCTCACAAAACTCAAAAATGTTTCTTTGTTAGGTTTTGATCCCCCTAGGAGGTATTGGCAAAGAGTGTCTGAAACAGTTTGGGATGCAACTTGCAAATGGAAATATAATGAAAAATGAGATTCATATTGAGGAACCTTTATCTCCATTTTATTATTAGCCTGATATTTCAGCTATATCACCCCTCACTACACGGTCCCATGCCTCAGAAGTTGTTTTCTTCATCGATTTTGAAAACTAGGGTTTTTCTCAGTAAGAAGCGATGCAACATTTGGATTTAGGGGTCCAATATATGAAACCATGCCTCAGGATCATATGGACAATGTTGTCACCTGGTCCATGCCTAAACAATATTAAAACATCTCATGGAACTAAAAAATGTTGCTTCATTAGGTTTTTATGCCCCGAGGAGGAATCAACCAAGAGTCTCTGAATGGTTTGGGATGTGACTTGCAACTGGGCATAAAATGAAAACCAAGACTTGGATTGACAAACCGTTGACTACGATGGATTAATTGGATACTATTTCAGATATATCGCCCCTCACTCTTGTGTGTCATGCCTCGAAAGTTGTTTTTCATCGATTTTGAGAACTAGGGTTTTGCTCAGTAAGAAGCAATGCAACATTTAGATTTATGGGCCCAATTTATGAAACCATGCTTCGAGAGAGGATGGAAAATGTAGTCACCTAGTTCATGCCTAAGAAAGATTGAAACATCTCTAGGAACTCAAAAATGTTTCTCTGTTAGGTTTTTTTGCTCTAAGGAGGAATTGGCCAAGAGTCCTTGAAATGGTTTGGGATGTGACTTGCAACTGGGCATAAAACAAAAAAAAAGACTCAAATTGCAGAACCGTCGACTCTCATGGATTACTGGGATAATATTTTAGCTAGAGAACCCTTCACTCCTGGGTTCCATGACTCAAAATTTGTTTGTTTCATCAATTTTGAGAAATATGGTTTTTCTCTATAAGAAGCAATGTAACATTTGGATTTAGTGGTCCAATTTATGAAATCGTGCTTCGAGAGTGGATGGAAAATGTGGTCACCTATTCCATTCCTAATAAAACTTGCAACATCTCATGAATCTCAAAAATGCTTCTTTGTTAGGTTTTTATTCCCTAAGGAGGAATTGGCTAAGAGTCCCTGAAATGGTTTGGGATGCGACTTGCAACTGGGCATAAAATGAAAACTGAGACTCATATTGAGGAACCATCAAATCCAATGGATTACTAGGATAGGATTTCATCTAATCACCCCTCACTCCTGGGTGTCATGCCTCAAAAGTTGCTTTACTCATTGATTTTGAGAACTTGTGTTTTGCTCAGTTTGAAGCAATGCAACATTTGGATTAAGGGGTCCAATTTATGAAACCATGCCTCCAGAGTGTATGGACAATGTGGTTACCTATTCCATTCCTAAAAAATATTGCAACATCTCACAGAACTCAAAAATGTTGCTATGCTAGATTTCTATCCCCCAATGAGGTATTGGCCAAGAGTCCTCGAAATGGTTTGGGAAGTGAATTGAAAATGGGAATATAATGAAAACCGAGAATAATATTGATTAGCCATTGTCTCCATTGGATTCTTGGCATAGGATTTTAGCTAGAGCAACCTTCACTCTTGCGCCCTATGCCTCAGAAGTTGTTTTTTTCATCAATTTTGAGAACTAGGGTTTTTCTCAGTAAGAAGCAATGCAACATTTGGATTTAGGGTTCTAACTTATGAAATCGTGCCTTGAGAGTATATGGAAAATGTGGTCACCTATTCCATGCCTAAACAATCTTGCAACATCTCACAGAACTCAAAAATGTTTCTCCGTTAGGTTTTTATGCCTTGAGGAGTAATTGGGCAAGAGTCCCTGAAATGGTTTGGGATGCAGCTTACAACTGGGCATAAAATGAAAACTGAGACTCATATTGAAGAACCGCTAAATCTGATAGATTATTGGGATATGATTTTAGCTATAGAACCCCTCACTCTAGGGTGCCATGCCTCAAAAGTTGATTTACTCATTGATTTCGAGAACTAGTGTTTTTCTCAGTTTGAAGCAATGCAACATTTGGATTAAGGGGCCCAATTTATGAAACCATGCCTCAGGAGTGGATGGATATTGTAGTCACCTATTCTATTCCTAAAGAAGCTTGCAACATCTCACAGAACTCAAAAATGTTGCTTCGTTAGGTTTTTATCCCCCAAGGAGGTATTGACCAAGAGTCCCTGAAATGGTTTGGGATGCGACTTGTAACTGGGCATATAATGAAAACCGAGACTCATATTGAGGAATCATCATCTCTATTGGATTCTTGGCATAGGATTTCAGCTAGAGCACCCCTCACTATCGGGTCCAATGCCTCAGAAGTTCATTTTTCATAGATTTTGAGAACTAGAGTTTTGCTCAGTAAGAAGCAATACAACATTTAGATTTAGGGGTCCAATTTATGAAACTTTTCCTAGAGAGAAGGTGGACAATGTGGTCACCTAGTCCATGCCTAAACAAGATTGTAATGTCTTATGGAATTCAAAAATGTTGGTCCATTAGGTTTTTATGTCCTGAGGAGGAATTGGCTAAGAGTCCTTGAAATGGTTTTGGATGCAACTTGCAATTGGGCATAAAATGAAAACTGAGACTCAGATTGAGGAACCGTCGACTCTGATGGATTATTGGGATAGTATTTTAGCTAGAGCACCCCTTGCCCTTGGGTTCCATGCCTCAAAATTTGCTTTACTCATTGATTTTGAGAAGTAGTTTTTTGCTCAGTTTGAAGAAATGTTACCTTTGGAGTTAGTGGTCCAATTTATGAAATCGAGCCTCAGGAGTCGATGGACAATGTGGTCACCTAGTCCATGCCTAAGTAAGCTTGAAACATCTCACGTAACTAAAAAAATGTTTCTCTATAGGCTTTGATATGATATTTTTCTATATATTGTAATAGAAACAAGGAGAAAAGGGTTGGCTCAAGAGGGGGAAAAGGAGATCTATATTTTGTAAGACCTTTTTGAGCTTAATGAAAATTATCAAGAATAGAAGTATTTGAGTTTATCATATCAGAGATTCATGTGATGTGTTTTCCTTAGTATGTCATTCATTTCTATGTGATGTTTTTACTTTCCATTATCCATGAATTTGTTTTTTCTTCATTACTTGAATGAAATTTATATGAATTCATAATTCATCCTAGACTGATGCTATGTTTCATTCCTTTCAAGTAATGCCACTATTTTCCTCTAAAGTTATTTTCATAATTCATTCATGATAGATTCTCTTCTTTTGATGGATTGTTTTTCTCATCTCAACTTACAACTTATTGATTAATTATGTTTCTAAGGAAATTTTATCAACCTTTCCTTTGAGATCTGCATTCTCTACAACCAATTTCTTGATAATTTTATTAGATTTAGTTACATTGTCTCCATGCTATATATAATGAGCCCACCCCAACTGCATGACTTGGTGAGTTTCCTTCCATCAGCTCTTTGTGTTTCTTTTATCAAATAAAGGTCGAGATGAGTAGTGGGTCATGACCATGATGAGAACCCTTTGGAATTCATCATTTTCTTAACTTTCCTTCTTCTTTAGAAAGAGGAAGAAGTCATATATGTATATGTTGATGGTGTTGATATCGCACCAAGTCTGCACTTCCTTCCAAATGTCCTTGGTAGTCAAGATATAATGCAATGGGTTTATCTCACAAGGTATCAACTTTGAGAGCATGTGACTTAGCACATGTCTGGTGACATGACATAGTACCAAATTATTTGAATGACATAATTATTTTTCTTGCCATAGGTGTTGTGCCACAAGGGTACTTGACAACATAGAAGAAATAATTGGTTTTCTATGTGACCAACTATTAGATAAATAGGTCATTTGTACACTATCATGGTATATGGCATCCTTAGATGTTGCATCATGGATCATGAAATACTTATAATTTTATGGAAGAGCCATCATGAAATACTTAGAATATTCTCAATCTTGTGACGTCTATCAAGGAACTAGGAAACCATCTTGTAGGGATGAAATGTTGTTACACCTGGTAGTTGTGCTATAACCATTAGAAAAATGTGTAGTAACATTAGAAACTCTAGGCGCTCAGTTTACATAACAACAATAACATAGATGCATGATGAAGAAATCTCAATAAGGGTCTTAGTTTCTCTTGTTGGAAATAAAAATATGAGGAACTTAGACTCTCCAAACTAGGTCTAATATGTACCAATAAACAACTTGTTCATTGTTTCTTATGGTGGGTCAAACATATATTCAATTTACCTATCATATGTGTTGGTAAAGTGCATGATTAGGTGTCATTTCAAGGGCCAGGATATGTTTATCTCAATGTTTATCCCAGATTCGGGCACTTCATTTAGGGAAACATGACATAATTGACTCAAGGGTGAGTTAAAAAGTGTGGTACAAGCTTTTTGGTCCCTTCATTTTGATGGAGGACATGGTGGTACATACTCAACATACACAGAAATTTGAGTTGTGTCACACATAATAAAGACCATAAATTAAATAAAGAGTATCATATATGGTTGTAGCCATGAACAATGTTTTTAGGCATGAATTTAGGTGGCTAAAGAAGTAGAGTGGTGTAAGGTTGATAAACAGACTTGCGAGAGCTTACAGAAGTCCTTTATGCTGCTCGGTTTTGATTGTATGCCCCCAAACGAAATTGACCACATGTCCTTGAATGGCTTGAGGAGTCGAGTTGCAACTCATGATAAAACTCAAATCAAGACTCAGATGCACGAACCATTGATTGCATTAGATTCAAAGAACTGCATTTCAGCTAGTGGGGTCCCTACACTATCATCATTCCATCAATCAAAAAACCATTTGTTGGAGTATCTTTGACACTAGGGTTTTGGTCAATGAGGCATAGTACAATTTCTGAAGATGACGTTGATTTTCAAGAACACTTTGTTGGGTGTTTTAGGCTAGTGTAGTTGCATGGGCCTTGGCCAAACAAACTTGTGGGAGCTTGTTAAAGTTCGTTATGCTACTCGGTTTGGATTTTATGCCACGGGACCAAATTGTCCACATGTCCTTGAATGGCTTGAGGAGGCGAGTTGCAACTCATGATAAAACTCAAAACGTGACTCATATGCATGAACCGTCAGTTGCATTGGATCCAAGGCACCAAGTTTCATCTATTGGGGCTCCTACAGTATCATTCAATCAATCAAAAAACCATTTGTTGGAGTATCTCCAACACTAGGGTTTTGGTCAATGAGGCATAGTGCAATTTCTGAAGAGGACGTCGATTTTCAAAAACACTGTGTCGGGTCTTTTTAAATAGTGTATTCATGTGGGCCTTGACCAAATAGACTTGTGAGAGATGACACAACTCTTTTATGCTACTCAGTTTGGGTTTTATGACCCTAGACCAAATTTACCACATGTCCTTAAATGGCTTGGAGGTGAGTTGCAACTCACGATAAAACTCAAAGTGAGACTCAAATGCACGAACCGTCAGTTGCATTCGATTCATAGCATCAGGTTTCAGCTAGTGGGGCCCCTACACTATCATTCTGTTGACTGGAAAACCATTTGTTGGAGTATCTCTGACACTAGGGTTTTGGTCAATGAGGCATAGTGCAATTTATGAATATGAGGTATTGGCAATGGTATTGGTATGGTATGGTATGGTATTGGAAATGGTATTGGCATCGGTATTGGTATGGTATTGGTATGGTATGGTATGGTATTGGAAATGGTATTGGCATCGGTATTGGTATGGTATTGGTATGCATATCATTTCCAATTCATACCATTTCCAATGCATATCATTGCCAATGGTATTGGTATTGGTATGGTATGGTATGGTATGCTATTGGTATTGGTATTGGTATTGGTATTGGTATGGTATGGTATGCTATTGGTATTGGTATTGGTATTGGTATGGTATTAGTATGCATATCATTTCCAATGCATACCATTGGCATGCAATTGTTTTGGTATGCAATGGTATTGGTATTGGTATGCAACATGGCAATGGTATGCAATTTTATTGGTATGCAATGGTATTGGTATTTGTATGGTATGGTATGGTAAGGTATTGGTATTGGTATGCATACCATTGCCATGTAATGGTATTAGTATTGGTATGCAATGGTATGGTATTGGTATTGGTATTGGTATGCTATGGTATGCTATGGTATGGTATGGTATAGCATGATATTGGTATTGGTATTGGTATGGTATGGTATGGTATGGTATTGGTATTTGTATGGTATTGGTATTGGTATTGGCAATGGTATGGTATGGTATTGGTATCGTTATTGGTATGGTATTGGTATGGTATAGTTTGGTATGGTATTGATATTGGTAATGGTATGGTATGGTAGGGTATTGGTATTGGTATTGGTATGGTATTGGTATGCATATCATTGTCAATGCATACCATTTCAATCCAATGGTATTGGTATTGGTATGCAATGGTATGGTGTTGGTATTGGTATGGTATGGTATGGTATTGGTATTGGTATTGGTATGGTATGGTATGGCATTGGTATTGGTATTGGTATTGGTATGGTATTGTTATTGGTATTGGTATGATATTGGTAGTGTATGGTATGGTATGATATTAGCATTGGTATTAGTATGGTATAGTAGGGTATTGGTATTGGTATGGTATTGGTATGCATATCATTTCCAATGCATGGTACAATATGGTATTGGTATGGTATCGGTATGCATATCATTGCCAATTCATGGTACAATATGGTATTGGTATGGTATGGTATGGTATTGGCATTGGTATTGATATGGTATTGGTATGGTATTGGTATGCATATCATTTCCAATTTCTATGCAATGGTATGCAATGGTATTGGTATTGGTATGGGATTGCTATTGGTATGGTATGGATTGGTAGTGGTATTGGTATGGTATGGTATTGGTATTGGCATGGTATTGGTATTGGTATTGGTATGGTAATGGTATTGGTATTGGTATGGTATAATATGGTATTGATATCGGTATGGTATTGGCATTGGTATGGTATGGTATGGTATGGTATGGTATGGTATTGGTATTGGTATGGTATAGTATGGTATTGATATTGGTATGGTATTTCTATTGGTATGGTATTGGCATGAATAGCATTTCCAATGCATACCATTTCCATGAAATGGCATGGCAATGGTATTGGTATTGGTATGCAATGGTATGGTATTGGTATTGGTATTGTTATTGGTATGCAATGGTATGTTATTGTTATTAGTATTGGTATTGGTATGGTATGGTATGATATGCAATGGTTTACAATAGTATTGGTATTGGTATTGGTATTTGTTGACGGGCGAAATTGACTGTCCGTCAATTGGAAGAGTGGAATCAGTCTGGGGTTGTCTAATAACCCAATCCGTTTGGAATGAACAACCCTAATGGGTTTAGCGGCTCCGTTAGCCGATCTAAAGTCCTAAGAGAACAAAATAAAACTAATCTAACTAAAACTAAATAAAACTAACTAACTAAAACTAATAAAACTAACTAAACTAACAAACAATAAATAAAAACAAACTAATACACTAATCTAATTAAAACAAATTATTAAAACAAACTAAGAAAATCTAACTAACTATATATATACAAACTACTAATTATTACTATACTAACTACTAACTAAAATACAACTTATTTACAAAATATACAAGATCTACAATTCACAAATTTAAATAAAACCTGAAAAACTCTTTTTCTTTCTGCCCTAAGACAGAGAAAGATATTTTTTTTTTATTTTATAATTTTATGAACAAGAGATAAAACTTACTGAAATTAAACAATCTAATATACTAACTAAACATTTATCTAACTAAACTTATATCTAAACTAAACTACTAATAAATACACTAAACAAACAGATGACAAAATGACCTGGAAACGCTCCAGATTTGTCCTGTGTATAATGACTTCGAAGCTGGTCAGAGGAAGGAAACTCACACCGGATGATCCAAAAGCTTCTCGTAAATGATAAGCTGCAATGCTCTTTGAGTTTGTTTACAGGAAAAACAAGACATAAAAAATCATAACAATTATATGATTTATAAATCTCTGCAATAAGGGAAACCTGTTATGCAAAAACTTATACTTAATAATCCAACTAATGAAGAAGAGAAATCTGTCATTCACAAACTGAATCAAGTAATTGTTATGTTTTTTAAGCACTGCAAGAAATCAGATATGGATTATATTGATTAAATCATATCATTTGCAAAAGACTAAGATAGCTAAAGTAGTCATTAACCAAATGCAAATTGATACATATAAACCTGAAACAAAATATTGATATTATGAAAAGCTAAAGTTGTAGCAGAACATCAATTTCTGTCTCAGTATGTATTAGAATTCCATATCCTTGTTCTCCCATGAATAAGGATGATGTTATTACAAAAATAATAAGTATTTATAAGTCTTTCCATAGGTTAAAACCTCCCTGTGGAAGTTATCAAACTGTTTACATAATCTGGGAAGATATTCCCAAGATCAACTAAACTAGGAAACTAAAATGAAACCAAAATATTTCAAATATCCTTTAAACTGCTCATCAAATCCAATGCAATTTCGAATTCACCTGAAATGGACCAAAAATAACAAGTTAGAGAGGTATTTTATTAGCAAAACAATAAACATATAATTCCACAGACTTAGCTACAGAATCATCTGATTCTGTAGCTAGTCTAAAATAATATACATAATCGGAATTAAAATCAAATCAAATCTTTTAAAAGAATTAAATCCAATTATCTTCCAATAATCATTTTAAAACGAATCATTTGAGATTAAAATGATTTTATCATTCAACATTAAACAGGATAAAAAATGATTCAACCGAACACAGAGATAGGAATACTCTTTTGTTTTGTTACCACAAAATCGGGTCCACAGAGTCATAATCGAAAAGTAATAAGATTGTTTCATATCCAATTGGAACTGATAATCAAACATATTGTATGTGATTGTTAAACAAGAGATACGACCCAATCAAACAGAATCATTTTCCAATCGTTATAGATGTAACGATATAGTGAAAGATTCATATCATTTAATTGAATACAAGGATAGAAATACTCTGTTTTCGATTATTGTCATAAGTCGGGTAAATGAAATCATATGTAATAGCATCATAATTGTTTTTCAACAAATCAAATCCATCTATTATGAATCCATTTTGATATTCAATCGAAAACAAAACAAATCGCAAACCTTTTTCTACACCTGTGAATCAAACAGGATTATCACAATAACTGTATAGCAAACGAATTAGCCTGTGAATGAATCCAAATGATAATTGACTCATAACAAAATCATAACAGAATTAATCAAACAAGATTTATTATAGATTACGATCGTTGACCATTGCACAGTAAGAAAACGAGATCGATTAATTTTGATCACAATTGTTTCAACCAAACGAATCATATCAGGGTTTAACCAATTCATTTCACAAATTTAGAATACAGAGTATCAATTATAACCTGAACTCGACTCATAGGACAAACTTTCCAATTTAGAACAAAAGCGAATCGATTAGCTGAGATTTTCACATAGTTGTTATGATTCAGATTCATTTCCAATTCGGGCGTGAATGTTATTTGAGCATAATGTTTTCATCAAAGAGATAGAATATTGGAAAAAATCAAAGATAGAACATCACATGACACAGCATCATAACAAGTATATTCTTGAAAACATTTACCAGTCATATCATACCAATGATAATGAAATCGGATCTGAGCAAATCGTAACCATCAAACTCAATAAAATAATTCACCAACCATAGCATATGGATCATAACCAAATCAAATCCAAGCACTATTTTGTTCTAAACTGAATATGAAAAACTTCATTTTCAAATCGGATATCAACCAATTCATTTAAAGGAAAACAATCAAACAAATAAAAATGAAAATCACTCAAATCCAATCAAAATCTATTGATTTCTATATCGGGAATAATCAAATCGCATATCGAATTGAAATTTCTTTTTATTCAAAACAAAGCTATATATAGAATGGACGTAATATAACAGAGCCATTCAGAATGTGAACAGAACTATTTAAAAACTGAATACAAATCATTATAGCAAAATAGATTATTTACAAAACAAAACGATATCAAATTTTCCATACCTGTGTAGCGATGAGGCCACTTGATTATGCCAGCTTGGAATTTACAACAGTCGTGGTTGATTCCACGTTTTTGAACAGAATGGAGCCGGTTGTATTTTGTTTTTTATCCACTGCTTGAAGCTTGGATTTTTGTCTAGTTAGCATGGCAATCTGGTCTTCCAAAGATTGAATCTTTGACTGGAGTATAGGAACATCAACATAATACTGCTCTAACCATGAATTTCACTGATCACAGGGTGACTGTGTAGGTTTAGACAGAGCAGGTGAGGGTTTGGTAAAATGTCTGAGGGTTTCACAAGGCAACTTAATGCCTGGGTAGTTAGGGTCGTCCTGTAGGCAGGGGGTAGGTTTGATACAAAATCATATGAGGGTTCGATACACAAACCTTGCGAATAGGGATATTTGCTGGCCAAGAAATGCTCAACTTCCGAATTGGAGTCCTCACTCAAAATGATAGGGTTTGGCTCAACAGGGGTCTTTGGCTTATTCCTTGCCATCCGTGAAATCAAGTGTGCATTATTTTTCCCTTTGGCGTTTGCAGCAAGGTTTTCCTTGAGCTTTTTTCTCATAGGCTTTGTAATGGCTTCTGCATTCTTAGCTACAGTGTCTGGTAAGTCGATAGGATGGTCAGCCAAGGGTTTAGGCAGTAGGACATGGTAGGGAACCGGGGTTACAGCCTTGGTTTCAACTACCACAGATTTATCAATTTGTATAGGATCGGTATCTTCAAAGCCATTACGGGCGATGAAGGCCTTCCAACTATCGCCAAGCAAACTCAACTGATAAACAACAATGAGATTAATAAGCCCATGATGAAACAGGTCGTTGTCAGCCTTGTGCCTTTTATATTTTTTCGACATTTAATACAGGCTCCGATGAAAATAGAACGACATGTTTAGAGGATACCCTATAAAAATCATCAATAGAAGCAGGTGGTAAAGGAACACAAGCCTGTATCGACCTTCACAGGTCACAAACTGCTTGATTATCATTAACAAGTCGTGCCATCGTTGTTTTAGCATAGTTATGGGCATACCTCTATCACAGGAGGTGATTTTGCGCGACTGAAACAACAATGTCCACGACACTTCTTCGACCTTGCAATTCTTAAACCAGCACTGTCCCAAAGTAGGTAACCTCATGGCTAAGCTGATAAAATGTTCATCAATCTCTAACTATATATCATCGACTTTGGCTCAACAACCATCGAAGGTCATGGAAAACTGTCGAGCTACACAAAGGTTAAAACCTTTGAATCGTTTCACAAAGGTAAGCCATCCACTGTCTGCCAAATCTTGGCGGGCATTGTCAAACATCATCAGGTCCTAGTTGCCATTGGGTTCAACTCTCACGACTTGGGCCATGGAGCCGAATGCATGGTAAGGGAATGGTTCGAATTCACCAACGCATACAGGGGCAGATCTACCCGAACCAATAGCAATGAACGAGCAAAAGGGGTAAGCATTAATGCGAGCATGTGAAGGTGGTGGAGTCTGCCATGCATAATATTCATTATCCAAGTACAACCGCCAAATTTCATAGCTGTTTACTCCATAATAATAGTTCAACCATTAGGTCATGTGTACAACCAATGAAATCCAATGTGCATACCAATGTGCGCAAGTGTTATACCATAGTATTCAAACATCCGACATATAAATCAAAACCCAAAATCAACTATGTGCCAATGTATATAATCAAAAGTTTAATCAATGTGCCAAATGGAATTCATATAGTCGACTAGCCAAATTTATGAAAAGATTATCATAAGGATTATATCATATGTATATAAAAAATTTAATCAAACCCCTATGTATTTCATAGAATCAATGATCAGACAAGCCACATGAAGTGGAAATCCAATTGGTAAAATCCTTACAAACTTAATAGAACCAATTCATAGAATCAATCGAAGTATGAGAACCGATCAAAGGATATTTCCAGTCATATAGTGATCAATAAAAGGTAAGCGCAGTAGGCATATCGATAAAAGAAATAACCATAGTTCAGATAATGATCGAAAAACAACTTCGAAAGGAGAAGTTTTCACGCTTACATTCGTGAAAACTTAACGAAGACAATTTGTAAATGTCGCAAGAAATGAAAATGTCATAAATTTGAAAATTGCGACGAAAAATTGATGTTTGCAAGACATAGGTGTAGGCAGCTTATAGGATCATGGAAAAATGTGATTTGGCTACCAACAATGGCGACACACTGGTAGAAGCAGTTATCTCTATCAAAAGAAACAAATTCAGATTAAGACAGCAAAGAAAATTTCAACTCAAAAAATACCAACTAGAGAATCGTACAAACATCATCATTAACCATCTTTTCCAGCAGTGTTTCAAAAGATGAAAACCAACAACAGTCTTAAGATCAGCAAGTCACGATATTAAAGATAAAATATCCAATACTATTGGCATGGCCACTGCTGCTAGCAGGTGTCCATAGCCTCGACAGGGTTGCCATTTAACCCACTCTGACATCTGTATCCTGTCAAGAAGTTCTGGATCAAAATAAAGGACATTTAAAGAGGTTTCTTATATTTTTTTGCAGATTTTCATGTACCCGACAATGCTTCGCTGCCAGCGGGCCTGTTCAGTACCCCGACAAAGTTGTCTTGGCGCCATGCATGCATTTACCCGCTACCAGCAGACCTGTTCAGTATCCCGACGAGTTTACAAACACTTCCCATAGCTCTTATTAATAAAAAAAATTATTTTGTTTTTTCATAGGTATATAGCTGAGCGGGGTGACACTGAAAATCTTGATATTTTTAACATATTTTTTGACCTCATCAGAATTTTTTATCACTGTACTTTATTTAGCTCCAGAGATGTTTCATTTACAAAACAACTTCCTACGATAGGGAGACATCTTTTGAGTCATTCCTTTATGGAAAAGGGACAGCGTAAAAAGATAATAGATGATCATGACAAGCTTTGCTCAGAGATTGAAATTAGTAAACTTCTTTCAAACAACAAAATTTTCCAACAAAAATATCAATTTCAGCAATATATCATTGATGTTTGTACAAATTTTCCATAAGTTATTTCAGCAAAGAAAATTTCTATCGTCTTTGTC
This sequence comes from Picea glauca, assembly GCA_000966675.3. Taxonomy (NCBI): domain Eukaryota; kingdom Viridiplantae; phylum Streptophyta; class Pinopsida; order Pinales; family Pinaceae; genus Picea; species Picea glauca. Next base: position 347,571 of record JZKD02S1690752.1, read on the forward strand.
TGAATAGCTCAGTGTACAGGTATGTGTATTTTTCAAAAAAAACACGAAAAACTGATAAATCCAAATCAAAATCAAAACAGAAAGCAAACAAAGATGCAAACAAAAATGAAATATTTACATAATATACAAGGGTAGTTATCAAGAAAAGTATCTTTTCAGAGCTTGGCCATTCACCAGGTAGGTGTCAGGCTGCCCTTCAAGATTCTGCAATCGAAAGGAACTAGGACCCAACTTTTCAGCAATTAAAAATGGTCCAAGCCATAAGTTTTGAAATTTTGTGTGCTCACCCTTTCCTTCGTGTGG
>JZKD02S1690752.1:348598-360283 GCA_000966675.3 Picea glauca
GAATCCTAGTAGTTTACCCTGTTCTACTGCAAAGATGGACTTTTTGGGGTTCAAGGAGATGTCGTATTTACGACATCGTAGCAGAACGGCTCGTAAGTGAGCTAGATGATCGTCTCTTTTTTTTGAATAAACGGTCACATCATCTAAGTAAACTACGATGGAGTGATTGATTAAGCCTCAAAAAGAAATGTCCATTTCTCTCTGAAAGGTAGCACCAGCATTAATCAATCCAAAGGGCATTTTGCGATAAGAATAAGTGCCCCACGGGGTACGGAAGGTAGTTTTGAGTTGGTCTGGTGGAGACATCAGGACTTGGTTGTATCCAGAGAAACCATCCAACAAAGATAGCCTCTTGGAATCATATACCTGTTGAAGGATCTGTTCCATGGGTGGGACAGGATAGTTGTCTTTGTCAGATGCTCTATTGAGGTTTCAGAAATTGACGCAAGGTCAAATTTCCCCATTTTTCTTCCGCACTGGGACAAGGTTGGAGACCCATTGAGTGTGCCTAACAGGAAAAATTATTTTAGAACTTAGGAGTTTATTCAATTCTTTTTGAACGATCGGTTCTAGTTTAGGATGAATTTTCCTCAATTTCTGTTGGAAGGGTAAGGTTTGGGGTTTCATCGGGATGACATGCTGTATGATATTAGGGTCGAAAGTTTTAAGATCATCATACGTCCATGCGAAGACATCTTTAAATTCTTTGAATAATTTAATGAATGCAACTTTTTCTTGTCGAGAACATCCCAATCCTAGATTAATGCATTGAGGTTTTTCATCAGTTCCTAAGTTAACTTTTTCATAAGACAACGAGGAACTATTAATTTTACAATTGACCATCTTTTTAAATTTATCTTCAAAATCATAAAACTTCTCTAATCTAAGTATGGATTTGGGTATGGAATTTACCATGTCCGACAGAGCTTCAGGATATTTTGGATCAAGTATTACCGTAAAATCGTGCAAATTGTCGTCATGCGTGCGTTCATCTATCATCGCGCCTTGAAAGGTTTCTTCCATGTGTAGAAAGTTAATGATCTGCTGATCATCGTCAAATACTCTCCAGTTTGTGATATTGTCAGGAACAGATGGTCGAAACAATAGCCCGACAGAGAATGCGTCTGGGGATAAGCTTTCTGCAGGAAGAAGTTTAGAGGCTACACTAGCTAGTAGATCTGTTTCAGCATTGTTTAATCTAGGAATGGAATTAATATTGAAAGCAAAACATTTATTCATTAAACTCCATACCTCAAACTGGTAACTTTTGAGATGCGGGGAAAGATAGTGTATAGAATCTCTTACCTGTCTAACCACTATTTCAGAGTCACCGAATACAACCAGATTTTGAATGTTCATATCCAGAGCTTTTCTGAGACCTTGCAGTAAAGCCTCATATTCTGCAGTATTGTTAGTACATTCAAATTCTAGTCTACAAGCCATTAATGTCTTGTTACCTGCCGGATCGATAATGATGCAGCCTGCTCCAGGTCCTTCTTTTGACTTAAAACCGTCAAAATATAGAGACCAAATTTGGTTTCCATCGGGCTCATGGGACTGTTGCATTGAAGTTGTTGGTTGCACATATGCTACGATCTCAGACAGTTGTTCTGTATTGATGATAGGTGAAGCCTCGGCCATGAAATTTCTAAAGAAGGTGTCCATCCCTTGTACTTCAGGTGTATCCGCAGACAGTGCATATGGTTCGTTGGGATCATTTAAATCCGTGACCATGAACTTAAGGTAGCACTCACGTTTCACTTTAATCTTGTTGGGATTGTCATTTTCTGGGAGCCATAAGTGAGACCAATCTGTTGCGAAGTAACCATGTAGCTGCTCTGACCAGTCCCTGCTTAAAAATAGACCATACACTTCTAGAATATCTACAATGATTATATCAATAACTTGATGAACCTTTGGGTTAGACGATAATCTAATCAATACATTTTTTAGTTCTCCTATAACTTTGATATTTGTCCGATCAAGTTGTATGATTTTTAAAGTAGATGGTTCCACTTCAGCGTTAATCTTTTGGCAGACAGACCAAGGCATCACATTGGATGACGCTACTGAGTCAACCATACAATTATGCACATTTCTGTTGAAAATGTCGAAAGTTAAAAGAAAAGGAGGTACATTTTTGTGAGTACTAGGAGTAATAGCTTGTGGCTTCTTACTCGCAATTTCTAATGCTACTTTATCTACATTATTTACATTATTTACATTATTTACAGGGACTACAGGAAGGCTTCCTTTATCTTGAGGATCAGGATTATTTTTAGTGGAAGTCTTCTGAGGGACTTTGCTTTGCACAACCTTGTTACCATTTGAATTACCATTCTTGCCATTATCTGAAATATTTTGCAACATTTTTTGTAACAAAAATGGAAACTTCAAAAACTCATAAATATAAATGTTAGCCCTTAACTTTTTAAGATCTTCAACAACATCATAATCTAAGTTTGGGTTCATATTACTCTGTTTAGTCTCAGCTGATTTAGATGGCTTTGGAGGCGAAGTTGTAGTGTTTTCGGTAGAAGGCTTGTTTGTTGTCTTACTCCTAGTATTATAAGGGTGAACAGTCGCGAAGTTATCTTGAAAGAGGCTATCCGAGAAGTGTCCAAACATGTTTGGAGAATACTCTGCTTCTTGAATCGTTTCTTGTTCAATTACCTCTTGAGGGGTCTTCGGGGGTATCAAGTTATCTTGGGCTTCTAGAATTGTTTGAAGAGCACATTGTAAACTTTCTAGGTTAAATCCCTCGGTGGTTGGATTAGGTCGGTTGGTAGGAAAAGGTTTCCAGAAAGGAGGTTTGTAGGGTCCTTTACTGGAGGAATCTTCTTCAGTTGACCTTTTTAAGTTTATAAATTGATTTGACAGTTTTTGAACAACTTTAGTTAAATTTTCCAAATCAGAGTTTTCAGGTTGTGTTTTACTTTGAGTGGGTCTGGGGAGAATTTCAATCTTCTTTTTGGTAGAAGAACTAGTTTCAGTTTCGGTGCTAGAAGAGTCCTTAAGACTAAGTACGTCTTTTTCAATCTGACTGGCCTCTTCGAAGGCTTCTAACAACGTAGCTTTCTTAGATTGTTTAACCCAAATAGCTATACTTTGATGTAGAGCTTTAGTGTAGTAAGCTATTATAAGACTCTCAACGGGCATAGAATCTGCAGGGATTCGGTTTTTAAGTGTTAATAATCTTTGATAAAAGTCTTTAAATTTTTTTTTTGGGTTCATTCTTAAGTTAGAAAGATCCATGACCAGGACTTCTGGAGGTTTACCATCTCCGAATTTTTCCAAAAAGCATGACTCAAACTTTTCCCAAGACACGATGGTATGGGGTTACTGGGCAAAGTACCAAGTGGATGCGTTACCCTCAAAAGTATAAGGAAACAACCTACAGACAACGTCTTCATGTTCAACATTGCAGAGTCTAATGGCTAACATAAATTTTTTGATATGATCTTCAGCTATCTGTTTTGAGTCGGGATCAAAATTCGAAAGCCATTTCTCTGGATGTTTAGGTAGAGGGTGTTGAGCTCCAGGTACATCTACAACATCCTAATCAAGCCAGGGTCTAGCAGGGTTGTTCTGATTTTCCATTGGGGTAGTGGGTGTGGAAGGCTGAGAAGGTGAATTGCCTTCGTCAGAAGAATCTCCTCCAGAAGAGGAAGGAGATGAGGGAGGTGGTGAAGGAGGTATCCCAGATCCTCCTGCAATAGTATTTACGTTTGGATCTATAGGGTTCACAGTGAGGTTAGTGTCACCTAATTATTCTCTGATATCAGAGAAGTCCAAAGGTTGGCCCCACGGACAGTTTGGTTGCCTAAGATGAGCTAAGGCACTATGTGTTTTAATAAGAGATTAACGAACAATCTCTTATATGTCACCACCTGTAGGATTAGGGGTTACTGTCTCAACTGTGATCTATGGATCATCGGTTGAAGTAGTTTCCATTTGAAGGGGAATATTATCATGTGAATGGCTTCTAGTCACTGTAGGTGAGCGATTAGGGGGGGCAGGAGTCTTGCAACCGCCTCGTGCCATTAATTAAGTTCAGGCCCTCCTTCTAGCACCATTTCTTGACGGGCGAAATTGACCATCCTTCAACTGGAAGAGTGGAACCGGTCCGGGGTTGTCTAATAACCCAAGCCGTTTGGAATGAACCACCCTGATGGTTTTAGCGGCTCTGTTAGCTGATCTAAAGTCCTAAGAGAACAAAAGAAAACTAATATAAACTAACTAATCTAACTAAAACTAAATAAAACAAACTAACTAAAACTAAAAAAACAAACTAAACTAACAAACAATAAATAAAAACAAACTAATACACTAATCTAATTAAAACAAATTATTAAAACAAACTAAGCTAATCTAACTAACTATATATATACAAACTACTAATTATTACTATACTAACTATTAACTCAAATACAACTTATTTACAAAATATACAAGATCTACAATTCACAGATTTAAATAAAACCTGAAAAACTCTTTTGCTTTCTGCCCTAAGACATAGAAAGATATTTTTGTTGATTTTATAATTTTATGAACAAGAGATAAAACTTACTGAAATTAAACAATCTAATATACTAACTACACATTTATCTAACTAAACTTATATCTAAACTAAACTACTAATAAATACACTAAACAAACAGATGACAAACAGACCTGGAAACACTCCAGATTTGTCCTGTGTATGATGACTTCGAAGCTGGTCGGAGGAAGGAAACTCACACTGGATGATCCAGAAGATTCTCGTAAACGATAAGATGCAATGCTCTTTGAGTTTGTTTACAGGACAAACAAGACATAAAAAATCATAACAATTATATGATTTATAAATCTCTGCAATAAGGGAAACTTGTTATGCAAAAACTTATACTTAATAATCCAATTAATGAAGAAGAGAAATCTGTCATTCACAAACTGAATCAAGTAATTGCTATGTTTTTTAAGCACTGCAAGAAATCAGATATGCATTATATTGATTAAATCATATCATTTGCAAAAGACTAAGATAGATAAAGTAGTCATTAACCAAATGCAAATTGATACATATAAACATGAAACAAAATATTGATATTATGAAAAGCTAAAGTTGTAGCAGAACATCAATTTCTGTCTCAGTATGTATTAGAATTCCATATCCTTGTTCTCCCACGAATGAGGATGATGTTATTACAAAAATAATAAGTATTTATAAGTCTTTCCATAGGGTAAAACCTCCCTGTGACAGTTATCAAACTGTTTACATAATCTGGGAAGATATTCCCAAGATCAACTAAACTAGGAAACTAAAATGAAACCAAAATATTTCAAATATCCTCTAAACTGCTCATCAAATCCAATGCAATTTCGAATTCACCTGAAATGGACCAAAAATAACAAGTTAGAGAGGTATTTTATTAGCAAAACAATAAAAATCTAATTCCATAGACTTAGCTACAGAATCATCTGATTCTGTAGCTAGTCTAAAATAATATATAGAATCGGAATTGAAATCAAATCAAATCTTTTAAAAGAATTAAATCCAATTATCTTCCAATAATCATTTTAAAATGAATCATTTGAGATTAAAATGATTTTATCATTCAACATTAAACAGGATAAAAAATGATTCAACCGAACACAGAGATAGGAATACTCTGTTGTTTTGTTACCACAAAATCGGGTCCACAGAGTCATAATCGAAAAGTAATAAGATTTTTTCATATCCAATTGGAACTGATAATCAAACATATCGTATGTGATTGTTAAACAAGAGATACGACCCAATCAAACAGAATCATTTTCCAATCATTATAGCTGTAACGATATAGCGAAAGATTCATATCATTTAATTGAATACAAGGATAGAAATACTTTGTTTTCGATTATTGTCATAAGTCAGGTAAATGAAATCATATGTAACAACATCATAATCGTTTTTCAACAAATCAAATCCATCTATTATGAAGTTGTTTTGATATTCAATCGAAAACAAAACAAATCACAAACCTTTCGCTACACCTGTGAATCAAATAGGATTATCACGATAACTGTATAGCAAACGAATTAGGCTGTGAATGAATCCAAACGATAATTGACTCATAACAAAATCATAATAGAATTAATCGAACATGATTTATTATAGATTTCGATCGTTGACCATTGCACAGTAAGCAAACAAGATCGATTAATTTTGATCACAATCGTTTCAACCAAACGAATCATATCAAGGTTTGACCAATTCATTTCACAAATTTAGAATACAGAGTATCAATTATAACCTGAACTCGACTCATAGAACAAACTTGTCAATTTAGAACAAAAGTGAATCGATTAGGTGAGATTTTCACATAGTTGTTATGATTCAGATTCATTTTCAATTTGGGCGTGAATGTTATTTGAGCATAATCTTTTCATCAAAGAGACAGAATCTTGGAAACAATCAAAGATAGAACATCACATGACACAGCATCATAACAAGTATCTTCCCGAAAACATTTACTAGTCATAGCATACCAATGATAACAAAATCAGATCCGAGCAAATCGTAACCATCAAACTCAATCAAATTGTTCACCAACCATAGCATATGGATCATAACCAAATCAAATCCGAGCACGATTTTGTTCTAAACTGAATATGAAAAACTTCCTTTTCAAATAGGATATCAACCAATTCATTTAAAGGCAAACAATCAAACAAATTCAAATGAAGATAACTCAAATCCAATCAAAATCTATTGATTTCTATATCGGGAATAATCAAATCGCATATCGAATCGAAATTTCTTTTTATTCAAAACAAATCTATATATAGAATGCATGCAATATAACAGAGCCATTCAGTATGTGAACAAAACTGTTTAAAAACTGAATACAAATCATTATAGCAAAATAGATTATTTACAAAACAAAACAATATCAAATTTTCCATATTGAATCTTTGAATGGAGTATAGGAACATCAACATAATACCACTCTAACCATGAATTGCACTGATCACAGGGTGACTGTGTAGGTTTATATAGAGCAGGCGAGGGTTTGGGAAAATGGCCGAGGGTTTCACAAGGCAACTTAATGCCTAGGTAGTTAGAGTCGTCCTGTAGGTAGGGGGGTAGGTTTGATACAAAATCATATGAAGGTTTGGCACAAAAACCTTGCGAATAGGGATATTCGCTAGCCAAGAAACAATCAACTTCCGAATCGGAGTCCTCACTCAAAACGATAGGGTTTGGCTCAACAGGGGTCTTTGGCTTATTCCTTGCCATCAATGAAATCAAACATGCATTATTTTTCCCTTTGGCGTTTGCAGCAAGGTTTGCCTTGAGATTTTTGCTCATAGGCTTTGTAATGTCTTCTGCATTCTTAGCTACAGTGTCGGGTAAGTCGATAGGAGGGTCAACCAAGGGTTTAGGCAGTAGGACATTATAGGGAACCGGGGTTATAGCCTTGGTTTCAACTACCACATATTTATCAATCTGTACAGGGTCAGTATCTTCAAAGCCATTACGGGTGATGAAGGCCTTCCAACTATCACCAAGCAAACTCAACTGATAAACCACAATGAGCTTAATAAGCCCATCATGAAACATGATGTTGTCAGCCTTGTGCCTTTTATATTTTTTGGACATTTTATACAGGCTCCGATGAAAATAGAATGGCATGTTTAGAGGATACCCTATAAAAATCATCAATAGACGCAGGTGGTAAAGGAACACAAGCCCGTATCGACCTTCACAGATCACAAACTACTTGATTATCATTAACAAGTCATCCCATCATTGTTTTAGCATAGTTACGGGCATACCTCTATCATAGGAGGTGATTTTGCGCGAGTGAAACAGCAATGTCCACGACACTTCTTCAACCTTGCAATTCTTAAACCAACGTTGTCCCGAAGTAGGTAACCTCGTGGCTGAGCTGATAAACTGTTCATCAATCTCTAACTGTATATCGTTGACTTTGGCTCGACAGCCATCAAAGGTCATGGAAAACTGTCGAGCTACACAAAGGTTAAAACCTTCGAATCGTTTCACAAAGGTAAGCCATCCACTGTCTGCCAAATCTTGGCAGGCATTGTCAAACATCAACAGGGCCTGGTTGCCATTGGGTTCAACTCTCCTGAATAGGGCCATGGAGCCGAATGCATGGTAAGGGAAGGGTTCGAATTCACCAATGCATACAGTGGCAGAGCTACCCGAACCAACAGCAATGAACGAGCAAAAGGGGTAAGCATTAATTCGAGCATGCGATGGTGGTGGAGTCTTCCATGCATAATATTCATTATCCAAGTACAACCGCCAAATTTCATAGCTGTTTACTCCATAATAATAGTTCAACCATTAAGTCATGTGTACAACCAATGAAATCCAATGTGCATACCAATGCGCGCAAGTTTTATACCATAGTGTTCAAACATCCGACATATAAATCAAAACCCAAAATCAACTATGCGCCAATGTATATAATCAAAATTTTAATCAAAGTGCCAAACGGAATTCATATAGTCGACTAGCCAAATTTATGAAAAGATTATCATAAGGATTATATCATATGTATATAAAAAATTTAATCAAACCCCTATGTATTTCATAGAATCAATGATCAGACAAGCCACATGAAGTTCAAATTCAATTGGTAAAAGCCTTACCAACTTAATAGAACCAAGTCACAGAATCAATCGAAGTATGAGAACCGATCAAAGGATCTTGCCAGTCATATAGTGATCAATAAAAGGTAAGCGCAGTAGGCATATCGATAAAAGAAATAACCATAGTTCAGATAATGATCGAAAAACAACTTCTAAAGGAGAAGTTTTCATGCTTACAGTCATGAAAACTTAACGAAGACAAATTTGTAAATGTCGCAAGAAATGAAAATGTCATAAATTTGAAAATTGCGACGAAAAATTGATGTTTGCAAGACATAGGTGTAGGCAGCTTATAGGATCATGGAAAAATGTGATTTGCCTGCAAACAGTATTGGCATTGGTCCCTTCATTTTGATGGAGAACATGTTGGTACATACTCAACATACAAAGAAATTTGAGTTTCGTCACACATAATAAAGACCGTAAATTCAATAAAGAGTATCATACAAAAGAGTATCATTCATTTGTTGTGTTATGTGTTTTATGTTAACTGCTATTTGTTGCTTATTATATGCATATTGAATGTGTAATTTCTATAAAAAGTTGTGTTTTCAAATTGATCCATGTGCATAAGAACACTTGAATTAAAACTTGCAAATATTTTCAAGAATATAAGTCTTTATCATTTTCAGATGAAGTTGGTATCAGAGCTTAGGTTTTTGAAGGCTTGATTATTTGCAAGTGTTTTGTTTTCTGATGCTCAAAAGGTTGAAACTCACGAGAGGAGAAGGTCAACTTGTAGAGACAAGTTCTCATCCTTCAAGAAGAAATATTATATCATCACCTCAAGCTTCAAGGAGGCATTCACCAATTATGGCTCATGAAGAGACTCGTGAAAGTATTCCTACAGAAGATGAAGATCTCATAAAGTCTTTCATGGAAATGAGAGAAATGTTGAAAGTCTTGATGGAAGAAAGGAATACAAGGTTCCAAGGTGAAGGCTCCAGCCCTTCAAAGCACAAGGGAGACAGTGGTGATAAAACTCCAAATGGAAATGGAGGGAATGGTGCTTCTCCACCACCCTCACTTCCATCGTCTTCTTCTTCTACTAGTTCAAGACCTCTTCCAAATTATCCAAGGGGACATGGTAAAATTCCTCCACAAATTCCTTTGTTAAAGCTTGATATTAAATTTGAATTGCCAATATACAATGGAGAGGTAAATGCTGAGAAATTAAATAATTGGATTCATCAGATTGAGGTGTATTGTAGGATACAAAAAATTCAAGCTGATGAAACTAAGATTCAACTTGCTTCTTTAAGATTGGGTAGTGCATCACTCCTTTGGTGGGAAGCCAAGACTCAAGAGGACATGAAGAAACATGGTAAAATTTTAACCACTTGAAATGATTTTATTGTTGCAATTAAAAAACAATTTTACCCATTAGCATATATGAAAAAAGATACTATGGATTGGCAAAATTTTAGACAAGCTAAAGGAAAAAATATGCAAAGCTTTACTCAAGAATTTAGGAGAAGAGCTTTGGTTTTGGGAGTAGATTTATCTTCTCAAGAAACTTTACTCAAATACATTGGAGCTTTACATAGTTATTTGAGACATACAATACTCATGTTTAACCCTTCAAATCTAGATGAAGTTTGTGTTTAGGCAACTCATTTGGAAGCAAGAGGAAGGAATGAAACTCATGAGGGTAACAAGAGTCCTTTCAGTCATGGAGACAAAGGAAAGAGGAAGTTCAAGGGAAATGGAAAAAAGAATGTTGTTGTTAAGAAAGAGGGAGAAAAATTTACATGCAAACATTGTTCAAAATATGGCCATAATGAAGACCATTGTTGGAAACTTCATCCTGAAAGAAGACCCAAAAAGTTTGGCAACAAAGGGAAGCCAAAGACTGCTGCAACCATACAACATGATTTAGGTTCTGATTTGGGTGATGAAACAAAGATTACAGCCATGGGTTATCAAGGTAAGGGTTCTATTGCAAGTACTAGTTCTTCAAGTAACAGTAATCTCAATGAACTCGACAAGAAAAAGAAAGAATATAACTTTTTCACATAAGGGTTGTTTCAAAGCATACCAAGATAGATACTCTATTTGATACTAGATCTCAACCAAACCTTATATCTGAAGACACTGTCAAGAAATTAAAATTGGAAACTATTCCACATCCTAAACCATACCCTCTTGGTTGGATATGTGATAATGCTAAATTGCAGGTGACAAGAAGGTGTAAAATTAGGTTTCCTATCACTGCAAATTTTATAGAAGAGGTAGAGCTTGATGTTATTCCTTTGGATATCTGTGATATTGTGTTGGGAAGCCCATATTTATATGATAGAAAAGCCATTTTTCATCGTCATGAGAATAAGTATCACTTGTTTAAAATGGAGTTGAGTACATTGTTAGAGCCCATACAAAGAAGATGAGTTTGTCACTTGTAAATGCGGGAAAAATGAAGATATTAGTCAATGCTAGCAAGACTTTTGTTCTCTTGATGATTAAACCCAAAGATGATATTGAAAATGGAGTTTTTCAAGGTTGTTATTCAAAGTTGAAATCTGATCTATATAAGGTTGTTAATCAATATGATGAGATGTTTCAAGAACCAAAGGGATTACCTCCAAGAAGGGGTATCCAACATGAAATTCAATTGCAGCAAGATTGTCCTCTTCCAAACATTGGTATGTACCGGATGTCAGTCATGGAGAATGTTGAAATCAAAAAACAAATCCAAGAGTTTCTTGACAAAGGGGTCATCATGACAAGCACATCGCCATGTGGATCTCCAATTGTGTTAGTGCCAAATAAACATGGTACATGGCGTATGTGTGTTGATTTCAAGGCATTGAACAAGATTACGGTAAAGAATCGCTATCCTCTTCCTAGAATTGATGATTTGCTTGATAAATTGAAAGATGTTAAGTATTTTACTAAGTTGGATTTGAGAAGCAGATATCATCAGATCAGGATTGTCGAAGGAGACACATGGAAGACATCTTTCAAAACAAAGCAAGGTTTGTTTGAGTGGATGGTAATTCCTTTTGGACTTTGCAATGCACCTGCTACTTTCATGAGAGTTAT
>JZKD02S1690752.1:373776-421833 GCA_000966675.3 Picea glauca
ACTTTTAACTTCTTGACTTTCCCCCCTTCAGTGTGAGACTATGACCTAGTGGGGGTGCCCAGGCCACTGAGTCTCCTCATCACCTCTCTAAGAGGTGGGGGACATTACACTCTACGCGTGACCACTGGCTAGGCTAAACGCTAGCTGCTCTTGCTATTCGTCTCTTCATGAGTTCAACAGTTGAACTCTCGTTCCTTCCTTATGCGATCCTCCGAGACTTGAAAGTCAGCAAAGGTTGACCTTCCTTTCGCACTGCTCGCAACTTGCCATTTCGTGAGTTGTAGCATCGAATATTGGCACCTTCCCTTCATGAACCCATGAGAAGTGATATTTAATTTTCCCTCTTGCGTTCTCACTACTCGCGACTTCACAAGTCCAAGGGTTGATCTCTCATGCTCTTATCCCGCGAATCCCCAAGATGTGAGAAGTCAACGGATCATTGAATCCCTTCTCCAGGCAACGTGTGTCCACCCGTCAATCACACGGGCCCCACCTTGAAGTTCTGCCACGTGTTCTCTCGTGCTTGGCTCTTGGCACTTCGCTACTCATGAATTCATAAACGACTCCTTTCAACCTTTGAACCCCCAAACGTGTGATAGGAAATGGGATTATTGATCCAACGGTCCTCCCATTCTCTGGATCCAATGGCTATCTCCACTCCTCATGACTTTGCCACTCGCAACTTGGAGCACCCAACCTTTGGGCTCTTACCTTGCAAACCTCTGAGTTTGCGAGATCCCTGGATCTCTGCCACTTATCCTCCTCAGATGGACGGTCCTGATCCTCTCACGACTTCACCACTCGTGACTTGGAGCACCCAACCTTTGGGATATTACCTTGCGAACCTCTGAGTTTGCAAGATCCCTAAATCTCTGCCACCTGTCCTCCTCGGATGGATGGTCCTGATACTCTCACGAATTTTCTACTCATGACTTGGAGCATCTAACCTTTGGGCTCTTACCTTGCGAACCTTCGATTTCACGAGATCCCTATATCTATGCCACCTGTCTTCCTTAGAGGGATGGTCCTGATCCTCTCGCGACTTGGAGCACCCAACCTTTGGGCTCTTACCTTGCGAACCTCCAAGTTCACGAGATCCCTAGATCTCTGCCACCTGTCATCCTCATATGGACGGTCCTGATCCTCTTGTGACTTCACCACTCACAACTTCATGGGTCTCTGTCGTCTGATTCTTCTCTCTTCTCTGTGCATCTGGACGTACATTTTCGACGACCCAGATCTATTTTTCTCTAGATAATCTAATGGTATTTGTAGCTCTTCCTTGAGCATGCACTTCTCTTTCTTCTCCTTGGAAGATTTCTTAAGTATCAAAGGTCTCATCCCTTTATTCTCCTCTGCGAACTTTGCAGCTATGGCTCTGTGCACAAAATGACACTATCCCTCCCGGGCTTCCCTACTCTGAAGCCATGAAAGATTTCCTTGACCTCTGTGAATTCCTACAGGGTCTGTGCATCTGACCAGGTGCTATCTGTCCTAAGCTTCGTCAACTATGAGGGACTTGGGAGATTTGTGCTCTTTCTTCTGGGTTTGACTCTTAAAAGATTCTTCAACACATCTATTGCTCTCCTTCATCAAATCTAGGACTTGAGTGGGTCTCGGTCTCTACTTTCTTTACAGGGATCCTGTGCATAACTGCACTACCTCTCCTGAGCTATGCCTTTAACTCTACTCATGAAAGAAAAGGAAAGGAGTTGAGGCATTTAACGCCCCCTCTTCGCCTTCCAATCTAATGGTCGTGAATGACCGCAGATCTTTCGATAGGATCTCACCCGTCAAACGATACTTATCCCTACATAGACACCTCAGGATTTCAAGAGGATCGTTCCTCCTCGTGCAGGGCTATTAAGGCCTTGCGCCTTCACATCCTCTTTCCAGGTTCTTGATAGGATTTTCAAGGAGGGTATCTCTATGGGGAGGTTTACCCAGAGTACTATCTGAGGTAGATAAGGGTATCTCTCTCTCTCTCGAGAATTAGACGTGAAGTCTGAATTAGATCAGTATGCATATAAATAGCAATTTATGAAAACATAAGCCATACGTAGTCTTTCCATTATAAACATGCAACTACCAGTACTGATCAAAACACCATACAGACATTCTTGCACTGAAATCATTCACAATTTCACAACTTATGAGCAAATGTCAAAATATATATATATATATATATATATATTTCAAGATGCCAKAGAAAAAACACTAGAGGTGATGCAACTGCTGAGAGGGGTGCTCGTTTCCACCCAACCATAGGCTCATMAACTCCCAAYGGATTTACCACTAGCCACCCCCGAGCTGAGACCACGATACTGCGAGACTGTGTCTCTATGTGCCAGTGACCGAGAATGAAGATTACTCTCCTTCTTCTCCGCTATCACTCACTCTACATATTTTTCCAGAGTTCTTCCTCCCTTGCATCTGCCTATGATCGCAAACTCCTCCTACCTTTTTCCTTTCCGGTAAGGTTGTGTGTGGCACAATGTCCCTCATGGTGGTCAGGTGTCAGGACCCCACTGACAGGTGGTTTTACCCCCATCCCTCATTATGCATGAGGATCCATCCACCTACCAACCTACGAGTAATTAATTTCGGGCCAGTGAGCCACTCTTGGTTCTCCGGGCCAGTGAAGACAAAATACGGTATTGGTTTTGGGTGGAAGTTAACGCCACCATTCTATGTGCCTTCCACCACCTTTATCTAGCCATCATGGTCTCTTTTTTAGCATACCCCCCTCAGCAGTCCTGCAATCTATATTCATAATATTATTCACATTCATCGACCTTTTTCACAAGGTCTATTTACATCACACATTCACATTTTTTAGTTTGCCACAATACTTGGCCAATATAGTTATTTTTACATACTAGGGGAAATAGGGTGTTACAGGCATTAAAAATGTGTTGACTATACAGTCCATATGGATGCTAACGTGGCAGGTTTGTACGACACATGGAAGATGTTGAGTTGGTAGGGTCATGCGACACGTGGCAGGTGTTGGTTGGCAGTTGGACGACGAATCATTTCTTGACATGTGGCATTGGTGGCGAATGGATTGGTGACACATGACCCAAACAAGGGCTACCACGTGTCACCTTGGCTATGGTTTAAAATTTTTGTAGTCGTCAGGACTCAACCTCGCGACCTCCGAGTAGGGGAAGAGCGTTGGGAAGGGGCACCCAACCGGTGCACCCACTGTTGATTCTTAACATATATATGGTTTAAAATTTATTTAAATTGAATTATGTTGTGATTTGGGGCATGGTCTGGGCCGGGGCTTAGCTTCGGCCCCCGATCACATATAGCCACCATATAACCATTTCCATGCATGTTTTTCAAATGAAAATGGAGCCCGCGCGCTTGACACTTGGTGCATTTCTACAAGTTTAAACCTTGGCCCTTTTTTTACGTGTGGGTGCGGTCACATGGTGACCCATATGTCCACAGGTTTGGCGGTTAGGGGCTAGGCACGCCCTAACTGTCCTATAGTTTGCACCATTTTGCGATTGTACCCAGTGCTAGGTTTTAACACAAATATTTGTGTAGGGGCCAGGTTGAGGACGTAGAGGTGCATTTTGGCGATCCAAAAACAACAAGTTTGAAAGGGAACTTCTAGGAAGCCTATCTTCCTCAATTGTTTTCCAAATCAGGTGTCAAAAAAGCCCAGCTAGGGTTTTTTGGATGTTCTGAAGCCATTGGAGCCATCCATTTGGAATTTTGAGCATTGTAAAGAACATATTTTATCACTTTGAGAAAATAATACAAAAGATCCATTGGAAGCTGGACCAGGAGATGTAGCCCAAGAGAGGGGTGAACTCCTTTATCATTTGCTATGTTATGTGTTTTCTATTCACTGTTATTTGTTGCTTATTATATGCATCTTGAATTTGTAATTTCTATAAAAAAAAATTGTTTGCAAATTGATCCATTTGCATAAGAACACTTGAATTAAAACTTGCAAATATTTTCAAGAATATAAGTCTTTATCATTTTCAGATCAGTTATGCTACTCGGTTTGGATTTTATGCCCCTGGACCAAATTGGCCACATGTCCATGAATGGCTTGAGGAGGTGAGATGCAACTCATGATAAAACTCAAACCGGGACTCAGAAGCACAAATCGTAAATTTCATTGGATCTGAAGCACCAGGTTTCAACTATTGGGGCTCTTATGTTATCATTTCCTCGACCAGAAAACCATTTGTTGGAATATCTCCAACACTAGGGTTTTGGTCAATGAGGCATAGTGAAATTTCTAAAGAGTAGGTCGATTTTCAAGAACACCATGTCAAGTATTTTTGGCTAGTGTATTTGCATGGGTCTTGTTCAAATAGACTTGTGGGAGCTTACAAAAATTTATTGTGCTGCTCGGTTTAGAATTTATGCCCCAAGACCAAATTGGCCACATTTCCTTAAATGGCTTGAGGAGGTGAGTTGAAATTCACGATAAAAATCAAACCAGGACTTAGATGCATGAACCATCTATTGCATTGGATTTAAAGCATTGGGTTGCATCTAGTGGGGCCCCTACGCTATCATTCTGTCAACTGAAAAACCATTTGTTAAAGTATCTCTGGCACTAGGGTTTTGGTCAATGAGGCATAGTGTAATTTCTGAAGATGAGGTATTGGCAATGATATTGGTATGGTATTGGTATGCATTTAATTGGAAATGCATCTTTTTTCCAATGGTATTGGTATGGTATTGGTATTGGTATGGTATGGTATGGTATGGTATGGTATTGGTATTGGTATTGGTGTTGGTATTGGTATTGGTATTAGTATTGGTATTGGTATGCATATCATTGCCATGCAATGGTATGCAATGGTATTGGTAATGGTATGCAATGGTATTGGTATTGGTATGGTATGGTATGGTAAGGTATTGGTATTGGTATGGTATTGGTATGCATATCATTTCCAATGCATACCATTTCCATGTAATGGTATGCAATGGTATGGTATTGGTATTGGTATGGTATGGTATGGTATTGGTATTGGTATTGGCATATTATTGTGATGAAAACCCCCACCCACTCTCTGTGGTCTGCGTGACCTCTCAGTCTGGGATGATTTTACTTCATGAGCTGGATCAACTCGTGGGCTTCATCTGAGCCCTCAAAACCAAATTCACAGGTCCTGTACTTTTCTTCCCAAATGAAAAATTCAAATTTTGGGGGTCCCTAACCAACAATGAATTTATACAAGGGATCGTGGGCCAAGATGGTGGGATAAATATCAAGTATATGAAGAATTCAAGACTTTGGAGCTCCCAGGCTTTAGGAGTCTCAACAAATTTTTATCGCGTTCCTCCTGAATGCTGAAGTGGTGGAGCATCGAACAAGAAAAAAGATCAATGGTCCATATAACCCGTTGAAATTCATGGTGGGGAAGGATTTCAGTATTTCGAGCTTTGACTGTCCTATCCGCTCCAATGTGTTATTCCTTCGGGGCACTGAATCCTGGAACAAATCGGACAACTCTTGTTCTACCACCAAATCGATGGTTTATGACCACTTCGTAGCTTTGGACTTCGATGATTTTCACTAAACCTCTCCACATGTCTCCCGGAGTTTCAGACCGACTAATACACATGAGAAACGATCCAACAAACCACATGCTCCAACAAATAAATGATCCATATTTATTTCGGACTTTGGGTGTCTGTACCTTTACACAATGTAAGCCCTTGTATCTCCTGAATGCCAAAGTTACAGAGTTACTCTCCTTCCTCCATGTGCCCTGCTTTATATCAACGATTGAGATATACTCCATTATTCGGAGTTTCAAGGGATTGAACACTCCTCGCCTCTGGTCTCCTAGATTTTCGATGTCTTGGACTCAACAATATGCTAGCACACATCCACTGAAATCAATGATTGAGATTTACTCCACTCTTCAGATCTTTGGGAGACCATCAAATATTCACCGTAGTTCTTCCTTCTTCCTGGAGGGCCAATATTCTAAAGTTGATGATTCACTGACACACGTCCACGACAATCAACGCTCCAAATGAGTTTCAGATTTCAGAACTTCGAGGGTTCCTCCTTCTTCGAGCTCCTTGAAAAAAATATTTCAAACTGACGAAGTCTGAAAGACTTCAGGACTTAACACTCGCACAACTCCTCATAATATAACGATTTTGAATATAACTACTTCTCCCGAATGGATATTTTCCGTTTGTCCTTCAAGCACACCAAATCCCTCCTCCAAAGGAATTTTTGTCGCTACTTCTTCTGATTTTTTATACTCAGAGGGTTTTGAACCCTAGCACACACTTTACACTATATCTCTTGAGCTTGAAGTATTGAAGGAATTCCGGTGTGAAATCCTTTCACTCACCCCCTTAGAAATTTTTCGACACTTCATTGAGTGTCGACCCTATACACTCCTTGCACAGGTCTTTTCAGAGAACTTATACTCAATGAGTATACATGCACACCTTACACTGTCTCTGTAAATTTTTTACTCTATCCCTCCTGATATTTAAGTCTATCTATGACTCTAGCCTACACACTCCTTGCACGGGCATTATGTGTTCCCTAACCGAATGTTTGAGAAGAGAAAAATTTGAAACTTATACAAATCTCAAAGATTCATTCACATAAATATAAACACACATATAAAACATAGTAAAAACATAAATATAACTTCATTCAATCAATTAGCTCAGAGGTAAAACAAACCCATGCATTGAAGAAAATATCCCTTCTCTTATATTCAAACAAGGAGTATATATACACATAGTTCTTGCAATCTTCTTTTCTTCTACAACAAGAATACAATGAGCTTCAACAAATTTGAACAATACTAACTTCATCCTGGTTCAACAGCCTCTAAAAGAGCATAATTTACAAGTTTTATACATGAAGGGGCTTCTCAAGTCTTCTAACCTGACTACCTACTTCTATCACATCGAAATAAAGAATCCTACTCCTAGGCTAGCTATGAATTAATGAGCATTTACAATATGGATAAGGATCGATTCTCAACATATGTACAATCTCTCTGCACATTAAAGAAATAACAATTCACTAGGATCTCCTAAAATAGATTCATCCTCCAAATATTAAAGATCATTCATTACATCCTTTTCAAAAATTCAAAAATGTGCTTCCTCCTTTGAGAATCCAAACCAGCTTCCATGTATGTGTTGGATGATGAGTTGTCTTGATGTATGGCCTCCTTTTAATGATGATGGTGATGCTCCTGCATCATAATCCTCAAGAAAAATTATTCATGGACTCCTTTCCATTAGCTCCTACACTATCTTTCCATGTTTCTGAATTTTAGGTTCAGTTAACCAACTGGCATCTTCTGTTGGGTGGTCTTTCCACTTCACTAGGTACTCAAAACAAGTTTTCCTCCCGGTCTTCTTGCCAATCCTTTGATCTAGAATTTTATCCATTTGTGGATTTTATGTTGTGGGAATATTCTTCTCCCACTGGACCTCCTTTTTATCACCTGATTCTCCTGTATCATCCATCTTGTAAGGGTACATGTCTGCAACATTGAATATTGGTGATATTCCAACATTTTCTGGCAGCTCAATTTCATAAGCGTTGGCAAAAAAAAATCAGAGGATTTTATATGGTCCTATCTTATTCATATTTTATTTGTTATATGTTCCCCTTGGGAGCCTTTCCTTCCTCAGATGTGTTAAAACTTGACCTCCAACCTTGAAATGAACCTCTCTTCTTCTCTAATCAATGAGGCTCTTGTACTTCTAGATGTTATCATGTAATTGTCCCTTTATCTGATCATGTACATTTTGTATCTATGTAGCGAAGTCTTCTGATCCTTCACTTCAGAACTCATCATGTCCCAAAGTTCTTAACTCTGAAATTCCTCTCAGATTCATCCCATACATTATTTGAAATGGAATTTTTCCAGTGCTTTTGTTCAGTGAATCATTATAAGAAAACTCTTCCTGATGCAGAATTTCATCCCACTGACTATGATGTTCACTGAACAAACTCCTCAACAAATTTCCTAAGCTCTGATTTACCACCTCGGTCTATCCGTCTATCTGAGGGTGATATGATGAACTAAAGGACAAGTCTATCCCCAACTTCTTCCACAGATTTCTCCAAAAGTATCCCATGAATTTGGTATCTCTGTATGAGACTATACTTATGGGAAAACCATGTAATCTTACAACCTCCTTGAAAACCAAATTGGCTATGTGAGTAGCATCACTAGTTTTCTTGCATGGTATGAAATGTTCCATCTTGGAGAACTTGTCAACCACTACAAATATCGAATCACTTCCCTTCTGGGTTCTTGGCAATACAAACACAAAATCCATGCTTATGACATCCCACGACATGTCTGGAATAGGAAATGGTTGATACATACCCATGTTTTGTTATTTCCCCTTTGCATACTAGCAGACTCTACATTTTTCCACTAATTTCTTCACATCATACCTCATACCTGGCCAATGGTATGTTCATAAGTCTTATCATGGAAAAAATGTCCATCCAATCCCCCGCTATTCTTTTCTTTCAACAAGTTGTCTCTCAGTGACCATCTCAGAATACATAATTGTCTTCCCTTGAACAACAGTCCATATTGGATCAAATATTCCATCCACTAAATTTTTTCCCTTAGCAAATGGTTTTCACATGCTTCGTGAGCCTCCTTGAAGTCTGGATCTTCACGATACATCCCCTTAAGGTGTTCAAAACCTAGGGTCTCCACTTGAAATTCCTACATAATTAGGCATCTTCTACTCAAAGTGTCAACAAATTTGTTAGTGCTACCACTAATGTTCTTAATGACAAAAGTAAAATTTCCTATTTGGTTATGAACTATAAAGCCTCATTGGCACTGTGCAAGACAAACTCCTTCAGAATAAGGTAATGCCTCGATTTTTTTAGATCTTTTATTACAACATAAAAATCCTTGTCATACATTGATTACTTCCTCTTAGTGTCATTCATCTTCTCACTAAAGTAAGAAACATGCTTATTTCCATGGCTCAAGACTGCACCAATATCTACTCCACTTGCATCACATCTCAACTGAAATGTCTTCCCAAAATCTGGCAGAACTAGAATAGGTTGTTGTTTTATCTTGGCTTTTAACACTCTAAATATTTTTCGTAGCTTCCTCTATCCAATTAAAATATTAGTGCTTTTTGTTTATGGTGTCTAGTATGGGTGCACTAATTCTACTGAAATTCCTGATGAATTTCCTATAAAAAATTGCTAACTCGTGGAAACTTCTTACCTCAAATACACTTCTTGGAGAAGGCCATTCTTTGATTTCCCTCACCTTCTTTCGATCCATCTTCAACTCATTTGAAGAGATCACAAAAGCCATGTATATGAGTTATGTATTCATGAAAGAACATTTCTTTAGATTTATCAACAACTTCTCTTGTTGCAACCTCTTCAACACCAGTTTCAAGTGACTCAAATGTTCTCCTTTAGTCTTAATGAAAACTAAAATGTCATCTAAATACACAATTATAAACTTACCAATGAAATCTTTGAGTACTTCATTCATTAATCTCATGAATGTGCTCAGGGAATTTGTTAATCCAAATGGCATAACAATGCTCTTATACAATCCTTCATTCATCTTGAATGTTGTCTTCCATTCATCTCCTTCTCTCATTCTTATATGATGATAGCCATTCTTCAAGTCTATATTGGAAAAATAATTTTCTCCACTCAATAAATCCATCAAATCATCCATTCTGGGTAAAGGAAATTTGTACCCGATGGTTAACTTATTGATGGCTCTAGAATCTATGCAAATTCTCCATCCTCCATATTTCTTTGGACTTAACAAAGTTGGTGTTGTGCATGGACTCAAGATTTCTCTAACCAAACCTTCATCCAACAACTCTTGGACTTGATTCTTTACCTCTTCGTTCTCTTGAGGTGTCAATATGTATGCTACTTTATTTGGAAAATTCTCTCCTAAAATAAGGTCATTGTGGTGACTGATACCCCTAACAGGTGGTAAATAATGAGGTAATTCATCCACCATGATTCAAGTTTTTGTAGTTTGTTTGATTTTGAGTATTTTATCTTTCTCTCTTGATAACTGTCACTCTAGATTTATCAAATGCTTGATAGCTTGGTCCTGGACATACCTTTAAAGTGTGACTATTTGGTGTCAATAGCCTAATACCTATGTGACCTGGCTTCCATACATAACCCACCCCTAACTATGTAGCTTCGTTGTGAATCACTTCAAGATAGATCTAGTAGTGGAACACAGTTCATCAATACACGAGCATTGTACATTCAAAATGTGACAAAAGTGAGGAACCGAAGACCCTACCTAAGAATACATATCTTATGATTGTTTGTACTAAAAAAAGAAGAAATGGTTTAGGAAGAGATGTTTGTAGTACTCCAGAGAATGTTACTCAAGGAGTTTGCTCATCTATAATAAAGTTGGAAAATCCCACCATCATAGGTGTCATCCCTAGTGCATTTAAAGGAAGAGTGGAATCCTCCCATCCACCTCTCTTTGAGAATAATATAATTAAACTTTAAAAAATAAAGTCTTGGGGAAAGGTATTCCATATCACATGGGACATCTAAGTATCTTTGTCGGGGTTATTGACACTCACTGGTAGTGGAGCAAGGCTTGTGACTCCGTCGAGGATATGGATGCTCACTAGCAGCGAAAAAAAATCAAGGAAATGCATACAAACTTGTATTTTCATCATTATTGATGTCTCAATTCTGTGTAGTACTCCTCATGCCTCCCCAAAACCATTCACATGGGAAAAGTA
This sequence comes from Picea glauca, assembly GCA_000966675.3. Lineage (NCBI taxonomy): Eukaryota > Viridiplantae > Streptophyta > Pinopsida > Pinales > Pinaceae > Picea > Picea glauca. The sequence continues at coordinate 384,547 of JZKD02S1690752.1, forward strand.
TGTGTCAATGGTTGATATGTTCTAAGGCATGGTACAAACTACCCATTTGTATCATATAAACTTTGTCTCATCAAAATATGCATTCTAAATATATGGGACCTTCTGTTTCTCTCTTGGGTCATGCATTTCAACATTCCATTTCCTAAAACGTTCAGGTTTGGATTCCATCTTACATATATTCATGGCTTCTCCCAATGTGTTGACATTTGTTGTGCTAGGCACCAACAAACCTCCATTTTCTTGTAAATTTCTTGCAAATCCCCCTCCAAGAAAATTGATCCCCCTTTTCTTTTACTTTGAAATATTCTTGACTTGAGTTTTTAACGAGAAATCTCCCACTCTAAGCAATTTATCTCTTTTTTGGTTTATTCAAGATTGCAATTTTGGATTTTTACTTAGAAATTTTTTGATTTATCCGAGTTGCCTTAAAATTGAATTTTTGACTTCCAGTGAAGTTAGTACAAACTCCTCCGGTGTACACCAAAGGAGTTACCATAAACTACTCTAGTGTACACCATAGGAGTTCCCTCCAAAAGCCTCAACTACCATCAAAATACTTCCTTCAAAACTCATCGAAGTGTCTTTTCCATCGCCCATCTTTATACCAACTCCTTTGATTTGACCAGAGGAATTCATACAAACTCCTCCGGTCAAACCAGAGGATTTACTGTCTTATCATATGATGATCACTACCACACATTGTATCAACTCCTATGGTATACACTGGAGGACTTCCCATGAATTCCTCTGGTGTATATCAGAGGACTTATTATAGACACTATCGGTTTAAGCCTTTTCCTTTTGTTAGAATTTATTGCATTCAATGCCCAAAGTTATAAAAATGCACTTGTCATCCCTTCTCAATCATTGTCACCAAGCACCTAAGAGAAAAAGGAGATGTTGAGAGATGAAAGGATGATCCCAAAATTTCCTTTCTCTCATCCAGTTAGTGCCTCACACGTTGCGTATCTCTAGGAAAGGCCTAAAATTGCCTATTCTCTTTTGTTTCGTTGGTTTATATGTATAGGGTTAAGATTTTTTGTAGTGACGGTTTCCTTCTCATATTAACCATGCCTTACTATCTCGTCCAACAATACCTTACCCCATTTTCGACCATCGTCATTCTCCATAGTCCAAATCTTATGGGACCGTTGTGGTTTCTATGCCAATGGAATTTTTCCTCGAAGCTACATAGTTTTTATTGCGTCGATACTAAAAAATGATCAACCAGTCCCCTACTAGCATAACTCTTAGCTACTACTACCTCAGAATTTAAATTTGCATTATCCCTCAACTTGCAAAGGTATTATCCTTGCGTTTTCAACCTATGGTATAGTGCTACTTGGACACAAGGTTATACTCTTAGCACTTAGACCCATAAATCAAACGAAGGACCAAAATCCAAGACTTAACCAAATTCGATGAAATATTGTATAAACCAAGGATATTTCTACAAAGTCTTATGGTTTTAACCAACATGTTTCACACCAAAGTCGTTGGTTTCCATGAAGAAGTTAATCTAAAATCCTATGATTCTCACTGGAGGATTTAACCCAAACATGGCCAGTTGTCTATACTTGAACACCCACATCCTTTACATGACTTCCATTGTTTCATGAAATTTCATATGAACCTCCCTAATCCCATCAAAAAACTTCCCACCAACTTTCACAGTGTACACCAATGCTTTTCACCTTAACTTCCCTGATATACTAAGTTACCCACAGGACTAGTTAACAATAACTCCTCTAGTACAAAAACATACCTATGGACACACTTCATACTAACTCCTCCGATAGACATCAGAGTAGTTTGTAAGAACTGCTCTGGTCTCAAATTTTAGAACCTTTTTTTGTTAAATTTAGAGTTGTTATTAAGTTCTTTTCAATTTTCTAGAGCATTTCCAAAACAACAACATAAGTAGGATCACTAAAAGAAACACAATCAAAAGGTACACAACATTTTATCCTAGGAAACCCTCATGGGGGAGAAAACCTAGTAAAAACTTCCTCACTGATAGATTTTACAATACAATTCCAAGACTTAAGACCAAACCACCAAGAATAGACTAGGACTGAGCATCCGCCTCTCTCTCCTTCTTCTTGCAACTGCAACTACCTTCAAAATATGCATAGTAGAAGTGTGAGAGAGTGAGTGAACAAATTAGGAACCACCCTCACTTATAAATACTAGTGAGGAGGGGATAGGGTTATGTCTCTTCACTTAGTAGGGACGAATTATTCCAAGAGTGGTTAAAACCACTATATAAACCCTAGGGGCCTACTTCACAAATACCATCATATAAATATGGTTTGACCAATCCAAAAAAGGGTTTTTTGTGTTATACAAGACCCAACATGATCAATCCACAAAATGATATTTGATCTATAAGGTAATAACTCAAATATAATTAGAATATTCTTTGAAGTTACAATATTTCAACACTCCCCCTTAACAAGAAGGGTATTCTATTGACATTACCCAATAAAACATCATAAGGAGAGAGAGAGGGTAGCAACATCATCAACATCTAGAACACTCATTGGCATATCTACAAATCATCGAAATTTTTTCTCATCATCAATAACATCATCGTTCATAGCATGGAGCTAGAGTAGCATCATCATCATCATCATTTGCATCAACATCAATTATCATAACACTAAAGAAACAATATCACCGACCTGAGGATGGTACACCATCATCAACAACATGATTCTGATAGAACAACATCATCAACAACACGAGGCTGAAACAACAAAATCATCAACACGAGGATGAAACAACAACATCATCAGCATGAGGCTAAGACAAAAGCATCATCAACACGAGGTTGAGATAACAACATCATCAGCATGGGGCTAAGAAAACAACATCATTAGTAGGAGGTTGAGACAACAATGTCATCATCATATGGAAACAAAATGAGGTAGGTGCAACAACAACAATTTGTGGTACTCTGATAGACTGTCCTTACCAGACCTTCGGGATCTGCACAGGAATCATAAAATTCCCTAGGATAGAAAAATCCTAGTGGAGCTACCACGTGGTGCTCTGACCGATCATCCTTACTGGACCTTTGGGATATACATAGAAATCAAAGGATTACCTAGGATATAAAATCCTAACGAAGCTACCACTACTAACCACAACACATGCACAGGTACTCTGATAGACCGTCCTTACTAGAACTTCAGGATCTACTCAGGGATGATCAATCCCATATGATATAAAATCCTAATGGATCTACCTGTTGTTGGTTAGCATACCATAGTAGCATCAACATCACTCCCCCTTTTGAGGGAAGTCCTTTCAGAAAACACCAAGCTTGTCTCAGAAGAACTCAAACTTCACATGATATAGAGGTTTGGTCAAGACACTTGCAACTTGCTCATCTGTACCAAAATATTGGATCTTTACAACTCCCCTCGACACCATATCACGAATGTAGTGATACATGATATCTATGTGCTTCGAATTATCATGTAACACTTGGTTCTCCATCATCTTTATGAAACTCTGGTTATCACATAGAATCACAATGGCTTCTATCTCTAGATCGAATAGACCTATCAACAATTTTCGAAGCCATATGGCTTCACAACTGGCGGAACATGTTGCAATGTATTACGTTTATGTTGTGCTGAGAGCAGTAATGGATTGCTTCCTTCTTTTCCATGAATTCATGGATGACCCCATACTGAAACAACATCCTTAAGTGCTCTTTGTATCATAAGCACTTCCAACCCAATCTGAATCAGTATAACCATACAATATGAATTCATGATCTCTAGTATAAGAGAGACCATAATCCAATGAACCCTTAAGGTATCTCATCACATGCTTTGTAGCTACAAGGTGAACACATCTGGGCTCTACCATATACTGAATCAAGGTTTTCACAACAAAGCATATATTTGGCCTAGTATTTATTAGATACATCAATGGACCAATAATGTGTCTATATAGAGTAGCATCAACCAATTACGATGAAGGATCAACCAAGAGATTCAACTTTGTTTCAATGGTTATATTCATGGATTTACATTCCAACATGTCAAATCTCTTCAGTATTTCAATTGCATACTTCCCTTGGTTAAAGAATATCTTCTCTGGGCTCTTCCAAACTTCAAGACCTAAGAAATAATGCATAAGGCCTAGGTATTTCATCTCAAACTCTGTAGTGAGATTCTCCTATTAAGAATAAGTCATCAACATACAATAGAAATATAACTGGCTCATCATTCATAACCTTTAAGTAAAGGTTAGAATCATCTTTACTCTTGGTAAATCCCAAGCTCATGAGGAAACTATCAATTCTATCATGACAAGCTCTAGGAGCTTGCTTCAACCCATACAGATCTTTCTTCAAGATGCAGACATGAGTATTTCTATCTTCAACTTCAAACCATTGTGGTTGTTATAGATACAATTCTTCTTCAATAACACCATTTAAGAAGGATGTTTCCACATCCATCTGGTGTAACTTCCACTTCATTTTGATTGCAAGAGCTATTATGGTTCTGATAGAAGTGTATCTGTCTACAGGAGAAAACATCTCTTCATAATCAATACCTTCCTTTTGAGAAAAAACCCCGAGCTACAAATATTGCTTTATGTTTTTCAATATTTTTGTCTTTTGCATGTTTTATCTTGTATATCCACTTGGAAGATACCACATCTTTGTTCTTTGGTCTGAGAAATATTTCCCATACATCATTCTTTATAATGGACTGGTATTCTTCTGTCATAGAATCCACCCATTCTTTCTTCTAAATAGCTTCTTCAAAGTAAGTAGGTTCATTTTCTATGAGATAACACATCAAGGCCATATAAATGGAGAATGGCTTAGGTTTCTTGCTTTGTCTCATGGTTCCTTCTAGGGAACCATACTTATCTCCATCTTAAATAAGTTTAATTTCCCAAGCTAGATTTCTCTTGTAAGATATCGTCATCTGGGGAGGTTCTTGAGATTCTGTCATATCATGATCTTCTGGAATCTCATCATTAGGGGTAACTATAACTTCCTTCATAGGTTCTACAACTATGGGAGCTACAGGTTCTTCTTCATATACTTCTTCAACATGAAATTTCCTTGATCTTTTGTGTTGAATCTTCATCAAAGGTTACATCTCTGTTGATCTCAATATGATGGTAACCTGGTATGTAAATCATGAAGGCCTTAGAGACCTCACAATATCCAACAACTATTCCCTTCTTTTCTAAAGGATCCAACTTAGTTATCCTTTACTTCAGAATGTGTACAAACACTGGAAAACCAAATATTTTTAGATGACTTAATTTTAGCTTCTTTCTGGATAACATTTCTTCATGGGTTTTAAATCCAAGTGCACTATGGGATAATCTGTTTTGGACATAAATTATTGTTCTTGTTGCTTCGGCCCATAAGTGCATTGAAAGATATCGATCATGGATCATAGTCTTCACTGCTTCCATTATTGTTATATTCTTTCTTTCTGCTACACTATTTTGTTAAGGATTATAGGGAGTGGTGAGCTCCCTCTTAATCCAGGCATCTCTGCAAAAGATTCCAAATTCATTTGAGGTGTATTATCCTCCATTATCTGACTTGAGTATCTTGATTTTTCTTTTGGAGATATTTTCTACCAAGGTTTTGAATTCCTTGAAATTTCTGAGTACCTCATCTTTTGATTTCAAGAAATAAACCCAAGTCTTGCGAGAATAATCATCTATAAATGACACATAGTATACCTACCCACTTAGAGAGGTTGATGGAATTGGACCACATACATCTGAGTGGATGAACTCCAAGATTCCTTTTTTTTTACTGTCTCTCTTTGGGAAAGGATTCTTTATGTTCTTTCCTTGTGCACATCCCTTGCATACACCTTCATGATCAAACTTGAATTCTGGTAAACATGTAACTACCTTGCTTACATATGGTAAGGATTTTTATTTTATGTGAGCTAGTCTTCTATGCCAAATTTCACAAGGACTCTCAGTGGAGTGAGTCAAGGATGCATCTAAGTGACCTTTTAACTTATACAAACCATCTTCTTCTATTCCAACAACAATTGCATATTCTATGATTTTTCCTTTAGGCCACATAACAAATTCACCATCTATGAATGAAACATTGGAACCTTTACTATATAAAGATAAGATAGAGATTAAATTCTTTGTCAAACCCGGTACATAAAGTGCATCCTTCATTCTCATAGGAGTCCCTAAATTAAGTTTGTCGGTGGATTCTGCCATTCCTTTGATAGGGTACTGATAATAATCTCCAATTGAAACTTTATGGGGGAAGTTATTTTCTGTAAGGCTAGAGAGAATGTCTTGATGACATGTCATGTGCTTAGAGGAAACACTATCTATGAGACAAGTATCATCTCTAGGTGTCATAGATCCTGAGAGGGTGGAAAATAAAACATAATCTTCAATCTCTTCTTTAGTCAACTTCGTGGGTGGCTCATCATCTTCAACTGCATGGGAATGATGTATTTTGTTATTTCTATTAATTTATTCTTCCCTTCTGGAAGGACAATTCTTAGCGATGTGTCCCATCTTATCACAATGATAACACTGATAAGATGATAAATCTTTTTCTTTTCTTTGACCCTTATGATATTTCTATAATCTCCTTGGAGGGTGAGATTCTTTCTGGAAGTGGGTGAATCTCTTTGGGGAGTGAGATTATTTATGAAGGTGAGTCTCCTTTTGGAAATGAGACTTTTTCTTTCCTCCTTTAGCATGAGTATATAGGGATTTATCTTCATCCCTTAATAGTACGACTTCTCAGTTGGCCACTCTTGCTTCTTCTTGAACACATTCTTCCCATAGACTGTCGAATTGGAGTTTCTCTTTTGTTGCACAGATAGTTTGGATGAAGGAATCCCAAGGTATTGTGAGACCATTAAGAGTTGTCATGATGAGTTCATATTCATCCAAGTTGTCTCCAATTTCTTCTAACTGTTCTTTGAAACGAGTAACCCTAGAGAAATAGTCTTGAATTGTTTCTCCTTTTTGCATCTTTGTATTCTTGAGTTAGGTTCAAAAGTTCATATTCTGGTTGATGTTCTTTCCTTCATACATTATGGTTATGGAATCAAACATATCTTTTGGAGTATTATTATAAGAAACTTGAGGGATAAAGTGATATTTAATGGAGTCTGCAATGATCCTTTTGGCCCTAACCATATCCTTCTTGTACTTATCTTTGGCTACATCTTCTTCAGCTTCTAGTACATTTTCTTTTATGAATTATGAAAGGTAATTCTCTTGAAGAATGAATCCAATTCTGTACTTCAAGGCACATAAATTTTCCACACCTTCTAACTTGTCAACAATCTTGGTGCTTCCAGACATCTTGACCTGGAGCTGGGAAAATGAGAAAAAAATGAAAGTGCTCAAAAAATGAATCTAAACTTACTAGGAGATGTGTTGGGATGAGGTGAGTAGGTTGAAGCTATCTGTTTTCAAAAATTCCAAGTTTTTTCCCCTTGAAACTTGACCTGCAGAAATATGGACTGGTACTTCTGGTACTAGTTCTGTTTTCCTGGTTTTCTGGTACCAATCAAAACTAGGGTTTGACTTTCTAGAGGCTCTGGCCACTAAAACAGTCTTCTCAATCTTCCAAATGATGCGCTAGGGTAGGGAACACTTTTCTAGATGGTTTTTAGTCAGAAATTCCTCTTCAATAAAAAGCCCTATTCTCCTTGTATGGCAATAGTGAAATTTTTGGATACCTAGTGAAAGGTGCTCTATTCAATCAAGCTCTAAAACCATGTTAAATTTAGAGTTGTTATTAAGTTCTCTACAATTTTCTAGAGAATTTCCAAAAAAATGGCATAAGTAGGATCACCGAAAAAACACAATCACTAGGTACACAACATTTTATCCTGGGAAGCCCTCATGGGGGAGAAAACCTGGCAAAAACTTATCAATGATAGATAGTCAATACAATGCCAAGACTTAACACCAAACCACCAAGAATAGACTAGGACTGAACATGCACTTGTCTCTCCTTCTTCTTGCAAATACAACTACATTCAAAAGATAAGCACTAGAAGTGTGAGAGAGTGACTGACCAAATGAGGTGCAATCCTCACTTATAAATATTGGTGAGGAGGGGCTAGGTTTATGTCTCTTCATTTAGTAGGGTTGACTTCTTCCAAGAGTGGTTAAAACCACTATATAAACCATAGGGGCCGAATTCACAAATATCACCATATAAATATGGTTTGAGAAATCCATAAAAGGGGATTTGGTCTTATACAAGACCCGACATGATCAATCCACAAAAGGGGATTTGATCTATAAGATAATAAATTGAATATAATTAGAATATTCTTAAAATTTACAATATTTCAACATTTTTTAGGTGGTTTCTTCTATGGCTTTCACTAAGGCTTAAACTATGCCTTATATCGTAATTTCATATTCACATGCAAACCTTTCACCCAACACTATCTAAAGTTAATCCTTGGGTATTACATATGAGACGCTTAGACAAATTATTGTTAGATGTTTTATGTATCGGTTGTGGATTTTTCTTTTTACTGATCCAATATTTACTTCATAGATTTAGACATTTCTTTGAGGAAGAAGACAACCAAAAAAGCACCAACCATCGATGCCTTTCAAAGTGGTTTTTAGATCAAATGTGAGCTAGAAATTGTCGGGTAATTTTATAATGATACCTTTGGATTCCTAGAAAAAGGGGAGGATGCACTCCGATGGGGCGACATCTATTAGATGTTCAAAAAGAAAAACTTCTCCACTAATGTAAAAGACAAGGAAAATCTTAATATCTTTACGAACATCAAGAAATCCATATTCATAGGGTATCATCACACATTGTTGTATTCATGTGTGTTGATGTCATCGCATGGATACTAAAGCATGTGGATTTGGGGAATAGGTATATTTTCAATGTCATAGGAGAACCTATAGCTTCATTTCTTCCAAAGGAATTATACAAGTGATATCATCTCAAGAAAGGGATGAAGAAGCTAAATGATGAAATCCTTGGTGAATTCAAGAACAAAACCAAAGAGTTATGCCCCATATGGTACAATCCAGATAATAAATTCAAACTTAGACCTAGTGGTGGATATCCCATGATCACACTGAGGAATCCTTATCAATACATGGTGGCCATGTTATGTAGACTATACAGGGAACCATATGCCTCTAAATTCCCCCTATCATGCATTCCATTGATTCACTACTACATAGAAAAAGGATTAGTGTTCAACTGGGATGATATCCTATCAACAAACCTCACTTAAGCCATCACCACAGTCGTAGAATCCCTACCCGAGCCCTTCCCGATATTCCACATGTCATCGTATCTCATAGAAATCATGTGCATAACCCACTGATACCCAAATATGGGTTGGGAATTGTAGCCAGTAGATGCAACCATCCATATATATTGCAATGTGCTCTAGGAGCACAAGTATAGAACATAATATCAAAATATCTACGAGCACTTCCTAGCTCTACTATATGAGTTCATATTTTGCACACCATACACATGTATGATTGAAAAATAAATGTCCATCATCATGAGGATTGGGGATTAGTACCTGATGGAAAATGACACTTACATCAAGATATACAGTGCTATGAAGGCCCCCCATCTACTTCATAGGTTTGTACTAGAAAAACTTGTACTCCAAGAAGTAGCCTATCAAATAGTGATCAATGGAGTCAAGGGGATTCTTTATAGAGATAATAAAGCTATAGATCCACCAATATTTCTATACAATGACACTTACTCCTTTGCAAACACAAAACAAGACTAGGAATAAGTGGATGTGCTATCGTCTTACTACTTCGGATAAGAGACGTTCAGGAGGAACGACTTGAAGAAGGTCATCAAAGAACATTTCAACAAGTTAGGAATTCCTTGGGAGTACACCTCAAAGGTTTGGGAAGAATAGTAAATTCACTGCAACACAAGGACCTATGACGAAGTCATCTTCAATAGATGAGGCAAGCCCATAGGGAGGGTCACAGATGAAGAGAAAGAAAGAGAAGAGGCCAAAAATAAGCAAGAAGAGGAAGTGGAAAAGGTATATACTGCAACCACATCCGTGCAATTGAGATATGTTGAATACGAACAAAAAATAGTAGACAAGAAGAGGATAAAAAAGAAAAAAGTCTAGAAGAAGAAGAATGGCATTTATGAGAAGAAAAGAAAGATTGTCGAAGAAGCTAAAGCCAAGACAAAAGTCGATGGATCAAGATTTGTTGTAGAAGTGAAAGGAAAGGAAGATGCATAGAAGGAAGTTGAACAAAAAGAAGAAGATGAGAAAGAAAAAGAAGATGCAAGAATAGTGACACGGGAAATATAAAAGGCATATAAGGAAGCAACTGGCAATCAATTGAAGAGGAACGACAAAAGAAGGATGATGAAACAAGAAATGATGATGTTAAACTGATGAACATCGATATCCCAGAGATATAAACACCATGTTCCAACAAACATACACCATTCAACCTGTTAGGTTTGGGACTTTGTACTCCATTCAAACCAAATGAAGTACCAAACCTAAATAATTTCATGTACAACAAAGTGTCAAGAAGAATTGTTCCAGAGCAGGTGAATAAAGTGTCAGTGACTTGGGGGAATCTAATTTCAACCCTCATGCAAAGTCCCATTATAGAAAATTTCAATGAAGTTCTGGTTTCCATATCATCCACTGACTCCTCTTTCATGCACACCACAGAGGATAATGTCCAAAAACTACACCAACAAAACCTCGAGAAAGAAGCAAAGATTAGGGAGTTGCAAGAGAAGATTCGTCAAGTAAATATTGATGAGGGAAACATTCAAAGCTTCAAATCAAGTGTAGAGAAGGTCAGAACGAAGATAGAGGAAGTTATAATTGAAATATATTCCCACCTGCACATGTTCTAGGATACATCCTCCACCATCATATATCAACATAACATGGTGCATACTAAACTCACAGGGATCAACACTATTTGGGAAGGCATGAAAAATATTGACACATGTATTGTAGAGAAACTAGATGCACTAGTCAAGATCTATTGTCCCTTAGTCAGGGATAAAAAAATATATCTCTATTCATTGGAATGATATCAACAAGTTGGATAAAGGGCAGATAGAGAAACAACTAGCTCTATGGAGACATGTTCACTCTTGCACAAGGAAGCACAAGAATTGATCAAGATATTTCGACTCCCCCAGTTAGAGGAACTTTGAAAGAACCTCATAATGGAGGAACTGGTCGATAAGATATAGGACAACACAAGATGTAGATAGGAGGTCATCGAGTCAGCCACCAAAGTAACAATGGATTTAATATAGCAACACCTCCTTCAACCAACCAAATTCCATACTATGGTTCAGGTGTTCATGGATGTTAGAACACACACAATTTTGAACTTTTGAGTTTATAGTTTTCTCCTTCTTCAGAATAAAATTCTAGGCAAATTAGCCTTTTATTTTTAAATCAAATTCATTGGTTTTCATTTAATAATAAATCGCGTACATTATCTGTCATTGATGAGTTCCCTTAATTTGATCAAATGATCCTAATGACTTCCACAGTTTTGGAGTTGCTCGAGTTTTAAATCATAAATCCCTAACAGTCCCTTTGAAAACCCGCGCTTCGGTTGCTCTCATAAGTCTAAATGATAAAAACCCTGAAGCCCCAAAACTCAAAAATAACAGTCTGTGATAAACCCCAAAGAATTCATGAACACGAGTCATATGACTCGTGTCTTTTAAATCTTTTATAAGATGAGACATGGCACTTATTTTTGAAGTTTCCGTTGGATTATTCACATGTTGTCGGGTGAACACATGGCACCTATCCCTTCTTGAAATGTCATCTAGAATGACGTCATTCTTGCCACGTCACTTCGAGAGAGGACCCTTCAAGATTTTAACAAAGAGTGAGTTCACAAATCACGAAAGCTTCAAATTCCGAAGCATTGGAAATTTCAAAGAGTAAAAAGGAATTAATGAAACATATAATAATGAAAGTCAAACCCGATTAATTAAGACTTAATGAAGATTACTCGTAATTATTTACTTCACAGTTTCAGATTTCGGGGGACCTCTCTTGTGTTGTTTTTAAAACCCCCAAGTCCAAACTTTTGAAACACTCGAGTTAATTCGACATTTTTAAAACACGATTAATTAAGTTGTAAAAGAGATTATTCAAAGATTAACTACTTGGCGTATTCGAGATTCAGGATATTTCCACCCTGTCACATTCAAAGCTCCCGAACGTGAACCGTCGAAGTATCAATAGAATTTATGATCGATTAAAGGTAATGATTTCGAACGAAGATTGCAGATCACCAGGTAATCAATTCCATTTAGGGTAATAAATTATTCATTAGTGAGTCTATACGAAAATCGATAAGCTCTTTTTGAATAAAAGTACTTCAATTTCAAAATCATTTTCACCTTTCGCAATTAACAGTTTTATCTATTGAAAAACTCACGGATTTTCTCTATAGCGAGTAACCTCACTCTATTTCCTTAGAGATTATGGCACCATGGAAAATGGGAAAAAATCCTGATGCAACAGGCAAATATTCAAACTCGAATGTAGACATTCTATTGGACACTACTCCACGAGCCACAGACACCGTTAAAAATTGGACACATGTTTTTGAGATATTGGAATGTGAAATCATCAACTATCCAGAAGACTCCGCCGAAGAAGAGGATGAATCTTTTGTAGCTAATCTTAGACACGTAGAATAGTCAACGTTTCATAAGATAGTTGCATGGCTGAGAATCATTCCTTACAACGATATGATACATTGGGCCTTGGAATATGTTGATGTCCATACCAGGAGCATCATCAACCATCAACAGGTTTCCATTGCCTATTTCCGACCGGAATATCTGCAAGTAATGTATAAAATCTCTCCTAATCCTAAATATACTTACAATACCGCATTCATTCTAGATTTTGAGCAAAAGGAACATGTCCAGTACGCTAGGAGTGGCCATGATATAATCAGAACCGGGTGAGGACATCTAGAGAAATTTAGAATCGACGCTCATGGTATGTATGCCACAACATATCTAGATGCTCATATGGTGTATGCAACCATGATTCTCCATCATCTATTGGGGAAGACGATCCCTATACATTTCTCGGTGGAATGGGTATCCATCATGAATGAGGTAGACAAGGGTTACACTTTCAACTAGGCCAAAATGTTGTCAGATAATTTCGCCAAGGGAATCGTTGATTATAGAACAACGAAATAAAAAGGACAACTTGCCCCTTTTTACATGTATGCATATGTTATGGATGGCATATTATTTATGACCCCTTTCCCCTTGATAAACTGGAATTGGACTCCGGCAAGTTCAAAACCCATTCATTTTTATCACTCCAAGTTATGGGAAGAGAAAGCTAAGGATTTCTTTTATAAAATCTGCCACAATGTTGTAGTACCTGTCCACATAACCATTTATGGTCCCCTGCCTCCTCAGATTTCAAAGAGGATTATGGGAAACCTAGGTAATATCATAGATTGGTTCATGTTGGCATCCCCACATGAGTTCGTTGATTAAACAAGAAACTATACTTTATGTAGTTGCCTTCACCTTGTGTTGTAAAAATTATCTTTTTGGATGATGACTGGGTTAGTATAGTCATTTAAGGATTTACGTGTTTGTTTTATTCCATGTTTGATTCATGACTGGAAGCATGAATCAAACATGGAAACTTAATTTCGTATTATATCCCCATTTAAAACATGTTTTTAAAGGTTCATTGTGACTTACATCTACTTCATATTTAATACTGGAATGATTTTCCTTTTTGACTTTGTTTGAATGTCGATATAATACCAAGAGTTGATTTGTATTTTGATTTGTAAACATATCTATTTGAACCATTTGCAAATTGACCATAGTCATTGCATGACATGCAAATTAATGCACAAGCATCGTGTCATGTACCTGATCTGTGGCTGGCAAAGTGAATAGACAGAATTTTCATTACGAGTTAAGGTTTTGTGTTATACTATGTACTCAAACCTTTCATTACTATGAGTGCTTGAACTTCCTGACCGAAAACCTTGATGTTTATACTATGATCGCACATGGATTTTTCTTGTTTTGTTTCCATTTCATCCACTCAGACTTGTTCCTTTTACTCCTACCATCTAAACCCTCAACTAGCTTAAGTCACCCGTGTTACAGTCTAGTTATATTCTTGATGGCCCCTGTTGTCTGAATAGATTCGAATGGCTCTCAAGTGTTACTATCTCTTGATGATGTGGCCGAGGATTTGAAAGCCCAGTGTTGGGATACTTTCATTAAGAAGTTCAATGGGTATAATCTTTGCGCAACTAAGGAATTCGCCCAAACATTTGATGGGTATAGGGAGAAATTTGGAGACATTCAGTTGGAGGTGACTGATGGGTTTATTAGCAAAGCCATAGGGCTCCCATCCTCCGATCAGAAGTGGTTTAAGAACTCTAAAACTGATGAAGTTCCCTAGAATCTTTTCATGACCTCCAAAAAGATTGTTTTTTATGAGAAAGGTATTCTTGTTTCTCTACGTAAGGTTAGATGGCATGGTCTCTTATCATTTATAAGGTAGTTTATAACCTATGAAGGTTGTTATGGCCTGGTGTTTCTTTATCATGTGTGGTTGTTTATGAAATTTATAGGTTTCCATCTGAATTTTCTATTTTATTTACTAAGGAGTCTGTATAAGATGTTGAAAAGATACAAGAAGTAGAGCCTAGACTCTAGCCTCTTTCACCATGGTTTAATTAAAATGTAATTGGTTCATCATTTGACAACCCTGGGTGATGATTGGGATGGGTTCTTAGCCCGAAATGATTTTATTACAACCCCTCCTACAGAAACCCCTATGTTGTATAAGCCTATGATAGAGAAACATGTTGATTTCTCAAGTGACAAGCCAGATGTTTTGGAGGAAAACCCTCATGAGGAGGAAATACCTGATCAATTTTTGTATGGTAAATAGGAGGTTGGTTATGATTTTAATGAAACCCCTAAGCATTAATTAATTATTGGCCATAACACTACTGCAAAGTCCGATAGCAAAAACCCTCACAAATAGTCAAAACAGAAGCAAGAAATGTTAGGGTTCCAAAATAAAAGGGTTAGTCAGCTCATTTTGAGAAGTCTGTGTAATCGATCTAAGCCTCATTTGAGCTCAGTCGATACGATCGAGATCAATGAGGATTCAGATCCCGATATTGAGTATTTTCTCATAGAAGAAGATCCAAATTGTCATAAGTTAGATCCTAATCATCCATACAACTATGTTAACAATCTCCCACCACGTCTCAAGGATAGCAAGGGGTTTACTGGTATTAATCTTGGTCAAGGGCCGACAACAGGTAGTGTTGATTTTCTTACACCCAACAATATGCTCCATCGACAAATCGCTCCTTCTACGCATTGCGAGGTCTGCTTGCATTGGATTGAATGGTACTATAATGACATCCCTATTCTACAAGAAAGAATTAAAACTCTCACCAGCCAGAATGAATTACTCATAAAATAAAATTGTGAACTCAATGAACATAGACAAGCCAAGTCTCTTAAGAAGACAAGAAACATTGTCATAAAGAATGCAGACAGTATAAAGGCAGTAATCAATTCTGAGTTATCTTGATCCATGTTAGTCATTGGTTTAAACTGTAAAACGGTTTTTTCCCTTTTATTGCAGTCATGTTATTTTTTAAATAAAATCGATTAAACTTAGATTTCTTTTACCAATATAAGACTAGCTATATAATCGAGAGATTCTATAGCCAAGTCATTTTCATATAAAATTTAGTAATTATTTGTTAATAAAATATCTAACTTGTTCCTATTTCATTTTTTGGGACATGATATATCTGATGTTGATCTTATGGGATGGAACATGTTCAATCTAGTTGATTCGTATCTCCTTTTGTTTATTTTGTAAATAGGAAAAAACTTTCATAATTTTTTGAAGATATAGTTTGATCATGAGTGGCTCTAGGCCCTCTATATTTGTAATGTTTTGATCTTATAAGATCTGATCCTATATTAGAAGATAGGAAGTTTAGATTTCAAAAAACTCTTTAAATACTCTTTATTTTGTAAATGAGAGGCATCTTGGTCTAGGACCAAAAGGTGGACGAATGAATTTTCAAGACATAATGGAACAATGTTCAACATTTTGGCTTTAGTCCTTTGTTAATGTGTTTAATTAATGTTTTGTTTCAATTAATCCTAGTATATTAATATGTCTTGTAGCTTTAGACTCAATGATATGTTATGTTTCAGGATATTCATGTTATAAAAATCATTCATAATTTTTTGTTCCAGATATTCACACTATGATCATCTTTTTTAATTTGAATATCAGGATTTGTATTTGATGTTTAAGTTGAATAATGTAGTGAATGTATTACACGCAGAATTCTCTAATGTAATCATTGGCAATCATAAGATCATAGAATTAATATGTGTTCTCTTTTCATTTTCTAATCCTGGCTTCCAATACATCTTCTGAATTTATTCAGAAAGGTTTTAGTATAAATTCTATTGCAGATTTATCTCCTAGGTGTGGCAGCTGAATATTATTCATTCATACAGAGGCTTAGACACATCTCAGGAACTAACATCAGGTTAGCTTCTTTGTATTTCTAATTTCTGTCTTTTATGTATTAAGTGAAACAAGAAATTTTAGATTAGCTTTTGGCTATCTATACATCTGTGTTTCATGGTTTAGTTAATTCAAGATTTGGTAGATTTATAAAAAGAAAACAGAAAATATTTAAATGTGCTTTCTTTATCTGCTTCTCAAAAGCAATTATTCTTACTTTGATTTTGCAAGTTTCCAGTAGATCTTGCAACCTGTAAATACTATTCATAAGTGAGGTTATTATGTTTTCTTTTTCTTCTTAAATACATTTACAATAGTTATATTAGAGTATGTATATATATATTATATTTTTTAGCATTAGTTAGTTATCCATTTTTCTCTATTTCAGGACTTTAGATTGGCTAACAGAGCCATTAAACCTGTCAGAAAAAGTTACACCAAATGGCTTGGATTACTTAGACAACCCTAGACTGGACTTGTTCTTCCAGTTGATGGACAATCAATTTTTCCTGCCAACAAATGGATCTGAAAGGAGAGCCTGATTGCAATTGATGGCACATGGAAGTCGTAAGACTCCTCCCCCACATACTTGCTCCCCTATAGTAACATGTAGTCTATTGGACAAAAACGTTACTTCTGAAACAACAACTACCTCAAACGATAATCTTGAGTTTCCTGTTGAACTAGTAACACCAGCTCCTCAAGCGGACGAGGTACAAGAAATTATTCGTCAGTCACTTATAAGGACACACAGTGCTTTGGCCCGTATCAAGCAACCTGGTAGGCATCTCAATCAACCTCTAGATTTCTTGGATATCTGAGAACAACTTGAAGGCATTGGTATGCTTTTAAACCCTTTGGAAGATAATACTATAGATCCTGTCAAAACCCCTACTCTTTGAGTTGGAGGATCTAGTATCCCACCTTCCCCACCTGGTTCATATCCATCCTCTTCAGGAGGGGAGTCATATGAAAAAGGACGTTCCTCGTCTAAACCATCTTAGCCTTCGACACCACCTACACCCATGGCAATCCAAACCAATCCCACCAAACCTGGCTCGATCAAGATGTCGTGGTTGTAAATAGACCTCAACACCCATTGCCAAAGCACCCAAAGAAATGGTTACCTAAATTCGATCTGGATTCTAAGAAATCTGTCAAAGATCACATAAAGAAGTTTATGTTGGCCATAAGACTCCGAAGTGTAGAGAATGAAGATGTAGTATGCAGACTCTTTCCTTATACTTTTGAAGGCAATGCCTCCACATGGTATTTTTCCCAATAGCCCTAGACCATTGTCTCTTGGGACAAATTTGAAACCTGTTTCTTAGACAAATTTGGAGATGATAAGTCCCCTGAGGTCTTGGTTATGTAACTCTCCAGCCTAAAAATGAACCCTAAGGAGAAAGTAAAATATTTTAACCAAAGATTCCTTACATTAAAGAATCAAATTCTCATAGATTCAATGCCTACTGAGAGTCAAATTATCGCATATTACACCAAATCTCTACATACTAATATAGCAATTTGGGTTAAAAGGTCTAAAAAATATAAATTGTTAGAAGCCTTCGAAGAATCTAGCCAAATTGAAAATGATATATTAAGCTTGAAATACAATCTCAATAGTGAAGTTGAAACAACTTCATCTTCTAAAAATAAAATAGAAATCCTTACAAAGCCTCCCCAATTCAAAGGTCAACAAAAAAATTTAGACCTAGAAATCTTACAGAAATATTTTCAAAAATTATCAAATCAAGTCATTGACTTGAAGAGATCAGTCAATGAGGCATCCTCAAGCAAAGGAATTTTTAAACCTCCTTTCAGAAAACCTTGTCCTCCCAACCGTCCAAACCAGACCACTGAAGGTATCAATTTCGAAAGCTTGCAGTACACTTTGCAAACCATTCTTGAAGCACATGATAATTCTATTTCTCCTAAAAGCTCAGAAGACATAGTGGAGGAAGAAGTAGTTGAATAAGAGGGCTCATCTCCCAATATCTTCAGACACTTTTTTGACAGTATCTTTCAAGCAAACTTTGAAACTGTCCACCCTTACAACACGAGAAGCAAAACATAGAGCAAACCATATTCTGAAATGAGTAATAATGTGCCTCCAAAATAGTTGCAACAAGCTAAAATAAAACATAATTTAGAAGCCCCATTTCTAGAATATGACTTGATTGAAGATCTTAAAAAACTAAGGGCTAATATTTCGGTTTATGAGCTTTTGAAATTTCCTTTTATTCTGCAGAAAATGCTTCAAAATATCATAAAAAATAGTAAGAATAATGGTCCTAGCAACAAGAAGATTGCAGAAATCAGTTCTAAAACAACCAAAACGATCCCTACTAAAAAAAAATCCGAACTTCCGGATAAAAGGGATCTAACTGAAAAAACTGTATCAAATGTAGATAAAACAATTTCAGGGACAGGGGCAAAAAATCAACAGAATTCTGCTATTAACACTCGTAAAAATGTCCCACCCTTCTTACTGACTTTTGAAATTTTCAATAGAAATGTACATCATTTCATGGTGGATTTTGACGCATCATCAAATGTGATTCCTTTAACTGTTTGCCAAAAAATTAACACAAAAGCTCAACCTTCTAGTCTCAAGATCATTCAACTTGACCGGACGAACGTTGAGGTAATTGGTGAATTTTAAAATGTCCTGGTTAGGTTATCTTCTAATCCTAAGGTTCACAAGATTATTGAAAGCATTGTTGTTGACATCCCCGAAGTCTATTTCTTATTTTTGAGCAGGGACTAATTTGAACAGCTTCATGGGTACTTTTCCACAGATTGGTCTCATTTATGGTTGCCGAAAAATGGGTAGCCAAATAAAATTAGGATAAACCATGAACATTATCCCAAGCACACCATGACAGATCTAAATGATCCAAATGAACCTTTTACCACTTCTACTAATTCATTTGAAATACAAAGGATGAACACCCTCTTTGGTAACTTCGTGACCGAAATTTCCCCAATCAACGACTCTGGGAAACAATCAGAACTCATGGCTTGTACTCAGTCACTAGCTTTGCCAAATGTGTAGAACACTGTTGACAAAGCTCAGATGTGGTCACTGTACTTTGATGGATCCAAATCCAAGGAAGGATCCGCTGCGGGATGTGTACTCATCGACCCTGCAGGTAATAAAACTTTCATTGCCTATCGATTAGAGTTTGAGTGCACTAATAACACTGTCAAATATGAAGCACTTCTACAAGGGCTTAAGAAAGATTTGGATATGGATGTAAGAAATTTAATGGTGTTCGGTGATTCATAAATTGTGGTCAGGTAGGTAAGAAACTCCATACATTGCTTGTCACCACATCTCATAAATTATCAAACCGAGGTATGGAATTTGATACAAAATTTTTCATCATTTAACATCAATTCCATCTCTAGACTAAGTAATTTAGAGGCTGATTTATTGGCTAATGTCACTTCTAAACTTTTTCCCATAGAATGTCTTTCTCCGAATGAATTTTCGATTGAAATGTTGTTCAGGCCATCGATCCCAGATAACATCACCAATTGGAGAGTGTTAGACGATGATCAACAAAACAACAACTTCTTTCATATGGAGGACACTTTCCAAGGTGCAATTATCGATGAAGGCACCCATGATGAAAACCTCCACAACTTGACGGTAACATCAGATCCTAGATCTCCTGAATCAAGATATGATCTGGTAAACTCTATTCCAATATCTATTGTAATACTAGAAAAATTTTATTATTTACATGATAAATTTAGAGGGTCAGTCAATTGTAAAATGAACAGTTTTTCCTTGACTTATGAAACGATAAATCTAGGGACTAAAGATAATCCGCAAAATATCAATTTGGGAACAGGATGCTCCGAACAAGAAAAATTTGTGTTTATAAAACTGTTTAAGGAATTCAAAGACATTTTTTCCTAGACATATGATGATCTGAAGAATTTTGATCCTAATATAATACAACATGTCATCCCCATGAAACCACAAACTCAGCCTTTTCAACAGAAATTAAGAAAAATGCACCCCAAATTAGAACCAACTGTCAAGAAAGAACTAAATAAATTACTAAATGCAAAGATAATTTTTCCAATGAGACACACACAATGGTTGTCTAATCTAGTTCCTGTAAGGAAGAAAAATAGTGAAATTCGACTCTGTGTCGATTTTTGTGACTTGACTCAAGCATCTGATAAAGATAATTATCCCATTCCTCCAATGGAACAAATTCTTCAGTAGGTATCTAGTTTCGAAAGATTGTCATTGTTAGATGGTTTTTCGGGATAAACTAGGTCCTCATGTCTCCAGCAGATCTGTTAAAAACCATTTTTCATACCCCATGGGGCACTTATGCCTACAGGAAGATGCCTTTTGGACTCATAAATATCAGGGCCACTTTCCAGAGAGTAATGGACATTGATTTCCATGGCCTCATAAACCAATCAGTAGTGGTCTATCTTGATGACGTTACCGTTTTCTCCAAAAACAAGAAAGATCACTTGTCTCACCTTAGGACTATTCTAGAACGATGTTGCAAGTATGGCATATCTCTTAACCCTTAGAAGTCAGTCTTTGTGGTGGAACAAGGAAAAATGCTCAGGTTCATGGTGTCTAGTGACGGAATGATCATCGATCCAGAAATAACTCAATCCATTGCCAAAATCACCTCCCCCTCCTCTAAAAAGTCCATGCAATCCTTTCTAGGCCAAATTAATTTTGTCAGAAGATTTGTCCCAAGTTTTTCAGAAATGGTAAGATCGTTACAGAATTTAATTAAAAAGGATGCTCAGTATCATTGGGGACCACAAGAAGGTCAATCCTTTGATTCCATCAAAAAATCCATAGTGGAAGCCCCTTCCTTGATGAGTCATGATTTCTCACAAGATTTCACTCTTTACACTTTCTCTTTCGACCGATCTTATGCTACTATGTTAACACAAAAAAATGATGAAAGAAATGAAATCCCTATTGTCTTCATGAGCTCAAATTTTAAAGGGGATGAACTGAATTACCCAGCTATAGATCAACAGGCGTATGCTATTTTCAAAGCAGTGAAACACTTTCAGTCATACCTATTGAAATCCAGAACTAAAGTCATTGTTCCTTACCCTGCCATAAGAAACTTATTTGTACAAAAGGAATTGGGAGAAAAACAGGAAAATTGGATGACATCGTTACAAGAAAATGACCTCAAAATAACTTCTGCACAAATTGTTAGAGGTCAAGGCCTATGTAAACTAGTGGCTGATTCAGTTGAAGAATAGGAAACTCAAATTAATATCTCAACTGTAAATCAGCCCAATGAAAATCAGATCTGTTGCACACAAGTTGTTGCTAATTCTTGGTATGATGATATAAAATTTTATTTGACACGTGGATCTGCTCCTTTCTATCTTGATCCTAAAAATAGAAGAACACTCAGGTTAAAATCTGTATCTTTCCAGCTCATAAATGATGTATTGTTTGGAAAGAATTCTGACGGTGTTCTTATGCATTGTTTAGAAAAACAAGAATCAGAGAAAGTGTTATATGAACTACATGCAGGTGAGGCTGGTGGACACTTCGGTGGAGACAACACTACTCACAAAGTGTTAAGAGCTGGGTACTATTGGCCCATGTTATTTAAAGCTACCCATGCATTATGTCGTAAATTCATAATCTGCCAAAAGGTTGTTGGATTTGTGAAAAAGGAAACATTCCCTTTGCAGCCTATTACTATGGATTCACCTTTTCAATAGTGGGGTCTTGACATCATAGGGCCAATTAACCCTGCTTCTTCACAACAGCATAAATATCTCATTACAGCAACAGATTATTTTACTAGATGGTCTGAAGCTGCACCTTTGAAAGTGGTAAACACTAATCAGGTAGTCTCTTTCCTTAACCTGAATATCATTACTATATTTTGCATTCTTGAATGTTTAGTCTTTGATAACACATATTATTTCTCATCCCTCGATATGAACATATTTTCCTTAGAAAAAGGGATTAAATTGAAATATTCTGCCAGCTACTACCCCCAAGGGAATGGCCTAACAGAATCAACAAACAAAAATTTGATCAAGATCATTAAGAGGACAGTCTTTGAAAACCACAAGAACTGGCACAATGCTTTGTTTAATGCACTATGGGATGATAGAGTAACACCCAAAGATTTTGTTAGTAACTCTCCTTTCTTTCTCATTTACGGGAGAGAAGCAATCCTAACTCCTCGTGTTCTTCTCCCATATCTGCAACTATCGCATAAATTCCAAGAAGAGGTTTGCCCGCCTCTAGAAAGTCGAAACAATGTCTTAATAAAATTGGAGGAAGTGAGAGCACGGGAAAAGAAGAGGCTGGATCAGCATCAGCAGATTGTAAAATGCTGGTTCAATTCGAACTCTTCTTCAGATAGGAACTTTGAGGTAAGATATTTGGTTCTCAAATGGGATAAACCTCACGAGGGGAAAGGGGAACACACCATGTTCCAGAACCTGTGGTTGGGACCATTTTTAATCATTGAAAAACTAGGTTCTGTCTCTTTCCGTCTACACAATTTGGAGGGACATCCAGACACCTTCCCGGTGAATGGCCAACCTCTAAAAAAGTATTTTTTTTTATAATTCCAGATTCACCTCTGTACATATTTTCTTTTTTTTATTTTTATTTTTGTTTTTTATTTTGGTTCTTTTCATTTTTCTTGTTTTCACTACTTTCTGAATAAACTTATGTTTGTTTCACCTTTTAGTTCATGAAGGGAAACTATAATGCATCATTATGAAGCAACAGTCAAGATCTTTCCAGAGCATCAATGTTGTAAATTGTTGAAACACAAACTAGATAAAGAAACTTTATGTTCGAAGTAGGTTTCTTGGTTTCACTTTATAATCATGAGCAGACACAATCATCATTAGAGCTCTTTACATTGTCCCTATTTTTAAAGAAAACAACTCAAGTATGTCTTCCTGTCCTCAAAAAGTTATTCTTATCAGAAAACTAATTTCATATCATAATGAAGGTTATTAAGAGAAAAATTAAGGCTGGAAAATATCAAGTGTTCTGAAAACTGAAATTTTTCAGCATCACCCCTCTCTTCTGAAAATCATTAAATTTATATCAAATTGTCTCCAGAGAGTTGTGAGAAGTGTATGTAAACCCGTCAAGATACTGAACAGGTCTATAGGTAGTGGGTAAATGCATACATGATTCTAAGATGACTTTTTTGGGGTATTGAATAGGCCGGCTAGTAGCGAAGCAATGTCGGGTTCAAGAAAATTATCAGGTATAAATTTTGATATTTATCGTAAAATTCCCTTCATATTGAATTGACAGTTTCTTGGATAGGATAGAGGCGTCATAGTGGGTTAATAGACATCCTTCCCAAGGATATGGATGCCTAGGGGTAGTAGCATCCCTTTCAAAAGTATCAGAGTCATTGGCTTGAATATTGTTTCTCTCATAATTAAAAATTGTCACCAGATTTCATTTGAACAGAAAGACATCTGAAGACTGGACTGTGTGACGTTTTTTAGTTTGATTGGGATGCTTGATTTACCACAACTGTTCTCTAATTTTTAAATCATTCTAATCATCCCTAAACATGAATTCGTTAGGTGATGCAGAGATAATTGCTTCTCCCAGTAAGTCACCACTATTGGCAACCCCATGCAATTTCGTTGATTAAAAGAGAAACTATACTTTCTGTAGATGCCTTCACCTTGTGTTGTAAAAATTATCTTTTTGGGCAATGACTGGGTTAGTATAGTCATTTAAATATTTGCATGTTTTTTTTATACCATGTTTGATTCATGACTGGAAGCCTGAATCAAACATGGAAACTTAATTTCATATTATATCCCCATTTAAAACATGTTTTTAAAGGTTCATTGTGACTTACATCTACTTCATATTTAATACTGGAATGATTTTCCTTTTTGAGTTTGTTTGAATGTCAATATAATATGAAGATTTGATTTGTATTTTGATTTGTAAACATATATATTTGAACCCTTTGCAGATTGACCATAATCATTGCATGACATGCGAATTAATACACAAGTATCATGTCCTGTACCTGATCTGTGGCTGGCAGAGAGAACAGACAAGCTTTTCTTTACGAGTTAAGGTTTTGTGTTATACTCTATACTCAAAGCTTTCATTACTATGAGTGCTTGAACTTCATAACCGGAAACCTTGATGTTTATACTATGATCGCAAAGGGATTTTTCTTGTTTTGTTTCCATTTCATCCATTCAAACTTGTTCCTTTTACTCCTGCCATCTAAACCCATAGCTATCTTGAGTTTCCTGTGTTACAGTCTGGTTATATTCTTGATGGAACTTGTTGTCTGAATAGATCCAAATGGCTCTCAAGCGTTGCGGTCTCTTGATGATGTGGCCGAGGATTTGAAATCCCAGGGCTGGGATACTTTCATTAAGAAGTTCGATGGGTATAACCTTCGTGCAGCTAAGGAATTCTCCAAAACATTTGATGGGTATAGGGAGAAATTTGAATACATTCAGTTGGAGGTGACTAAGGGTTTTATCAGCGAAGCCACAGGGCTCCCATCCTCCGGTCAGAAGTGGTTTAAGAACTCAAAAATCAATGAAGTGCCCTGGAATCTTTTCATGACCTCCAGAAAGATTGATTGTTGTGAGAAAGGTATTTTTGTTTCTCTACTTAAGGTTAGATGGCATGGTCTCTTATTAGTTCTTAAGCAGTTTATAACCTGTGAAGGTCATTATGGCCTGGTGTTTCTTTATCATGTGTTGTTTCTTATGCACTTTATAGGTTTCCATCTGAATGTTCCATTTTATTTACTAAGGAGTCTACACAAGATGTCAAAAAGATACAAGAAGTAGAGCCTAGACTCTAGCCTCTTTCACCATGGTTTAATTAAAATGTTGTTGGTTCATCATTTGACAACCCTGGGTGATGATTGGGATGGGTTCTTAGCTCGAAACAGTTTTGTTACAACCACTCCTACAGAAACCCCTATGTTGGATAAGCCTATGATAGAGAAACATGTTGATTTCTCAAGTGACAAGCCAGAATTTTTGGACGAAAACCCTCGTGATGAGGCAATACCCAATCATTTTTTGTATGGGAAACAGGAGGTTGGTTCTAAGTTTAATGAAACCCCTAAGCATGAATTAATTATTGGCCATAACACTACTATAAAGTCTGATAGAAAAAACCCTCGCAAACAATCAAAACAGAAGCAAGCAATATTAGTGTTCCGAAATAAAAGGGTTGGTCTGATATTTTTGAGAATTTTGTGTAATCGATCTAAGCCTCATTTGAGCTCGATTGATATGATCGATATCAATGAGGATTCAGATCCCAAAATTGAGGATTTTCTCGCAGAAGAAGATTCAAATTGTCATAATTCAGATCCTAATCAGCCATATGACTATGTTAACAATCTCCCACCATGACTCAAGGATAGCAAGGGGTTTACTGGTATTAAGCTTGGTCAAGGGCTGACAACGGGTAGTATTGATGTTCTTACACCCAACTATACGCTCCATCGACATATCGCTCCTTTTGTGCATTGCAAGGTCTTCTTGCATTGGATTGAATGGTACTATAATGACATCCTTATTCTACAAGAAAGAATTAAAACTCTCACTTTCCACAATGAAGTACTCATAAAATAAAATCGTGAACTAAAAGCAAATGAACAGAGACAAGCCAAGTGTCTTAAGAAGATAGACAACATTGTGATAAACAATGCAGACAGTATAAATATCGTAATCAATTCTGAGTTATCTTGATCCATGTTAGTCATTGGTTTAAATGGTAAAATGGTTTTTTCCCTTTTATTACAGTCATGTTATTTTTTAAATAAAATCGGTTAAACTTAGATTTATTTTACAAATATAAGACTAGCTACAGAATCGACAGATTCTATAGCCAAGTCATTTTCATATAAAATTTAGTAATTATTTGTTAATAAAATATCTAACTTGTTCCTATTTCATTTTTCAGGACATGATATATCTGATGTTGATCTTATGGGATGGAACATGTTAGATATAGTTGATTAGTATTTCCTTTTGTTTATTTTGTAAATAGGAAAAAACTTTCATAAATTTTTGAAGATATAGTTTGATCATGAGTGGCTCTAGGCCCTCTATATTTGTAATGTTTTGATCTTATAAGATATGATCCTATCTTAGAACATAGGAAGTTTAGATTTCAAAAGACTCTTTAAATACTCTCTATTTTGTAAATGAGAGGAATCTTGGCCTGGGACCAAAAGGTAGACGAATGAATTTTCAAGACTTAATGGAATAGTGTTCAACATTTCGGCTTTAGTCCTTTGTTAATGTGTTTCATTAATGTTTTGTTTCATTTAATCCTGGTATATTAATATGTCTTGTATATTTAGAATCGATGATATGTTATGTTTCAGGATATTCATGTTATAAAAATTGTTCATAATTTGTTGTTCCAGATATTCACACTGTGATGATCTTTTTTAATTTGAATATCAGGATTTCTATTTGATGTTTAAGTTGAATAATGGAGTGAATGTATTACATGCATATTTCTCTAAATGTAATCATTGGCAATCATAAGATCACAGAATTAATATGTGTTCTCTTTTGATTTTCTAATCCTGGCTGCCAATACATCTTCTGAATTTATTCGGAAAGGTTTTAGTATAAATTCTATTGCAAATTTATCTCTTAGGTGTGGCAGCTGGATATTCTTCATTCATACAGAGGCTCAGACACATCTCAGTAACTAACATCAAGTTATCTTCTTTGTATTTCTAATTTCTTTCTTTTATGTATTAAGTGAAACCAAAAAGTTTAGATTAGCTTTTGGCTATCTATACATCTACGTTTCATGGTTTAGGTAATTCAAGATTTGTTAGATTTATAAAAAGAAAACAAAAAATATTTAAATGTGCTTTCTTTATCTTCTTCTCAAAAGAAATTATTCTTACATTGATTTTGCAAGTTTCCAATCAATCTTGCAACCTATAAATATTGTTCATAAGTGAGATTATTATGTTTTCTTTTTCTGCTTAAATACATTTACAATAGTTATATTAGAGTATATATATATATATATATATATATATATATTATATTTTTTATCATTACTTAGTTATCCCTTTTTCTTTATGTTAGGACTTTAGATTGGCTAACGGAGCCATTAAAACCGTCAGAACAAGTTACACCAAATGGCTTGGATTACTTAGACAAACCCAGACCGGACTTGTTGTTCCAGTTGATGGACAATCAATTTTGCCCGCCAATAGTTCATTCAGTAGAATTTCTCCTACATCAAAGTTTTTGGTTGTTGGGTTCCCCCTCATTCTCTCCCACAATATTTACCTGATAGGTTGGTGTGCAGAGAAGTGGCGTATCGGACAGTGGTGGGAGGTATCAGCAAGGAGATGAAATCACCACAGAAAAAGGTATGGTCGACTTTCCCCATTCAAATTGGAATGTTTACATTATTGGATTTTGGCCATTCTAAAGTTGAGGCCATGGCTCTGGATGATGTTAAATTTGTTGACATCGAGTTCGAGAAACATGATCCACATAAAATAATGGAAAACCATATGGTTCAATTCAACATGAATGGTACACACATGATAATTCCCCATATGACAAAATATTCAGAGGGGTGAAATCTTAATTAGGAAGTCCAAGACAGATTCCTGACCCTGCCCCCAGACCAACAATATTTTTTCCTTCACTTTCATAAACACAGGAAAAATAGTCAGCCAAAACTACAGTAGGGATAATCAATAACCAAGCCTCCTTCATAGGAATCTAAGTCTACAGAATCTGATACGAGCTCCTCCACTAAACCTAAAGAGGAAAGGGTCCCCAAAAGCCTAGAGGTATTATTTCAAGAGATAAGAACGTCACTATCAAGGCTAAATGATCCATAGATGATAGCATGGTTTGAGTCCTTCATGAACCTAGGAAAAATTGTCTCTCATTCAACACTAGCAACTCCTGTCGGCACCCCCAATACAACAGGACATCAACATTCATTTGAAGTTGCCTCTCCTATTACGTCTTTAACCCCTCTACAGACCAGCTTCAAAAAT
Organism: Picea glauca; assembly: GCA_000966675.3. Lineage (NCBI taxonomy): Eukaryota > Viridiplantae > Streptophyta > Pinopsida > Pinales > Pinaceae > Picea > Picea glauca. The sequence goes on from JZKD02S1690752.1 coordinate 413,225, forward strand.
CCTAATTCCGAAATCATTTTTGTGGGTGATGTCACTCCCATATTGCCCGAGGAGATGCCTCTTTCATATTTTTTCTTTAGTAAGAAAAGGAAGGCCATCATAAAAAGAGAATCCCACCAAAAGGATGGGGTCATAACTAAAAGGAAAAGACTGGTATATGACGGAATGATCAGGACAGTCTAGTGTTTGCAAAGGAAGTTGCAGGTTCATTAGGAGCTTTTTCCACTTCCAATAAATGGTGAGTGGACAATTTGACCGAACAACTATGACAGAAGTGCCTATTGGTGGAGCACTTGTAAAACCATATATATACATCTGAGCATACTATCAGGAATAGAATGAGTTGGGATTTCGAGCAAATTAGAGCTAGTGATCAGCAGCAGATTCAACAGCTTCAGTCTAACCTTGAGCAACTCCATCAGAGTTAAGAAACCAACCAAGGTCTAGTCACTCAGCATGATGAAATGATAGAAATTTTGCAAGCCATATTGGCCTTAACTGAAGGTACCATGATAGACATCTCGGCCTTCAAAATTCAAGCGTTGGAAATCAATGAGAAGCTTGAAATTGCCCAGCAAGATCTTTTTCTAAAGGTAGATTCCATCCAAAAAATTTATCAGGAGGTGGAACTTTCCCTAAAGGATACCTATGTCAAGGAAAAAGAGGCCCGCTCAGCCCGATCTAAGTTTCAAGAAGTCTTCATATTGATGCAGAAAGCCAATGTCCCTGATTTTCCTCTTCTCTCTTATTCAGAACAATTAAGAGGTGAGATGGCCCTAAAGTTCTAGGAGAAAAATATGGAAGAAGGCAAGAAATCTGCAAGAGAAGGGAAAGAATCTTGTCTAGAGGCATTGTCACTAAAAAAAAAGTTGATTGAGTTTGAGGGGATAAATATCTCAGAAGCCCTGGGGTAAATCGAAATAGAAATGAACCAGCAAAAATCCAAAAAGAACAAAGAAGAAACTCTGACAGTCATTCAAGGAATGAGCCAGATTGATCTTGTTAAAACCAATAAATGGTTAGTTCATCCAAGTTCACAATTTCAGGCCACAGTCCAAGAGGTGAACAAGATTCAAGAAAAGATGCTTCAAATAAAAAGGACATTATTCACTTTCGAGGTAAATGAACATATTGAGCCCTCAAGGTTCATGGTGGCATTGATGGATAGATGCACTCAATGCATTGAAAATGGAAAGGAAAGCATAGATGGTAGCAAGTGAGAAAACGTGCACAATTTCCTTTCCTTCCTCCCTCTCTACCTTTCACCTTCCAACAATGATTTACCCCATCCACCCACATTCTAACCTCCACTTATCCCGCTTCATTAGCATACACTCATTCCCTCATCATTCATTCCATAGGCAGTTACTCTTACCTATGTCCATTATCCATCCCTTGACTAGCCAATGATGTGTTATTCGTCCGATTATCCTCACCCCATGACCTCGATTGTGATTCATTTCCTTGTTGAATATATCTTAGGGGACAGATGGAAACAAAATTAAAATGGCCAGGACATTATGCTAAATGATTAAGGTTTCCTTAATGACATGTGTACCTAGCCCAAAGGATTAAGGAGGAGGAGTGCTTCTACCAGCACATGAAGAGTAGAGGAGAACACCAACAAAACTCATCAAAATTTACACGTTGTTGTTTTATTCAAATGTATGTTATTTTTAGTTAAATATTGTAATAAGTCCAATGGTTTTCGGTTGTGACAAATTTTGTATAAATGCATATATTTAAGATCTATAGAGGGATGCTTCTTCCTGGATCTTATAAAGAAACACTTTTTTTGAGTATTAATACAAGTGCAGAAATAGATTCTAATTTTCGTTCAATTTGAGTTATGTGTTTCCTCTGTGTTTCCATTTCCCTGAATTTCTTTATGTAATTCATTGAAGAGTTCTTGGTTGCAATTTAGTATTACAACTATTGCGATCATATTATATCATCAATTCATTCGGTGAGAAACTTTTCCTCTGTATTTACTGTCAGTAAAACAAGACCTATGATCTGTGTGAATTACTGCATTATATATCACGTTTCAAGGGTGTTTTCTCTACCTTTATTCCACTGCAAACAAGGTGAGACTCATCTGCAATTGATACTTGGATTTGCTTAACAGTTTTGTAATTATTTTCCACACCATTTGATATTATAATTTGACTCGGATAACGAAATACAACCTATGTCTTGTCCTATTATTAATTTCATTTAAAGGTCATTTCTCATCAAACTAAAGGTAGGAAAAGAACTCATCAAAACATTTTCTTCAAACACTCTTGACACCTCACATTACTCTTTGATCCTTAGGATTAATCTTAGGAACAACAATGGATATATTATCAAAGGATATGAAGATCCTCGATGATAGTGCAACCATGCATACAAATTCCTTAGAAGAGATAGCATACTGTAGAATCGTATCTCTATACGATCAACTACAAATCTATAAAGTATACCTCCGAGACAAGAGTCCTTGAAGAAGACAAAATAGAAGATTTGAAATTTATATTTCCTATACTCTATTTTTTCTTTTCTAAACTACTTGCAATTTTGTCTTTACTCCATACACATGTCATCAAGTAGAAGGAAGATGAATAGTTTTGTAACAGTTTATTTGATGGGAATACAGGAAGTCACAAGGGAGATAGAAAAAACTATATAAAAACCCACTTTGAAGGGGCTCTTCAAGCTTTGTTTACACTCTAGAACTCCTTTTGGAGAAAATACTTGGTTAATGAATATTGAGAAGCCCTCAGGGCCAATTTTATAAAAGAGAGAAGAACTTGCATGTGTTGTTTTTTTTTATGTGAACTATTTCAAGCGAAATGTATGATGTTCACATGGGTTGTAAGGATATGTTTTCTTATAGACTAATCTAAAGCAATCTATATCACTTTTTCAGTTTAGTCATTCCTCTTTATCTTCTATATGTCTTGTGCTTATGAGTTGTGATGTATGTGGAAAACATAGTTTATAATTTTCCTATTATATATTTTTCATGCATGTGTTTCTAATTTTGCACCTTCATTACAATTATCTAAGTGAAGTACTTTTATCATAATTTAGTTTCATTACAACCCATTTGGTCATGATAGATTGATCCTAGCCAGGATAGGATAGAATATAATAGGAGTAGATTAGTTTTATTCTCATACATAGTCTTCATCTACATCTTTACATTTCATAACCATCCATGTTCATCCTCGTAACTAGTAATGGCAGCTCATCCATAATTTGAATGGGTCTCCTAAACCAAATGGTGCATGGTTTGATTGGGATTGTGAAGATACCAACAACTTGATATCTTTTTTCTTGCAATATTCAAGAGAGACAACGTTGTCATGAACCAATTGTCTCAAATAATGGGCATGGAGCTCAACATTCTTCCTCTTATCATGGGAAACAATACTTTCAACAACCTGTATAGCACTATTGTTATCACAATATATTGTAGTTGAGGTCTGAATAGGAAGGAAAAGACATCCCAAATGTTGGTGAATCCATACTGCTTCAATACATACTTGAACAGTGCCATGATATTATGATTTTTTAGTCGACAAAGAGACTACCTTATGTTTCTTTAATGACCACACCAAAGGTCCAGTGCTATAGCTAAACACACAGCTAGAAGTTTACTTTTGATCATCACCATCGCCAGCCCTGCCGAATTCGATGTAGCAAACTATAAAATATGAACTTCGACAATACTTGATGCCAAAATTAGTGGTACTTTTGAGATAGATAAAAAATCATTTGACTTTTTTCCAATGGATTTCTTTAGGGTCTTTCATAAAACGAGAAACCATACTAACAACAAAGGAAATGTTAGGTCAACTATGAGTAAGATAAATATATTTTCTGACCAATTGTTTATAGAGTGTAGCATCGACTGTGGATTTTGAAAGGTTTTGGTAATATTTACTCCAGACTGAAAAGGAGTAGCACAAGGGTTACAATTAGTGATCTTAAAACATGTCAACAAATCCATCACACATTTAGAATGAGAAATTAAAAATCCATCACAAAGTGGTAGTACCTGAAAACCCAAAAAATAATGCAGAGTACCAATATCTATCATATCAAAGGAGTCAACAAGTTATTTATTCAATCTAAGTATGAGATTAATTTTATTTCCAGTAATGAGTAAATCATCCACATATATAACAACAATCAAAGTGTATCCATTGGTATGGAGGAAATACAAGTTTCGATTAGATTCACACCATCTGAAACCAAGTCGAAGAAAGAAACTATTGATCTTAGCATACTAGGATTGGGGGAGATTCTTCAAACCATAAAGTGACTTCTTGAGTTAACAAACCAAAGTTGAATCTATCATGAAACCATGTGGTTTTTCCATGAAAATTTTTTCAGATAGATATCCATGGAGAAAGGAACTATTCACATCCATCTGATCGATTTGCCATCCAAAACGAGTAGTAAGAGAAAGAATCAGTCAAACATATTTCATCTTTGTGACACAGGAAAAGGTTTCAGTGTATTCGATGCCTTGTTGAGAAAATATATTCACAAATAGGCATGCTTTATGTCACTCAATAACACCTTCAGAGGTAAATTTTGTCCTGTAGACCCATCGACAATTTACAATGTCTTTCCTTGTAGTTGGGAAACCAAGTCCCAAGTCTGATTCTTCGACAAATAATCAATTTATGTCTTCATGGATTTTTCCCACTCAGGTCTCCCTTTAACATCTGATTAGGTAACATGGCCGGAATTTTCAAGTACATGAGTCATCAAGGAAACACTGGCATGTTTCTTTTGACTTCGAGTCTGTCGTCTAAAGGAAACATCTCCAGTATCATCTCCAACAACTTCAATTGTCTTGGTATCCCATCGGGGAAGACAAAAAACATCTGAACTACTATTCACTTTAGCAGGTCAATCAAAAGTCGGAGAATATTCAGTCAACGAACCAATCGAAACAGAGGAAGACAAATTAGTTGAATCAAAGTTCGACGATCTAGTAGAAACAAGGAGAACGTTCAATTATCTAGTCAAGGGACTGAAGAATGGGACATGAGAACCAATGTCAAAGAAAACTTCAAAGGAATCATACTATATAAATCCATAAGACATTCAACAATTTTACCCTAGAATAATTCTCATCAAACCGACATTTTTCTTTGATAATGATTTTTAATTTGACAAGGTGTAATAGTTGATAGGATTTTGACTCTTCGGAGTATCCTATCATGATGCAAGCATGGCTCTTTGCAAAAAATTTATTTATACAATCATCAGGAATATGATCCTAGGAAACACATCCAAATACACAGAGGTGGTTAACTGAAGGCTTCTTCCCATACCACCATTCGACTGGAGTCATGGAAGGAAAAATTCAAGTCAAGATTTGATTGAGTAGATAATTTGCACAATACATCACTTTATCCTAGAAGCGAGGAGGTAGATCTTTGGCCTAAAAAATACATCTATACATTTCAACTAATGTCTAATTTTTACATTTTGAAACACAACTATGTTGTGGAGTGTGAGGAATCGACCATTACCATTCAATACTAGATCGAAGTAGGTATTCTTCAAAAGGTCAATTTAAATACTCACCACCATTGTCTGATCTCAATAATTTTATGGTTCAACCACATTACTTCTCAGCAAAGGCTCAAAACTCCTTGAACTTCTCAAATACTAGGTTCTCATTTTTTAGAAAGTACACCCATGTATAGCGAGAGAAATCATGAATGAAAGTCAAAATGTACCTTGCCCCTACCAGTGGAGGTAGATTGATGCAAAAAACATCATTGTGAACCAATTCAAGTAGGTTCTTTGCTCGCCACACTTTTCTAGAGTCTAAGGGTGCCTGATAATTATTCCCAAGTACACATCCCTTATAGACTCCTTCAAGGGGAAACACCTTCGACAAACCAACAACCATGTTATAAATTTCGAGTGACTACAGAGTTTGAAAATTTAGATGACAGAGTTGCTCATGAAAAATATGACTTTTCTCATCGATGTGATAAATAATTGTAGTCGATTCAGGTTCAGGTCAAGTCGAGTCATGAAACTTGTACAAATTGTTCATCAAGTCGAGTCATGAAACTTGTACAAATTGTTTGTCAAGTCGAGAATCCCTCCAGGGACAATCGAATCACCTTTCTTAAAATAAAAAACATAGAACTAATACAACCAAAATTCCACAATATTGCAACAACAAACAACAAATTTTCAATGATATTTGGCACATGATAGACGTCGAAAATATTCCCATGCCAAAAATCAACATCAACCTGACCAACAACATCCAATGCAAAATGATCAACAAAATAGATTTTCCTCTCCTCATCTTTATTCAATCTCGTGAACAAAGAGGCATCCTTAGCCATGTAATGAATGCACCTAGAGTTTAATACCCATTTGTTCTGTGTAGTATGAGACAACAAGGCCTAAGAAGTCCTAAATTGGAAGGTGAAATTATCACCAGGTCGGCGTACAATGGACACATCTCCTTCAAAAAATTTAATATTATCTTCCAAATCAGCATGCTTCTTATAGAAGGTTTTCGACACATTTCTATACTTTCCACAATACCAACATGTCTTCTTATTTAGAGTTCATTGTGGTGCATATGCATGTCTCTAAGGTTTCTAATCATGTTATGTTAGTTTTTGTGTAGAGGAATCAAAACATGACCTATCCCTAGGATCCATCTTTCCATTTCCCTTGAACAAGTGGGCCTGGTGTTTACAAGTAAGATTACCTTCTCCAAGAAATATATGTTGATAAATAATCAAAATACCACAAAAGGATTCAAAGGTGTAATCCTTACCATATTCCTTCCATGCTTTCTATTTGGTGCGGAAATTCGATATGAATAAGTTGACTGATTTTCTCAAGTTCATCGGGACCATGTCGATGAGTTGGGCATTCTTCTTCAAGTAGTCCTTTCCACGTTCTCCCAATTTCAATTGGAGCTCTTTGATGTGTGCCAAATAGTCCTCCAGTCTCTCAAAGGAATGATGATTGAGAGAGATCAACTCTTTCTCCAACTGCATTAAATGGCTCTCATTGACTTGGTTGAACAAAGAATTTAGCTTCTTGCAAACTTGATGAGGGAAGTCGATTCCACTTAGGTGAAATCGAATCTCCCATGATATTTAGGTCATGATAACCCCTACAAATCTCATACTTATTTTCATCAACAACGAACTTCACCTAGTCATCTGTTGGATTTAGAATTGTAACCTTTGTATACTTCCATGGTCCTTTACTCTTCAGTAGAGTTTCCATGTCTAGTTCCCATACTACATAATTTGATCCATTTAGAACAATAGGATCAATATTTGAAGCCATCTTCGATATCTAGATAGGTTGGTCTGTTTTGATGAGTTCCAATGAGTAAACCACTGACCTAGAGTCAATCACATAATGAATATGACTCAATAATGTTTTTAAATAACAAGTTGAGGTATTAACCCATTGGCTCTAATTCCATGTTGGGGAATAGGGTGGAACATGATATGAAACAAAGAACAGAGTAGTGCAAATAATTGAAGAGGAACACAAATTTTCAAAGACAAGGATGGTGTCTAAAGACACCATTACAACACTTAAGCAGAGCACACTATGATCAGAACATCACAATGCATGCTCCACATCTTGATCCACATAATATATTGCACAATATCCATGATGAAAGTGACCCAATGGGTCTTCTTTTGACATCCTCAAGATCTAATTGATTTCCATAGAATCTAGAATATCTTGTCCAAGTGTAACTATTGGTTTTTATATTTGACTCTACTAAATATACTTTGGTGTTTCGACTTCACATGACTTGACCCAACTGACAATCCATCCAAATTGTAGTCAATTGTTGGGTTGGTTGATCCATTGCCTGATTATCTTTGACTATCAAATCGTAAGGCACATCGACTACTCAACCGACTATATTTAGTTGTAGCTTGACCTCTTGATCAACTAAACCTAGGGGATGCATTATGAACCATCAATTCTTGATGTTTCAACAAGATATTATTTAATATCATGAGATGCCCCATATTCAATTTCTTGGTCATGCAGTGCATTTGTCAAATTGTCTTGCAAATGTTAATCCACGAAGAAGTTCATGTGTATATGGAATCACACACTTAATTTATCGAATGTGGAAGCAATCAAATATTTCATCTCCAAACCTAAAGCGTGATTAAATTCTATTGAAACCTTTTTCTTTACATTGAACTTGGATCATAAAGAGATTGCCAAGAAAAACTATTGATGCAAGTTGAATGTGGATATTCCTCATCCACCTCTAATTTCACCAATGCTTGAAAATTTCACTCTATGGAAATCCTTCATTAAAGAATAAGAGATTAAAGTCAATAAAGAAGATACAACTAGTAAAGGAAATGTATTATTAATAACAAACCATAGGAAAGGCATTTGAAGAAATTTGTAATTTTGGAAGGAAGTTTAGGGTTTCTACAACGTGTACTTGGGGGTCCCTACAGATCATATTTGTGGTGGTGTGAAGGGTGATATGAGGAAAAGAGAGTGCATGTTGTTAGATAGTTGGTTTGGAAACTTGATTTTCATTGATGTCAACTCTTGGAGATTGATGT
>JZKD02S1690752.1:423024-434022 GCA_000966675.3 Picea glauca
TCATCTCAGGTGCTCGCTTAACTAATAGCCTACAACCTCTCATTCCCCACATGCTTGTCCCACCCAAGGAAGTGTGCCCCTTCTCTTTTCAACAATCCCTTGGCTACCCCACTTCCCTTCCAGGGCTTCAACAATAGGCAATATAGGAAGTCTCCAAGCACTGTAGCTGTAGTTTAGCACCTTCAGGAATCAATCCCCAGCAATTCTCTCGCTTGGAGAATTGCTCACACGCCTGACAACCTGCCTCTTTAATTTCCCACGGGCCTGAAAAACCGCTTCTTCAATCCCACTCCCAAGATAACCAGGTACACCAACCAGAATGGTTAAGGAACAGGCTCAGATACAGTGAAATGGATGTCTCAAGGATAATAGACTGTGTGAATGAAAATGCTCATGGAATCATTGACTAGATAACTAAGTGATGGAAGGAATCATCGTGAAATTGATCATGAAGTATGATAGTACGAATGATCCTGCAAAATGATGGTGAGAATGACCCTCGAAGTGATGGTGACAATGATCCTAAAAAAAGTGACCAAATGATTTAAGTCTCCATGATATGAATGCATGTCCCCAACTTGACACTTATCATATTGGAAGTTACTTTGGTCCACTTGTCCCCAACTTTAGAACTTAGGATAAAATAATTATCCAGACTTTATGCTTTAGGAAATATTAATATAATATTCCTTTTTGGCTTAATCTCTCTAGCTTAGCCCTTTCCCTTGACTTTTGGCCCTCCCTTTCCCTAATTGGTGAAGTTTAGTCCCCCATCTCTTTTATTGTGGTCGTTCTGCATGGAACAATGTATTTTATATTAATCATGAGACATATACAAAATAGTTGCACTGGCCTTTGAAATCTAGGTGCTCTTGCCTAATTCCAAAACATAAGCATTCCAACTTATAATAACTGGCTCAACAACTTATAGAACATATCATATACACAAGGTTTGTTGACCTCCATACTTCACACGGTATTCGGGAATGTGCATACTACATCATTTTACTGCGTAGTTCATGTGTGCACTATGCCATGGAAGGTGCATTACAAAATGATGTCAAAATAGCTTACCAGCTTAAGTACACTTACATTACATTTATAATTGGGTTCATCCAAGGGATATTACAATCCCCTCCCCTTATTTATGCATTATCCTCAGTGCATCATACACCCATATACAATAGAGTTTTCAAAAATCTTCAAAAAGATGCAGGTATTATGTCTGCATTGTATCCTCATGCTCCCAAGTAGTGTCCTCAGGTCTGTACCAAGTCCATTGGACCTTTACAATCCCTATAGCTCAGTTTCAAAGCTACTTGACTTTCTGATCCAAAATGCGCACCGGTTGCACTTGAAAAGTGCCTTCTTGCTCCACCTGAATCACATTCCAATCAATAACATGATTAGCATCAAGTATATATTTCTTTAGCAATGATACATGGAAGACATTATGAATAGACATAGATGCAGGCAATGCAATAATATAAGAAATTGGACCAATCCTCTCTAGGATTTCAAATGGCCCACAAAATATGGCTACCAACTTGGTGCAGCTTCCCAGCTTCAAGGAACTCTTGTCACCTTTCACTTTTAGTAAAACATGATCACCCACTTTGAATTCTCTGTGGGTTTTGTTCTTATTGACATAAATTTTCAAACTGTCTTCGGTAGCTTTTAATTTCTGCTTAATTTTTATCATTTGGTCCTCCATCTCCTTGAGCAACTCTGGCCCAACTACTTTCCTATCATCTGGATTATCCCAACTTATTGGAGTATTGCACTTTCTGTTGTAAAGTGCTTCAAATGGGCTCATCTTCAACGATGCCTGATACCCATTGTTGTAAGTGAATTATACCAAGTGTAGGTAGTCTTCCCATTTCGATGTTTTGTCCATCACATACATTCTCAGTATATCTTCTATCAATATGTTCACCCTCTATGTCTGTCCATCAGACTCAGGATGATAAGTTGTACTAAAGTTCAAATTCATTTTGAATCCTTTGAACAATACTTTCCAGAAATTCGAGGTGAATTTCGGGTCTCTGTTGAACACAATTGTTTTAGGAATTTCGTGCAATTGTGTCACTTCCTTCATGAAAATATCAGCAACATCTGCTACCTTGTGAGTAGTTTATCAATGGAATAAAATGGGTAGCTTTCGTAAGCTTTTCCACCACCACCATGATCGAATCATGTAGCTTTCCTGTTCTGGGAAATCCCATAATAAAATCCATTGTCACCACTTCCCACTTCCATTCAGGAATGGGTAAAGGTTGCAACAACCCTGCTAGGTGCCCATTCTCATATTTAACTTTATGGCATTCCATACATCTAGTGATGTATTCAGTGATCTCTCTCTTCATACCTGGCCAAAAGTAATGGCTCTTGATCACTGCCACGGTTTTCTTATATCCAGGGTGCCCTGCATAAGGAACATTATTCATCTCATAAAAAATCGTACGTTTCAAGTCCTGGACATTTGGAACAAAAATTTTATTCTTGTACAACAGTATTACATCTATTCCCAAATTATAATTATCCACCTTTTGTGGCACCTTACCCTATTGTAGTATTGTTACCAATTCTCTATATTGCAAATCTGCATTTGTAGCCTCCATAATTTTTCTTTTAATATCAGTCTGATACATGCTGATGGTTGTAGCATGTAGTTCATGCACCCTCATGTTGAGTGCATCAACCACTTTATTCTCTTTTCCCTTGATATGCTTTATATCAAAGTCATATTCGCTTAGAAATTCTAACCATCTGCTTTGCCTAGCATTTAGATTTGGATGATCAAATAAATATTTCATACCATTGTGGTATGTTCTTAGCTCAAACCTCTTCCCCATGAGGTAGTGTCTCCATTTCCTCAAGGCATGCACTATGGCTGCCAACTCCAAATCATGAGTGGCATAGTTTCTTTCATGATCCTTCAACTTTATCGATTCATAACATATGACAAACTCATATGAACTGAGGATTCCACCAAGTCCTTCATTACATGAATTTGTGCATACAATAAAGTCTTCATTTGGGTCTGCAATCCTTAATATTGGATCACTTGTCAATAATTGTTTCAAGTGTTGGAAACTCTTCTCGCAATCCAGTGTCCACTGAAACTTCACCCCCTTTCTTTGCAAGGAAGTGATTGGGTGTGAAATATTTGAGAATCCTTCAATAAATCTTCTGTAGTAGCCTGCAAGACCCATGAATGATCTCACCTTTGTCACATTCTTCGATACTGACCATTCTCTAATGGCCTCTATCTTCTCAGGATCCACTGTTATCCCATCCTTTGAAATGATATGCCCCAAATAATGAATTTGTTTCTAATAAAATGAGCACTTGCTCAATTTGGCATATAACTAATGCTCCCTTAATACTTGCAACACCATCCTCAAATGATTTTCATTCTCTTCATCTGACTTAGAATATATAACAATGTCATCCAAAAAGACACTGACAAACTTGTCCAAATATTTTCGGAAAAAACCATTCATTAAGCACATGAAAACAGCTGGTGCATTTGACAACCCAAATGGAACCACCATGAACTCATAATGACCATACCTTGTCCTAAAGATGGTCTTGCTAATATCTTCTTCTTTAATTCTTACCTGATGGTATCCTGATCTGAGATCTATCTTTGAAAATATATTTGCATCCTTCAATTGATCAAATAGATCATCAATCCTTGGCAGAGGATACTTGTTCTTAACAGTCACTTTATTCAACTATCTGAAGTCAATGCACAATCTTAGTGTTCCATCTTTATTTCTCACAAACAAGACTGGGGCACCCCAAGGTGACACACTTGGGCGTATATACCCCTTCTTCAGAAGTTCTTCAAGCTGCATTTACAACTCCTTCAACTCTGGTGTACTCATTCTGTAAGGAGTATTTGATACTAGTGCTGCTCCAGGCATTAAATTTATAGACAAATCAATGTCTCTAGTTGGGGGTAGTCCTAGTACCTCCTTGAACACATCTTCAAAATATTCCAAGATTGCAGACTGCATAATCCTCCAAATTTGGCACCTTATCTCTAGGTGTCTCCGCCAAATGAGATGCAATTATTTGACACCATTTTCTATAACATTTCTTCAGCTACAATGCTGAAATTTCTCTAACGGTTACTGCCCTAGGAATTCCCTATACTTTCCTTAGTTTCCATTCCTCATCTAGTCAAGTAAATTCTTTGTTTTGACAGTCTAAGAGAGTATTATGTTGGTCCAACCAATCCATCCCAATTAGAAAATCATAGGAACCTAAAGGCAAGATGTTTAATTCTTCCTTGGTGTTCAATCTATTCATGTCTATGAGGCATGACTTAACCATCTCATTAACTTTTCTTCTGACTCCTGTAGCCAACTGCACCAACCAGGATTTCCCATGCTTGCTTCTTGGAAATTGCACACTTTCCACCATCTTAGGGTCTATATAACTATGACTAGCTCCTAAATCAATTAAAATAGCAATGGTTTGGTTGTTGATCATACCTTTCACTTCAATCATGTGGGACTGATACTCTACTTTCCTTTTGTCTAGGGCTACATAAATCCTTGGCAAATATCTTCCCATGTCCTCTATTGTTTTATCTTGTAGTACATTTTGAACAACCCTACCTTTTTCACTCTGTGAGGACAATCTCTGAACCTATGATCTCCTTTACAACCCCAACATTGAATATACAGCCCCAACATTGAATAGTTGGCTTCCTTGGCCTTTGATTCCCTGTGTCAATCGTTCTAGGTTCTTTAGGCGTTTGATGTCCTTGTGGATTATTCCTAAATAATGGTGGCTTAGCTCCCTTCTTCCTCTGATCCATCTTGAATTTCTTATTATCTTCCCAATCCTTTTGGAAAGATGGCCTTACTTTCTACTGATCATATAGGCATTTAGCTCACCTTATGGTCTCTTCCAATGTCTTGGGATCATCATACTATATTTTTTCACTGATGAGTGATGGAAATCCACTCAAATACCTTTGAATTTTGACTATCTCATCCTTGATGAAAGATACATACTTTAGCAGTTCTAGAAACCTTCTCTCATATTCATCTATGGTCATAATTCCAAGCTTGAGTTCAAAAAACTCTTTCATTTTCTTGTCATAGTATCTCTTAGTCAAGTATTTCTTCTCAAAATACTTCTTGAATTCCCTCAAAGTAACACTTTTCTCTTTAATGTGTTGCACCTGTACAAGTTGATCCTTGAGTTGATAGATAGCAATTCTACCTTCTGCATGAGAAGAATAATTATGCGATTGGAAATACTTTCTCATGCCCAACAACCATGTCTCTGCATCTTCATCCTTTTTGTGTTCTCCATCAAATGTAGGAGGTTTGATTTTGTTCATTTCTCCTCGTAGTTCATCTACCCCAAACCTATTATACCTTCTGACAGGGGATGGACTTGAGTTGTTGCCTGTTCTCTTATTGGAATGCCTTGGGGAGTAATGGTGATGTATGCTAATACTTCTTGCTTTTCTTTCCTCATCTGAAGGCTTGTGACTTCCAGATTTTCTTAAGCCAATCTCCTTAATCAATTTATTTTCTATTATGTTCAATCCCTCCAATAACTTCATATTGAAGTCATCCTATTGCTCTTTGGATCTCATAAGCCTTTCATTATCATCTTTATGGATTTGGACATCCTTATGCAAATTCTTAATGGTCTCTGCCATAATCATATTTTCATTCCTTTCTTCTCCATGTCCATTGGAGTTTGTTCCTTTAATGCCCAAATGGACATCCACCCCTCTGCTTTCATCTTGCTGACTATAATTCCCCTGTGCTTCTTCCATTCCTATGGACTCTACACTGGCCTAATTTGATCTAGTTGTTGTTAATTCTGCAAAATATGCAGCCATTGAAACTTATCAGGCTAATAATTCAACAATTCATGAAAAATATGAACCATTTTGGTTCAATATATACATCAGAATTATCTCTCCTAATATCCTGGTGTTATAACCGTGACAATTCTAGATAAGACCCAAGTTTTGAAAAAATAGACACACTGCGCCTTCAGAGATACATCTGGGAAAGAAGGTGGTTTGTTGAAACCACTTTCTCCAAGACACAATATCACGTGTTTCAATATGTCAAATCCACCACTCGTGGAGCAGGCGACGGCTATTCAGATCACCATGTTTGACTCGTTCGATACTTTGTAGCCATGTGACGTCAGTTGAACGCCGCCATGTAATGAACTCAAAAGTTAATCATTTGAAATGGATTACTCGAGCATGGAAACCCAACATTCTTGTACATAGTCCTTCTGCACTTCATAATTAGAATTCTATAACTACCAATCCTCAAGTATGAAGGTATCTACTTATCCATAAATGAAGTAATCTCCAAATTGTTCGAATTTCTTCTCTCTGTAAAAGAATTTCAGTATCCACAAACTGAGATACATGGACAAGGCTAAATCCAGTGAGACTGGTTATGCGGGCAACATGCTAGACTTTCCTGTGAATAACAAGGAAAGGGTACTTGCGCACATTCTAGCGACTAAATTCCACACAGAGACGGCTATAGACTCATAGTTGGGAGTAAGGCTGAATTCCACTATGAAGGATTTAGTCATCAACAAACCAGCTGCTAAGAAGAAAAGGAGCAAGCGGCAGAAGAAGGAGGAATCCACGGCTAAAACAACCAAAAGTGTTTGAGAGAATCAACCGGTATGGTTATATTCTTTAAAGGAGGAGATCACTAAGTTGAAGTGAGTCTTCAACTAAAATTAAGTATGCTTCAGCGAATTTTGAACAGTTGGTAGCAGAGGTAAGGAGCACCAGAGATGATAGGCCTATTCTTAAACGACCCTTTTACAATAGGATAACTGCTATCATTCCCTTTTTGTAATTTTGGGATTAATACAATTATATAAATACAGAAGCAGATTTTGGGTTGTTTATTACAAAATTCTATCTGGTAGTGTTATGAGTCTTGTTTTCTTTTATAGTAAGCTTTTCTTGTAAGCTTATATTTCACTTCCATCTATCTGAATCGGAGGAATATGAAACTCGGAATTCTTTTTAATTAATGCTCTGATGCAATTGTGTGTTTGTTTTTCTTCTAATATTATGCAAATTAAACTCAAACTCATCGCCTTCCAAACGACTTTGCGTGCACTAAACTTCAACATGTACATCCATATTTATCGTGCATAGCAACATCACAAGGTAAAACGTGTTTCTATGCACCTATATCCACTATTCATTTCTTCTCCATCGCGTCGACAACTTGTGCGCACTATTTTTGCGTTGTGCGCCAATATCCACTGTGCATAGTTTTGGTATCATGCATCGATACTCCACATGCATTTCTCCCTATGCATTGCACCATGTCAAAGTTCAATATGTTCCATCGTGCACAATAATCTATGCTCACCATTGAATACACTGTCGCGAGACAACATATACTCATACTATGTGTGTACCAATAAAACTCATTTGTGTTATGTAATACTTACGCACCCCATGTGCACATTACTATGTGTGTGCTCACTGCACAAGGCTAAATTTAGCACATGCATCCGCACACAATATTCTTCCATACGGTGCCACAATTTACCGCGCACACTTGCATGCCAACGTTTTCCACGCGGTGACAAAATTTACAGTGCCCGCCTGCACGCCAATATTTTTCATGGACGCTCCGTGACTTGAAATTTGGTCACTTCAAAATTAATCTTCTATGAATATTCACTTCACTTGAACCTTTCCGGCCCATCCAGGCTCAGTGTTGAAACTAAAGCTCTAATACCAAATTGTAGTGTTCCCCCGGCCACCCACAGGCCGGGGAATGCCACTCCAGATAAATCTCTCATGCTATGATACCAGTTGGTAACATCCCCAGCCTTAAACAGGCTAGGCCATGCTACTCTAGGGAATGTTTTTGTTCTCTTACTGTGAAACAAATGGTAACATACCCAGTCTGCAGTTGAGCTATGCCACATAAATTTTCTCTTCAAACTACATGCAACTTAAACATATACATACAACACTCTTGCGGAAGCTTTACATATAAACATAAACAAACAATTACATTCTGTAATATACGATTTCATACTGAAATAATAGTAAACAGAAATATGCAACATATACAGAGAAATACCCATAAACATACAAGCAATTATAATCACATATATGATAAACCGTAACATAATAACATAAATAAAAATTCAGCATATAATTTTATCATATGATTGGTACTTATCTTGGAAATATTGTCACCAACTGCATACAGACCATCCACAAACCTCCCATCCTTAGAATGCATTGTTCATCACTCTCAACAGTGAGTCACCCCCGATATGGGACTGAACTCCACCCAGGTAAAGGGGTTCCTAACCAGGCTAAGGTTCATAGACAACAAGAAAGACTCAGTCTCAGGTGCTCGCTCAACTAAAAACCTACAACCTCTCATTCCCCACATGCCTATCCCACTAAAGGAAGTGTGCCCTTTCTCTTCTCAACGGTCCCTCATCTGCCCCACTTCCCTTCCAGGGGTTCAATAATAGGCTGGACAGGAAGTCTCTGAGCACTGTAGCTTCATTTTAGCACCTTCAGGAATCAATCCCCAGCAATTCTCTCGCTCGAAGAATTGCCCGTGGGCCTGACAACCCACCTCTTCAATTTCCCACAGGACTGACAACCCGCTTCTTCAATCTTTCTCCCAAGATAACCAGGTACACCAACTGGAATGTTTAAGGAATAGGCTTAGATATAATGAAATGGATGTCTCAAGGATAACAGACTGCGTGAATGAAAATGGTCATGGAATCATTGACTAGATAACTAAGTGATGGAAGGAATAATCGTGAAACTGATCATGAAGTATGATAGTAAGAATGAGCCTACAAAGTGATGGTTAGAATGATCCTCAAGGTGACAGTGAGAATCATCCTGAAAAAAGTGACCAAATGATCTAAGTCTCCACGATATGAATGCATGTCCCCAACTTGACACTTGTCATATCGGAAGTTACTTTGGTCCACTTGTCCCCAACTTTAGAACTTAGGATAAAATAATTATCCATACTTTATTCTTTAGGAAACATTAATATAATATTCCTTTTTGGCTTAAGCTCTCTAGGTTAGCCCTTTCCCTTGACTTTTGGCCCTCCCTTTCCCTAACTAGTGAAGTTTAGTCCCCCATCTCTTTTATCATGTTCGTTCTGTGCACAACAATTTATTTTATATTAATCATGAGACATATACAAAATAGGTGCACTGGCCTTTAACATCTAGGTGCTCTAGCCTAATTCCAAAACATAAGCATTCCAGCTTATAATAACTGGCTCACCATCCTATAGCACATATCATATACAAAAGGTTCATTGACCTCCATACTACGCACACTTTAGTTAATGCGTGTGGTATCTGGGAATGTGCACACTACATCATTTTACTGCGCAGTTCATGCATGCACTATGCCATGGAAGGTGAATTACAAAATGATGTCAAAATAGCACACCATCTTAAGTACACTTACATTACATTTACAATTGGGTTCGACCAAAGGATATTACACACACTGTTGGTGCACTTGTTGTTTGTACTTGGCACACATTCTTGGTATTTGTTTTAGGCATATATTGTGTCATATGGTACATGTTTGAGGAAGTTTCGTTGAGATGTGTTGTTGAAGATATTGGTACAAGTTGAGGATGCAATAAAAATGAGGGTTTGATACATGGTTTATGTGATAGTTCATTAGACTTGTTTCATGGATGGTATGGCACATGCTTAAGGAATATCTTGGAGGCTCCTTTTGGTTTTTGGTTGGATATGGTTGAGATTCATTCTTTGGTTTTATTGATACATGCTTGAGACATATCATTGGTACATTGTATATGGTTGTTATGGTTCATTGTTAGAGGAACATCTTTGTGATATTGGAATATACTTGAGGTATAAACTTGGTATATGATCTTGGTTGATTATGATGCATGATTTAGGTTTTGTTTTATGCATTGATGCATATGTTGGTACACAGTTGATGGATGATATGGTACAATATCGATACATGATATGGTATAGGTTTGGTGCATGGTTGATGCACTTGTTATGGTACATGGTATGGTAAATGTGTTGATGGTTGATGTACTTGGTTGATGGTTGATGTACATGGTTGATGGTTTAGGTACATGGTACATGTGTTGGTTCATGGTTGATGCACTTGTTGTTGTACAGGTGTTGGTGCATGGTTGATGCATTTGTTTTCGTATAGGTTGTGGTACATGGTTGATGCCCTTGTTGTTGTATAGGTGTTGGTGCATGGTTGATGAATTTTTTTCCGTATAGGCTGTGGTACATGGTTGATGCTTGGTAGGGTACATGTTGATGGTTTTGTACATGCTTTGGTACATGGTTGAGACACATATCTTATGATGATATGTTTTTGGTCTCGGTACATCCTTGGTAGAGGCATGTGTCGGTGATGTTGGACATCTAGTTGAGAGGTGTCCTTGCTATATGATCCATGTGAGAGGATTTGGTTGAGTATAAATGACAGTGACAAGTTGGATAGATTGGTCAATGATATGTTGATGTGACAAGTTGACAATGACAGGTTGGTGACAGTGACAGGATTTACAGTGAAATGATTAACAAAGTATGTGGTAGTGAATGCTTAGTCTCCATTTATATTTCAGGGTGGTAGGATGAGGCAAGGAAAGGGGGTTGTAGCCTGAGAAAGTAGGGGGTTGGATCCTCCTTCCATTTGTATATGGAAAACAAGGAAGTTGGTGCTTCCTATGAATGTATTTATTCTTATATATAAGAAAAAAAAATTATGTTTTTCTCCCACATTGGATTTACACATAAAATTCCAGTGTATTGTGTACGTTTTTTATTGCTTATTGTTCATTGTTTATTTATACTACTCATGATGTTTTGAATGTTATTAATGAACTGCTCATAAATTTAAAAAATACATATTGTGGTTAAAATAAATAAAAGTGGTAATATTAATTCACCCCC
>JZKD02S1690752.1:443903-492181 GCA_000966675.3 Picea glauca
TTTATACCACAACCTTGGTGATTGTTTTAAACCATACAGGGACTTTTTCAGCTTGCATACCAACTCCTTATTTCCCTTCACAACAAATCCTTCTAGATGATTCATATAGATTTCTTCTTCCAGATCCCCATGTAGGAATGTTGTCTTCACATCCATCTGTTCTACCTCAAAATCAAACGCAACAACAATAGATAATTGAAATTTGATAGAAGTTAACTTGGCAACGGGAGAAAAAGTCATCCCAAAATAAATTCCCTCAACATGGGAATAACCCTTTTCTACTAACCGAGATTTGTATTTCTCCACTTTTCCTTCTACATTCATCTTCCCTTTAAATACCCATTTTTTTCCAATGGGTTTTCTTCCAGTCGACAACTCCACTAAATCCCAAGCCTTATTATTATCCAAGGCTACCATTTCTTCAACCATGACCTTTTTCCAAAGTTTTCCATCCTCTGAATCCACTGCCTCCCTAACATTTCTAGGATCATCATCAGTAATAGACAAAGAAAAATTTGAATGGAAATCATATGGAGTATACCTTTCTGGTAGCCTTTTTTCCCACACCAATATCCTCAATATTGGAGTATGAGGGTCTTATTCGTCTAATTCTTGTTCTTATGTAGAGTCTGGTTCATCATCCTTTGGCTCAAACTCTATTTTTTATGGTTCTTCCTTACTTGGTAGGAATTCATGTTTGAAAATATCCTTCATTTCTCTAAATACCACATCTCGACTATACACAACCTTTAAGACCATATTTATACCTAATAAATATGCACTTTTTAGCCTTCTTATCTAGATTACTCTTGTTTTCCTTTGGAACATGAACATAGGCCTCACAGCCAAATACATTGAGATGTGTGAGAGAAGGTTTCTTACTGGTCCATACCTCTTGTGGATTATTGTCATCCAATGTTGACAATGGTGATCTATTGACTAGGTAACATGAAATGTCCACTTCCTCTACCCAAAATTATTTCCCTAACCCAGCACCACTGAGCATGCACCTTGCTTTTTCCATCAACATCCTTATCATCCTTTCTGTAACTTCATTATGTTGAGGTATATATGGAGTAGTATTTTTCCTTTCTATATTTCACTTTTTGGACACTTGGTCTAGGCCTGTGCCAACAACACTTCTTACATAATTCTTCAAATTCATTCTAACAAAACTCTCCACCATTATCTATCCTCAACACCTTAATTCTTTTCTTTGTTTGATTCTCAACAAGAGCCTTAAACTCTTTAAGCCTGTAAAAGACTTCAGATTTATTCCTAAGAAAATATATCCAAGTATTCCTCAAGAAGTCATCTATAAATGAGACATAATACACATATTTTCCCAATGATGGAACCGACATAGGTCTAAACACATCACTGTGAACTAGCTGTAAAATTCCTTCTTCCCTCGTTACACCAGAGGGGAGTCATATCTGATTCTACTTCCCATATACACAATGTTCACAAAAATCAAAATCCAGAGAGAATTTAGACATATCTTCACCGTGTAGTAGTCGATGACCCTTTTCTCAAATATGCCCCAGTCTTTGATGCCACAACACAAACTTTTCTCTAGAGACTGTACGATATTTTTCTTCTTCTGCTCCAATATCAAGAAAAATGGAACTATTACACCCATCACTAATAGTGCTTCCTTACAGCTTATACAAAGTTCCAAACTGAACTCCCTTCAACAACACCATTTCTCCTCGAACCATCTTGCAGGTTTCTTTTTCAAATATTGTTTTTACCCCTACATCGTCCACTTTTCTTACAAAAATCTAATTTTTGGCCGATCCTGGGATGTGCAGAACACTAGGCAGTGTTATAATCCTTCCATCTATGAGCCTCAACTTGAATTTTTATTTTCCTATGATTTTGGTTGTCGATTCATCAACTAGGAAAACATTACCTCCATCATACCTTTCATATTCACAAAACCACTCCCTATGGGGAGTCATATGAAAGGATGCACCCGATTCAACCAACCATGCCTCATGAGCTGCATGTGTTCTTGAAGAAGCCAAGTACACATCCCCTCCTTCTTCCTTGGAGGCATTTTCTTCTATAGAGGGAGCACCTTCAGTACCCTTCACTTTCTCAATGCTTTTGGATATACATTGCTTCTTGAAGTGCCCTTCTTTTCCACATCTCCAACTTACCTTTACAAACTTTCCAGGAGATTTAGATCTACCCTTAGACTTAGATCTATTTATATCTTGGGAGCATCCTCTTACAAACAATGCATATGTTCTCTATCCTTCCATATTCTTTCATCTCATATCCTCTGATAACAAGGATGATACCACATCATCGAAACTCAAGGTAGTTCTATTACTACCTATGACCACAACCAGACTATCCCACGAGTCTGGTAAAGATCATAGTAAACGGATACACTTATATCCATCTGAAATTTTAATCTCAACATATAACAATTAACTTACCATAGTATTGAAGGCATTTAGATTCTTTTTCACTGAGTCTCCATCTCTCATCCTCAAATTATACAAATTTTTTCGCATGAATAACTTATTTACCAGTTACTTAGACTGATACAAGTTCTTCAACTTATCCCATAACTCCTTGGTTGTAGCTTCCCCTGAAACATTCAATAATACTAAATCTAAGAGACATAATCGGATTATGCTCTTTGTCTTCCGATCCAACTTTCTCCAGTCATCTCCTAACATTCATGTACGTGTAATACCTAGATCCACTGCGACCAATTGATCTCTTTCTACCAACAAATCTTCCATATTGAGCTTCCACAACTCAAAACTTTTCCCACTAAATTTCTTGATCTCTATTTTTGAACTTCCTGCCATTTCTCTTCACCTAATGAATCAATACCCCAAATCTCCTATTTTAACAAGGCTTATCACAGTCTCGATCCAAACCTTGAAGCCAATAATTGCTTTGATCCCATATGTAGATTTTAACCGTGTACAATATTTTACTGTAAACATATTTTCAATGAAAGAACATAAAAGATACAATGGAAAATACACACATTACACATAGATTTTTCCCCTAGAAACCAAAACCGGGAAAACCATCACATTGTATATTCATTCACAACATACATTGTTTACAATACAATATACATATAGGATCCAGCAACATCCAAAACCCTAATACAATTAACTAGATTAGTCAACAACCCTAATTCATTAACTGCAAATAGAAAACCATCAGCGAAAAACCATGTGCCGAAACAATTCCCATAAATGGACACAAAAACCGAGGACCTCCCAAAAATGGACACATATCCAACATGTGTGTCCATGGTTTTGGGTATTTTCCCATGGTATTGGGAATCAATTATTAATTAAGGGACATGTCCATTCATGAAGGGTTATGAAAAAATATAAAAAGAGAAATCATTTAGAGAAAGTGTGTGTGAAAAATGGATTAGCAAAGATTGAATTGCGAAATCAGTTTTAGGTCATCTTGGCATTTTTGCGATAACTTGTTTTCTAGGATGTTTCAGACCTACAATTTGGAAGAGAAAAATGAGAGATCTTGGTTTACTTGAGGGAAAAATTAAAAATTCTAGTTCGCTATAATTTCAAATATATTTCCTGTGGAAGTTAGGGTTCCTAAATGATTTTGGAATCAATTTCAAATATGTCATCATGGAAATTACGATATAACCTATTCTCTGGGATGTTTCAGACCCTATGATTTTGAAGAGACAAAGGAGAGATATTGGTGTACATGTGCTAAACATATCAGATGTTGGTTCTCTATGATTTTGAAGATATGATTTGTGGAAGTTAGGGTTCTTGAATTCTATTGAAATCTGTTTCAAACAAGTCAACTTGGAATTTTTTCTATAACTTATTTTCTCGGATGTTTCAGACAATTTGATTTTTCAGAGCTAGAGGAGAGATATTTTTGTACATGGGGTACAAATATAAAATGATGGTTTTTTATACTTTTGGAGATATGTTATATGGAAGTTAGGAGTCTGGAATGCTCCTGAAATCAGTTTCAAATAGGTCAGCTTGGCACTTTTACTATAACTTATTCCCTGGGATGTTTCAGACCCTGATATTTTGTAGAGATAGAGGAGATATTGTGGTTTACATGTTGTAAAAATATCGTATGTTTGTTCACTAAATTTAATAGATATTCTTTGTGGAATTTAGGGTACTTGAATGCTCGTGAAATTAGTTTCAAAGAATTCAGCTTGGAACTTTTTCTATAACTTATTTTCTAGGATGTTTATGACCTTGGTATTTTCAGAGATAGATGAGACATAGAGAAGTATCTCAGGTAAAAATATCAAAATCAGATTTAAAAAAAATGGATATGTGGAATGCAATACAATTTTGTTCTTAGGAAGAGGCCCAAAACAACAATCTTTGGGAAAGTTACCATTTGGAAATTCAAATTTTTGTGAGAACTGGTAAAAGAAGAAGTAGTGAGTAGAGTTATTGAAGGAAGAAGTAGTTATTAGACCTCTTAAATGTAGAATCAATGAGTATAACTAGTGAAGGATGAAGTAGAAATAAAACTTGGTGAAGGTTGGTGCACCTCAAAGATTGGTGTCTCTTGCTAAGTTGGTGCTTAGTGATGGGGAATGGTGTCTCCAGTATATTGGTGTCTATGAAGATCTGTAAGAGATTGGTGTCTCTTGCTAATTTGGTGCTTAGTGTTGGGGATTGGTGTCTCCAGTAGATTGGTGTCTATTAATATGTGTAATTGTTGGACATGTAATCCTTTTTTGTTATGTTACTTGTAACTATAATGTAAATATGAAGAGTCATAGGTGATAGGAAATGTCAACCATTTGGGAAGACCAGGTGTCATTTACTCATGTATACATTCACCTATCATACTAATGAAAAATCATCAAGTGTGGAGTTATCTTTTCCACCAATCCCTAGCCTAACCATGGTATCAGATACTAGCCTAAATCCATGATTTCTACTGGTGTTTCCTTTCCCCTTGGGTATAGAAAATTCCTATGGTGGTATTCCTATATCTCTACCATCCAATCATTGATGTATTCATAGTTTGTCTCTCCACCTACCTTCCTTTACACAAACCCTAAAATTCTCAACATTTTCTCTCCATTCTGGCACCTCATTCTCACATTGTTTACTATCTCGACCTCCTACACTATTGGTTATCATTTGGGATGAATATTCACCTAATTTTGACCCTCTAGACAAAAATCCTAAATCTAATTTCTATATCGGAAACCTAGTTCTTGTTGCACTCATTCATGTTGTTACTCTTACTCCCCCCACGTGATCTCACACTACCTCATACAGGTAGTAACGATACTAGAGCTCTTAGACTCCTAGTATCCATTCTACTCTCCACTATATTACTGCTAGTCTACAATCCAATCTCTTTCGCTTTGAATTTGTTTCCATGTCCATTAGCAACGAACTGAACCCTATAAACATCTATTTACCTTCTGGTCATGGGCGATAGGTCATTTAGGAGTCGAGGAAAGAGATAACTTCATTAATTTATGCCATGAGGGTTTCTTGTTGCATAGAATGAATTTATGTAGCAATAAAATAATGTGATTTTGGATCATTTTGTCCAATATCCATGTTGCATTTCGATCGTTGGTTGAGGGAGAGCATTGACAAGTGCAACTGCATCGTTTCATGGGATGGAAATGATTTTCATTACATATTTAAATCCTTTCTGGTAATGGTATTCATCTTTGATACGTTTGTTGTGAGCATTTGCATGTCTACCCCACTAC
The DNA here is from genome assembly GCA_000966675.3 of Picea glauca. Taxonomy (NCBI): domain Eukaryota; kingdom Viridiplantae; phylum Streptophyta; class Pinopsida; order Pinales; family Pinaceae; genus Picea; species Picea glauca. Next base: position 449,641 of record JZKD02S1690752.1, read on the forward strand.
ACACTGATAAACAAATAAATACCTTGATAGTGTTTATTTCATAGACTTAAATATTGTCTTGTCACCCAATTTCACATAGTTCACATGATCTATGCATGTTTTGAATATCAATGCTACTGCACACTTTTTTTGGTGGGATTATAGAACGTTTCTTTTAATATTCATATATACTACTTAAACCATTGAAAGTGTCCCTCATTCCAATTGTTTCCTTCATTAGAGTGGTGCCATAACTCCCATGGTTCTAGTTTAATTTTATTGGTGTAGTTTCAATGTATTGTTGTGCCATTGTGATACCTTGATATGTGATAATATATATAGAAAAATTTATTATCTCATATCCATTGTCAGTGTGGTGCTGAAGGGCAAGGAGAATTACAGATAATGGTACAGGAAGATCAAGAGAAAACTAATCTTCAATGAACTATGGAAAGGGATTTGTGAAGCAAAATAAGTCCCTCAAAGTAGAAAAACCATTGAAGAAGATGCATAATCATAAGAAGAATAAGAGGAATATGAAGAAGAAACCTCAATATTAAAGATGAATAGTAGTAGACCTTGTAGAAAACTAGTCATACTGACCATAAACAAAGAACGTGAAATATAGGAAGACAAAGACTAGAAGGCATATGTAGTAATCTCTGTAAAAATAAGGGAGGAGGTGAGTCATCATATTTCTTCCATTAGTTATTCCTATAATGCCTTGAAGATATTGACAGAATTGTATGACATGCATTTTGAGCTTGAACTCATACATCTAATGTTGAATCTCTTCAAACTAGAGTTGAAGAATGGTGACTCTATGGATTTGTATTTAGAAATCATAGCCATAATGCTTGACATTGAAGCGACTAGAGAAAATATTGATCTCCCTCTCATGGACTTCATTAAGGCCCTCTACCCTATATATTATCACTACCTTGAATCACTTCAAGCAAGTAATCAGATGAAATCCATGACATTTCAAAAATTGGTAAAGAAAGTTGTAGATCGTGAGAAAGCCTTTGGAAAGAAGCCAACTCCTTCAACTAGTGAAATTGTTTACCTTTCTCGGAAAGAAAAGAGTAAAAGACATGATTCTTCCAAAGGAGAAAGAAAGAGAAGAGGACATGGATGTGGAAGAACAAGTTTCATAGGAAGGGGAGAAGACACAGCCAAGGTGATAGATGAAATATCTATTGTACCCTATGAAAAATGAATGAGTCACATAAAGCAGATGATTGCAAAGTTCCATGGGACAAGATCAAAGAATATAGACATAATACGAAAGAGGACAAAGGTAAACCTACATAAATAGAAAAAGGTAATCCACCTAAATCTTCCCATTACATTGTTTCTCACTGCAATATAGGTGTAACAGAAGATTTATTTAACATTGCATATGGTCCTTGGAAAGATTAATGGATTCTTGACACAGGAAAAACCTCTCATATGACATTCTGAAGAGATTTTTTTTTAAGACTTCAATGAAAATATGGATGGCATAGTGTATTTTGCAAACAAGTCCAGCCTCAAACCATCAGGAATGAGAACCATTAGACTTAAGTTGCTTGGACTCCCTGATTTTCTTTTGCATAGTGTAATCTATCTTCCTGAGTTGAAAATGAGCTTGTTTTCCCTTGTGCACCCTAGACAACAAGAACAATCTCTTTACATGATCGATGGAAAAGTTGAAGTACGAAAGGATTCTAATAACATGCTAATTATGATAGGAATGGAAGATGGAAGACTGTTGAAGTTGAATGGGACATGTTCCCATACACACAATGTTGCGTACCTATATGGTCATGGTAAACGTATAATGGCATCTAGTATTTTGTGGCATGCTATATTTTTTCATATCAATTATGGAAACCTCCATTTATTGAAAAATAATGGTATTTCTAGTCTACCTACCAATCCTAGAAAACTAAAACAATGTGATGTTTGTATTCTTGGAAATCATAGAAAACAACCTTTCCATGAGTTTATTTCCATATCATGTAGAAATCGTGAACTGATTCATTTTGATTTGTGCGACCATATACCTATTCCTTCTAAAAATGGAAATAAATATATAATTTCCTTTATTGATGACTACACTAGGATGTGTTGGGTGTACCTGTTGAAAGATAAATCTCAAGCTTTTAAAACATTTAAAAATTTTCATGCATGGATTCAAAATGAAGCTCAGTCTTGTATTGTCTCTCTTTGCACTGATAATGGAAGAGAATATACATGTAATGAATTTGAAAGTTACCTTTTCCAACATGGGATCAAACATCAAACAAAAGTTCCATACAATCCTCAACAAAATGATGTAGTTGAAAGAATGAACATGAAACTCCCTAATATGGTTCATTCCATGATATTTTTCAATAATGTTAAATTGATGTTTTGGGATGACGCAATTATATGTTCAGTTTATGTAAAAAAATAGGTTTCCATATCATGCTATGAAAAACAAGACTCCATATGAAATGTGGTATCACCACATTCCTTCGGTAAGGCATCTTAGGGTCTTTGGTTCCACCTGTTATTCCTTGATTCCTAAGGATCAAAGAAGAAAGCTTGATGCAAGGAGTCATAATTGAATCTTCTTGGGGTAGTCAAATACCACCAAGGGGTATCATCTTTACAATGATACAAAAAAAAATTCATGCTTTCAAAAGATGTGATATTTCTTGAGTCCTCTAAGAAAGACGAAATTGTTGAGAGGTCGTTTGATCATCTAGATAGATTCATTCATGCAAATACATACCATGAGTTTGATGACGAAATTCCACATCTTGAAGGGGGGGTATCTATATTGGGTCAATATTTGGAATATCCTTTTGTAGCATCATTTCCCGCACATGAAGAAGTTCCTTCCATTTCATCAGAACCTGAAAATTAGTTGGATGATGTGATCAAGAGTATTGAAAATTTGAGGCTTGATGAGAAATAAACACCATCTCAATCAATCAAGCAAATTGGACCATCTCAGAAAGGTCCACCAAAATGTCTCACAAAAACACTTGAAAGTGTTCATCCTGATGAGTTTGGGAAGACATGAACTAGATTGTCCTCAAAACAAGATGGATGTAATGTAGATAATTCAAACTCAGGTGATGTAGAAGATATGGATGTTTCCTATGATTGTGAATTGAATTTATCTACTAACCATGAACCAAATTCCTTTAAAAAATACACTTCTTATGATGAATGGAAATAAACCATACAAAATTAATATGATGATCTCATCAAGAATGGGACATGGAAGTTGGTGGACCCTTCATATGGAACCAAATTGATTGGCTGCAAGTGGGTATTGAATAAAAACTACAGATCAGATGGCTCACTTGACAAGCACAAAGAAACGCTCATGGAAAAAGGATTTCCACATAAATAAGGTTTTGATTATGAGGAGAATTTTTCCCCCATAGAAAAATGGGTTGTCTTCCACACTCTATTTTCCATGGAAACACAATATGGATGGAAATTTCATCAAATGGATGTGAATACTACTTTCTTGAATGGAGACTTGAAAGAGACTGTGTTCATGTATCAACCGGAAAGATTTTTTATGAAGGGACAAGAAAATAAGGTATGCAAACTCATCAAATCCTTATATGGATTGAAACAAGCACCATGAGCATGGTAAGAAAAGCTAATTGAGCTTCTTCAGAAATTGAATTTCAATCATTTCAATATTGACGATGCAACTTTGTTTGCAAAGAAAGTTGGAATTTTTTTTGTGTATCTTGTTATATATGTAGATGATATGTTCATAATAGGGAACAATGAGAACTACATTGCATCCATAAATAGAGAGTTGAAGAAAGGCTTCACGATGACAGATTTGGGACATATTCACTACTATTTGGGAATTTAAGTGATACAAAATCCAAAATACATATTCATATCCTAGAAGTACATTGGACAACTGTTGAACAAGTTTGTCATCGTTGAATGCAATTTTGTTTCTACTCCAATGGAATAGAATTTGAAACTCGCATCAAAAGAAGGGAGTGAATTTGAGGATGCAACCAAGTATAGATAACTTGTGGTAAGTCTCATCTATATAACTACCACTAGACCAAACATTTCATTTGTTTTTGGGATTATTTCCAACTTCATGCAGAAACCATGTGAAGGACATTGGTATTCTGCAAAAAGACTTATAAAATACTTGAAAGGAACTCAAGATTTTGGACTTGGTTGTTCTAAGGTAGATGACTCCAATCTGATCGAATATTTTGATTCATACTTTGATGGAGATAAGGAAAATGAAGTATCAAATTCATGTTATCTCATGAGTCTTAGATAAAAAACCGTCTCCCGAAGATCATGCAAACAATCAGTTCCAACAGATTCCATAACAAAGGCAGAATATGTGGCATATGAAAAAACAACAAAGGAGATTGTGTGGATGACGAAAATATTTGAATATTTGCAATAGAAACAAGTGAATTCTACTCCTCTTATAGTTGAAAATACTTTTGCAATCAAGTCATCTAAGAATCATAGATTCCATTATCAAACAATTCACATAAGCACAAAGTATCACCTGATTCTATATCATGTAGAGGCTAAGACAATTCACTTGAGACTTTGTTCCACAAATGAGCAAATTGCAGACATATTCACCAAATCGCTTGGAAGAGACAAAAATTGAGAAGTTTAGAATGATTCTTGGTCTCACACACACCCCTTCGCATTAAGGGGGGGGATTGTTGGATATGTAATCCTTTTGGGTTACATTACTTGTAACTGTAATGTAAATATGAAGAGTCTTAGGTGATAGGAAAGGTCACTCATTTGGGGATACCACAATTCATTTACTCATGTATATATTCACCTATCATACTAATGCAAAATCATCAAGTTTGGAGTTATCATTTATGCCAATCCCCAACCTGACAATAATATATTGGTGTCTCTTGGTAAGTTGGTTCTTAGTGATGGGGATTGGTGTCTCCAATAGATTGGTGTCTACGGATATTTGTAAGATATTGGTGTCTATTTCTAAGTTGGTTCTTATCAATTGGGGATTGGTGTCTACAAATATATGTAAGATATTGGTGTCTCTTGCTAAGTTTGTGCTTAGCGATGGGGATTGGTCTCTCCAATAGATTGGTGTCTATGAAGATATGTAAGAGTAGGTTAGTTCCTACTATAATTTGTATTAGTGGGGATTGGTGTCTCCAGTAGGTTGGTTCATACAAAAAGTTCCAAAGAAAACTTTCATGGTTTTCTCCCGAAAGGGTTTCCACGTAAATCTTGTGTTCCATGTTCTGTAGTTAATATGCAATTTTTTTTCTTATGGTTGATGAATGTTTGAAAAGGTTAAAAAAATTATTATATTGATTCACCCTCCTTCTCAGTATAAGTGTGTTCTCAACAATTGGTATCAGATCGATTTCCTTCAGAAAAAATCTAACCACTGGAAGGTAGATCTTGGGATCACACATGTTCAGTCAAGAAGTTTTCTCCACAAATAGAGATATGTTGTTTCAAGGAAAAAACTATGCCTTATGAAGCATAAGGATGAAAACCTATTTAATGGCTCTTAGTTTTCATATTTGGAAATCATTCGTAATTGGTTATACAGTCCCAACAACTCCACCAACAGATGCGACCAATAAGAATCTTAGTGAATATAATGCAAAATATATGAATGCCATCATGTGTTGTCTATCATAATATGATTTTGTCAAGGTGATGCATTGTAAATCAACAAAATAAAATTGGGGAAAAGTTAAAAATATCTATGAAGGTGATGACAAGGTTAATATAACAAATCTCCAAAATCATAGAAGACAATTCAAGAGTCTTAAAATGAAAGACGAAGAAAATGTTGTAGTGTATCTTCTCCATGTGGATGAATTTTTTTGAGGACTTGTTTAAAAGGTTGAAGAACCAATGATTGTACAAAATATGTTAAGGTTACCCCCCTTAATATTTGATGCTAAAGTTTCTGCCATTGAAGAAATGAAGGATCTTGATTCATTAACACTGAATGAATTTCATGGGATCCTCGTGGAACATTAAATGAGGACAGATAAAGAAAAGCCATAAAATAAAAAAGCAACATTCAAAGCCTCAAAGAAGACAAATAAAATAGAGCATGAATCAAGTGATAACTTTGACAATGAATCATATGTAGAGGAAGAACATTTTGTGAGAAAACTCAAAAACAAATCTGGAAAAGTAGGAAAATACAAAGGTAAGTTGCCATTTAAATGCGTTAATTATGAAAAAGTAGAAAATTTTACTGATAAGTGTCCATATGAAAAGGATGAAATTAATGATGATGAAGAATACCATAACATAAAGGAAGGGAGAAAACCCCATCACCACAAAAAGGGTAAGCATGAAAATAATAATTCTTATGACCAAAAGAAGAATATGTACTCAAAAGGGGTTAGTGATTTGTATGAAAAAACAAATGAAAGTAGTTTTGATAGTGAAAAAGAAGAAAATATTTTCATGGCCACAAAAACAAAGATTGATGAAGAGAAATAGAAATAAATGATAGATTCAGAATAAGAAGAAAATGTTCAAACATATGGGGAAGTGGATCTTGAGGAACTCACGTGTGCCTTAAGAGAAATAAAGAAGCTTAGGAAAAGGAATTTGAAACAAAAGGAGAAACTACAAAAATATGAAGAAGAGGATTAGAAATCCTTGACGAAATAGAAAAGACTCATGAACCTAAATGTTCAATTAGAAGAAGCAAGAACGATGGAAGAAGTGGTGAGAATCCAGTTGAATAAAAAGGAAAAAATTGCGAAGATATAGAAAATGAAATTGTTTCCTTAAGAAAGGAACTCGAGAAAACAACTATTAATTTGAATAAAAGCTTGAAGTTTGAAAAAAGTACTGAAATATTAGATGATATCATCAATTTTCAAAGGTCTCCATTCATTAAGACTGGTCTTGGATATGATGTAGCTATTCCATCCCTACCTACTATTGTGGGTGGGAAATCCCTTTACAGACTAGCATTAAGGGTTCTGTAATGCATGCATAAAATGACCTAAAGTCTCCTACTTCTTACCAACATCCCAATCATAAACCCCATTATTCATATGTAAATACAAGGTTAAAAAGATCAAGTTATTGTACCTTAGTTTCCATGTTTGATGTCGATCCTTTAATGTTTGGTCACTCCTTAACTGCAAATATCCTCCCAATGTTGACCTGCATCCATAAAAAGACAAACAAAGAACTCCACATGCATATGATCTATGAACTAATGGGTTAGAGATTCTATGAAAATACAATCGAATTTAAACATTGAAAACCTCATATGGTGGGACAGGAAAAGTACTTCTTTTTATTAATCTCACAAGAGTAACTTACAATAGTGAGATCAGACACTGCTCCTCGAATCTGGTCCTGGGATCCTCTTCAACTGTGCTCCAACTGCTTTTGTATATGCTTCTCTTCACACAATAGTTGCAAAAGGTTGGGACAAAGGGAATGCGAAATCGGGTAGAATTTCTTTACAATTATTTTCCTCCTTTCAAATGGGACCCTTACCCCTTCTTTTATAGGCTAGAAAGTGCTAGGTATTTGGTCGATTGACCGGCTATGGGCGGTCAAACGGTTTAGGTAACTTACCCAAAACTGTGAGTTCCATCTGCAACTTTCCATTTTTCATGCTTTTGTAGGTATACGCGGGTTGTAGTGGGTCAGTTAGCGTATACATGCATGAATTAGTGGAGTAGGGCGCATGTGCCTTCAAAAAGGGTGTTTTTAAGAAGAGATGTTCAGTAGTGGCTTGGAAAAAGATGTAAAATGAGATGGCCTGATGCCAGTTAAGCATATCTGGTGTAAATAAGGGTTATAACATATGTCCCCTAATGTGTGAGGTCGAAAGAGAATCTGATGGCTGAAATACATTATCAATCTTCACCAACGTATGAAACAAGTGAGCCCAGGGACCAGAGTTTGGGAGGTGCCATCTGCAAAATAAAAATTGTCTCACTGAGGCAGGCATACCCATGCTTAGAATGAAATAAAATCATGGTTTCCAATCAAATACACTGTAGATCCATGTTATATAACAATATAAAGTGTAGCCGCGAGCAATACACAGTGGATCTACATCTCGAAATAAAAAATATATACATGTATAGTATCCATCTTCAAGAAGAGAATAAGGCATGATGGCTAGAGATGAGTCCTTCAGAGCTCGAGAAATAGCTTCAAAATCTTCACAACTTGGGTAGGAGTGTAATATGAGTGTACAACTTCACTATCTAGAGGTCTTTAACGACTTGTCAGGAACGGACTAGAGGATTTTGATGATCAGGCTGAGGGCTTCATGGATTTCGAACAAAGACTTGATTGGGATTTTGGGATGGTTGGGAATGAGGGCAAGAGACAATTTGCAAAGGGGATGACTCAAGCTTGGTAATATGTTCCCTTGGAAAATATCATGGAAAAATATGAGACTTAGGCAACATGGTATTTGACATAAGTCTACAATGCAGGAGGCAATGCAAACTCTCCAAATGTTTGGAAGAATAACCAAATGGAGGAGGACACAGCTCTATGTAGCAAGAATAGCTTCCTAAGGTCATATTAAATACCAAGGCTTGATGAACAAATGAAAAGATGTGCTTTATCCAAGTCTACGATGCAAAAGGCAATGCAAACTCTCCAAATGTTTGGAAGAATAACCAAACGGAGGAGGACACAGCTCTATGTAGCGAGAATAGCTTCCTAAGGTCATATTAAATACCAAGGCTTGACGAACAAATGAAAAGATGTTCTTTATCCAAGGGTGACTCATTGTGTTGCAACAAAAAAAAACACTTTTCCCTTCCTCTTTTTGGTGTATATTTGATTTTTTTTGTCTTTTTCAATAATTTTGGATATCTTGAAAAAGAATAAAAGAATTCTAAGTTACAAAGGAGCATCGAGTGTCCCAGACATACTAGTTCCAAGTGCAAGGAACACATGAATTCTTAGAGAAAACGGAAATATGTAGGAAAAGGACACTCGAGAAAAATCCTCTGGGGACCAAGGTGTCAAGATGCATAGCCAAAGTGCTACAGGGCTTGTGTATAAGGCATGCTTCAGATGGTTCAGTTGAGAGCAACATGGAGCCGGCATTAGGCCAAAGACGCAGGTATGCAAATGCAATTAATAAGACACAATGGTAACGTCCTTCAATGTGATTTTAACAAGCCCAGAGAAGGTAAGCTCAGTGGTTTTTCATATTTAGAGAGTCTAAAAAAGCGTAAAAGGAGACTCCGCTGGGGTACCTTTTTTGAAGGTAGCCTAGTTGGTTCGAAAAAGGGGTAAATTAGCACCGAAAATATGTCTATTCAAAACCATTTTAACGAGATTGATAAATACAAGATCACTCGGCAATTTTTTCATATTTAAGGAGTCTGAAAAATGCTTAACTATGGACTTCGTCAGGAATGTTCTTCTGGACCATTTTAACGAGTGTGAAGGAATAAGGTCACTCGACGATATTTTCAATTTTAGGGAGTCTAAAAAGAGCTTAACTATGGACTTCGTGGGGGTTCCTTTTTCATAAATTTAGTCCCTCAGGCCCGAAAAAAGGGTTAAAATCATACCTGAGAATACTCTTCTAGGGAACTGAAGCTCCTAGAGTATACCTTTGTTTGTACAGTTGACCATTCAGACCAAAAAAAGGGTAAACTACAGTTGGACAGACGTGCCTTCAAATTTCAGTTTAGTGAGCATGAAGGTCGACAAGGTCGCTCGGAAATCTTTTCATTTTTAGAGGGTCTGAAAAGGGATTAAAAGAAGACCCGTGGGAGCTACGACTCATGTATGAAACTAGTTCAAGTAGATCCCACTGCCAGGCTCATACCAAGAGTCTCTTCGATAGTCAACTTGGAAAGTCTCCCAAAAGGGAAGAAAACACAAACCACGGTGTAAGTCCTCCCTCGGTATAGAAACCGTAGTCATGGCTTCAAGGATAGCTTCGTCTGAAGGCAATTCAAAATCTGAGAAATCATGCAAATGAGGGTTGACATTCCCAAAGGGTGAAGTAAACTAACCATATTCCATATGACGATGGAGGCTCTGGCTAGGACTGGTGGAGTCTATCAATGAATAATCACAAGCATGAGCGCTTGAGGATCTACAAAAAATGAGATCAGACTCAGAAGGAGACTCAAGGTCACTTATAATAAGAGGGGGAAGCAAGGGCTCACATTCCCCTACTAGATAAACCAATGGATCAATTGTTGAGACCAAGTCTTGAGAAGGCAAACATGATTGCACAAGTTCCTGCTCAGAAGCAATTAAACATCGAGGATAAGACGCCACATAATTAACCCATGGTGAGGTAGAGTCTATACAAACACTAGGAACATATAAAAGGGAAGCCTGAAATAATGTCGAGTTAGGATGGTAATTATCATATGCCAGTTGGTCAATAGTGACAATGCTTCCATTGTGAGGGAAATGCATCACCTGAAAGAGCGTAGACACCACATCATTCATAGCATATATATAATCATGCCTGAGAATCATATTGAAATATAGCGGGCCTTGCACCACTATAACATCAACAAGGATAGTCTTCCCACCTAAAGAGATAGGAAACTGAGGAAGAAACCCCAAATATTCACTAGGACATCTATCAAAAGCCAACATCTCATGCGAAGTAGATACAATCTCAGGAGATCCAAAGACTTTCCAAGCCAAGGACGATAAAATACTTGTAGAGGCTCCTTCATCCACGATACATCGATAGATGTTTTTTCAATTAAATTCAACCCTTATTTGAAAAGGTGCAGAAGAACAAAGACGAGGTTCAACAAGATCATTCCAATCAAAGGAAACCATCCTAGGGTTTGGAGGGGGTGTGCTCGAAGCGAGAGGAATGCCCCCTTATTCTGAAAGTACGGAACTGGAAATGCTAAAAACATAGTCGGTAGACACTTCACTCCCCAAGAGAGGAGTGGGGTCAGACGAAGATGGCATCGGCGTGAGCACTTTGGTAGACTCAAAACTCTTCAAGAGAATATATGGATCAGCTGAAGATTGCAATGGCGTGACCACTTGGTAGACTCAACACTCTCCAAGAGAAGAGTGGGATCAACCGAAGATCGTGACGGCGTGACCACTTTCTCAACCAATGATTTTATAGGTTGCAAGACTACATGATCTAAAGGCACCTCACCCCTCAAAAGAGGAGTGGGATTAACCGATGATTGCATTGGCATGACCACTTTCTCAACCAATGGTTGAATAGGCTGAGAGACTACAAGGTCTAAAGGCACCTCACCCCCTAAAAGAGGAGTGGTATTAGCTGATGACGATATCGACATGACCACTTTCTCAACCAATGGTTGAATAAGCTAACAGACTACAAGGTATAAAGGCACCTCACCCTCCAAAAGAGGAGTGGGATCAGCCGATGTCTGTATCGACATGACCACTTTCTCAACCAATGGTTGAAAATATTGTGAGGAAACCTCAGAAGACTCAGAATCAGAAGAGCTTGCAGATAGGGACCACAATCTTCGAACTTTTGGAAGGCCAGAGCACAAATGAGTAAGGTGATCTCCCTTGAAAATCTTACAAGGGAACTTAGGCTTACGTCCTATCCGTCTAGGTTTCTCAAAAGAATCAATGACCCCAGCATGACTTGTAGAGGGTGGGTGTTGGTCTTCAATGTGACTTACAAAGGTTGTTGACCCATCTCCAACATGACTCGCAGAGGTTTGTGATTTCTTCTTCCTATTCTTCCTCTTTCTACTTCGTTTAGACTTTCGGTTACTAGTAATTGTACTTTCACCAAATGTGGGAGAAGAAGGAGGAGAAGCCTTTCCTGATGAAGGAACATCAACATTATTCCCATGAGATAAAGCGCTTAGCTGGGAAGTGTCAAGATCATTTGGGACATTTTGAATGGTACCCAACCAAACCAGTAATCCCACATTCAACCCAGGAATGTAAAAAGTGGCCATCAAAGGGACACCAACATTTTCGAAGAAGGGAAAAGCACAAGAATCCCCTTGCAAAGGGGTTCCTTGGTTGGTATGGTCGAGAAATTTAGCCATGAATATCTTATGCAGAGGTTCTCCCCTTACGGGATCATTCAAATCCGTAAAATTCTCACACATTGACTATGGAAAACCAGTGTTATCAAAACAACACCTATAAAGAGGTGGCTCCATGTTCATTAGTGGAAGACTGAAAAGTCCTTGCAACCGACAGAGTGGAAAGTCTACCACCCTAGGTTAGAGACCCAAAGCCATGACTTACTAACTCACTATGGAAAACTAAGGAGCACAGAGCATGCATTAAAATTTTCTAAAGGAAAATCAAACAAATGACTAATTAGTTGGAAGAACAGTTACACCAACCAACACTAGAGCAACTTACCGGTACAAGTGAAAATCGAATATGGAAGCACCCTCCAAGTATACTCTGCAAATCATGGCTTGATGTCTTCCCTAGGTACCATGGTATACCCCCGCAGTCACATGTATAAGTCCCTAAAGTAAAGGAAACTAGGTTGCCAACTCGTGAACAATTATCAGGAAGGTACATTCGACAATCAGGTGGACCACAATGAGCAGGGTACCAAGCCTGAAACCTATCAAGGGTATCGAAAGAAAATGTTCTGGAAGACAACTGAGGACCTTGAATGGATTTGAGACCCATGAAGCTCCGTGGAAAATGCGATCAATGGAATCCCAAGACAAGCCCTCTATATGCATTCCTCCACTACGATTGGTCTAGGTTTGGAGGGGTTATGTCCACTACCTTTCTGCATCCGACCTCATGTTTATCCCCTGTGTTATTGGGGTGTATTGGATAGTTTCCACATTACTGGACTTGAACACTCCCTAACTCAAACTCCAATGTTTGGTTTAATGGCCTTGAAGATTTTCCTCTCCAACCTAATTCAAGGCCCTAACCCTAAACTAGTTGGTTGACCCTACAAACATAAAAGTCTAGTTATTTTTAATTAGCGTTATTTTTAAGGCTTGATTTACTCAAAGGTGTGGTAGTGCAACTAATGTTGTTAAGACTTTTATGAAAAATGAAAATGATAAGAACACTAGCAAAAAGGATTGTCTTTCTTATTTTTCTTTTGAAATGCTTTTAAAATTAGAAGAAGAAAGAACGTTATGCTAATTAATTTTTCTTTTTCAAATATCAATGCAAAGAAAATCCCAAGAAAGAAATAGATCTAACAAACTAAGTTTTTTTTTTTATATTTTCTCCCAATCAAAGTAGAGATAACAAAAGATTCTAAAAGGGACTGATGAATACACGATTCAAAATGCAACTGATTTTTCTTAAAATTTCAAACTAAAAATAAGTTAAAAAAAGATAGGAAACACAAGAAAACTTTTTTTAAAAAGACAAGCAAACTGATGTCAAACCCAGGCTAATGACTGCAATAATAGAGACCGGTAATAGATCAAGAAAACCCATTAGAAGTATGACTTATGATAGGGAAGAGGATGATTGCCTCTTCTTTTAAAAAAGATTTTCTCAACACAGGCACGTTACTGACACTTAAATAGGTAGTGTATGTATGTGGGTTGTGTAAGGGCAGGGTGTGTATGCACACATGCAGACCCACTACAGACCACGTGCACCTATGCAAATGCTAAAAAAAATGAAAAACAAGCAATCAAGCACGAGCAGGGAGTACTGGTATTGAAAACCAGAATCCCTTAAAGACACGGAGACTTATTTTGACAAAAAAAAGATGCAAGGAAAACTTTGATAAAACAAAGATAATCTAAGGTTATACCTAGGCTACAAATTGCAACAACAGAGTCCAAAACTAGATCCAAAAAACCCCTAAGAAGGATTACTTCTGGCAGGGAAGAGGATGACTCCCTCTCTAAAAAACAATTCTAAACTCAGACACGTAGCTAACACTTCATCAGCCAGCATATGTACGTAGTTTGTATGAAGGTAGGGCGCATGTATACACATGCAGGCCTTGTACAGGCAGTTTATACCTCTTTGACTTCCCAAAAAAGAAAAATAAATCAAGCAAACAAAGCTGGGAGTACTGGTATGGAAGACTTGAATCCCTACTAGCTCTGACTCTTGCAGAAACTCAGAAAAAAAAAGGTAATAAAACCAATTTAAAACACCCAAAAAGTATCCCCAAAAACCATAGAGATTTCCCCAGTATGGTCGCCAATTATGTTGTGGGTGGGAAATCCCCCTACAGACTAGCATTAAGGGTTCTGTAATTCATGCATAAAATGAACTAAAGTCTCCTAGTTCTTACCAACATCCCAATCATAAACCCCATTATTCATATGCAAATACAAGGTTAAAAAGATCAAGTTACCGTACCTTAGTTTTCGTGTTTGATGTCGATCCTTTAACGTTTTGTCGCTCCTTGACTGCAAATATCCTCCCAACATTGACCTACATCCATAAAAATACAAACAAAGAACTCCACATGCATATGATCTATGAACTAATGGGTTAGAGATTCTATCAAAATATAATCGAATTTAAACATTGAAAACCTCATATGGTAGGACGGGAAAAGTACTTATTTTTATTAATCTCATAAGAGTAACTTACAATAGTGAGATCAACCATTGCTCCCTGAATCTAGTCCTGGGCTCCTCTTCAACTGTGTTCCAACTACTTTTGTATATGCTTCTCTTCACACACTAGTTGAAAAAGGTTGGGACAAAGGGAATGAAAAATCGGGTAGAGTTTCTTTACAATTATTTTCCTCTTTTCAAATGGGACCCCTACCCCTTATTTTATAGCCTATAAAGGGATAGGTATTTGGTCAACTGACCAACTATGGGCGGTCAAACTTTTTAGGTAACTTACCCAAAACTGTGAGTTTCATCTGCAAATTTCCATTTTTCGTGCTTTTGTAGGTATACGCGGGTTGTAGTGGGTCAGCTAGCGTATACACATGTGCAGTAGTGGAGTAGGGCATGTGTGCCTTCAAAAAGGGTGTTTTTAAGAAGATTTGTTCATTAGTGGCTTGCAAAAGATGTAAAATGATATGGCTTGATGCCAGGTAAGCATATCTAGTGAAAATTAGGGTTATAACACCTACTCCTGGCCTTACTATAACCAAGGGAGTTTTATTTTTTGCAGGTATAGTTCAGACTGGTTTTCTAGAAGATAAGCCTATTGTTTATTGTGTCAAAAATATTTATGAGTTTTGTGTTCCTTAGATGGTATAATTTGAGCATACATATGACATTGTTTCCGATATGCCAGTTTTTTATGATCTTTTAAGTGAACTTGACCCTAAGCCTACTTCCTTTGATTATCCAACACAAAAATGTGTTCCCTATCATCATCCTCACCATAAAAATTGAAGGAATAGAAATCATGCTTTCATATCTTTGCAAAAGAGATGTGAAAGACGAAATTATGGACCAGTGTCAAATACCAAGATAGATTGTGGTCAGATTGATGGATGGTTGTAGAATCATTTGACCAGATGTTTGATGACTTCATATTGTTTTGTATCATCGACTATTCAGTCATGCATCATTCCTCTTACTTATTGATGATTTCCTTGGATGTGTTCGAGCGAGGATCGACCTGACATGATAGTTGATTGGATCTTTGAATGAGTGATTAAGGGGAAGCAGAAGTTTAGGGGGAGTATCCCTTTGTCATTAATTTAAAAATGGGAGAGTTGCATACAAGAGGGGAATTATTTCTATGTATGGTGGACTGTGTGTTTCATTGCAGGATTTCCATCAATGACAAAGGAGGGTATTGTTGGAATTATTATCATTGATGTAATAGGATTAATGATGTCATTAATGTCATATTGTGATATTACAATACACACAACATTTTCAAGATTTATTTATATATGTAGGTTTACAAGTATATTAAAAAGGGGTGCATATGAAAAAGTAAAAAGTGAATTGGTGGTTTCAAACCCATGGGTTTGGGGCATTTTCCCATGGTACTAGAAATTAATTATTTAATTAAGAGACATGTCCCTTCATGAAGGGTTATGAAAATTTACAAAAAGAGAAAACATTGAGACAAAGTGTGTGTGTGAAAAATGGATTAGCAAATATTGAATTGCAAAATCAGTTTCATGTCATCTTGGAATTTTTGCGATAAAATCTTTCTAGAATGTTTCAGAAACTGGAATTCGGAAGTGACATAGGATATATTGTGGTGTTCATGTGGTAAAAACTATAGATTCTAGTTCGCTATACTTTCATAGATATTCCCTTTGAAAGTTAGGGTTTTTGAACGCTCCTAAAATCAGTTTCAAATAGGTCATCTTGGAACTTTCTCTATAACTTATTCTATGGGATGTTTTGGACCCTAAGAATTTGCATATACAAAGACGATATATTAGTGTACATGTGGTGAAAATATCTGATGAATCCCCCCTTCCCTCCTAGGGATTCTGCGACCTCCCGGTTAAGGATATTCAACCACCTTGACACAAGTTAACTCTTTGGGCCTCCAATAGACCCTGAAAAATTAACACACAGGTCCCTTTGATGTTACCCACAGGTTCAAACTACCTGCAACCCTTCTTTTTGGCACTTCTGGAAACACCAATTTGTGAGTACTAGCTCTCGGGCTATACTCCTTCTCCAATGTGACCACGGACTGTGACCGTGGGTCATATCTTTTCTTAACTTCAGCTTCAACAGTTTTATGACCTTTGCCCTCATCTCCTTCCAAAGCACTTTCTACTGAAATATACAGATATTTTCCATGTGTCCACTTGGATCCAACGTTCCAAATATAATTCGACCTTCACAACTTTGCAAAGATTTTGTTCGCTCCACACAATCTTTGAAACTCTACCTCCCTGACTCTCCAATCCGCTGCCACGTATCCTCCTCACAGCCAACAGCTAGGATTAATTCACAACTTCACAAATTTAGTGACCCCTAATATTACAACACTTCAAAACACTATGAACCACGAAGTGCCGAAATACTCTACGACTATCCTCCCTGTAGTTCTCCCATATCTAACGATCTGGAACAATTCTGCTCCCTCCTGGATGGATCTTTTCTTACTAATTTGGAGAATCTTAAATAGGTTCTAATATATTGAAGGATTCTCACCAATACCTCTTCTGAGCTTGTTCTTTCTCTGAGCCTTTGCTCCTTAGGAAACTTACTTCCACACTTAGTCAAATTTTTCCATGTGCACGCCTTGCAATAGGTTTTCCTCCACAACTTAACTTCTTTATGGACGACTGTGCACACTTTGCGACGGTTCTTCACACTCCTCTGCAAAAAACTTACGCTAATCCTTTTGAGCTTCTGAGTCAAAATACTCTATCATGCAATCCTTGCAGACATAATGCACTCTCTACATTCAAAGCTCCAAGTTATCTACCTTGGACTTGTTCCTCCTCAACACTCTAATCTTCTCATAATGATTCCTTTGATACTTAACCAAGTATTGACTCTGTGCACAACTTGCGACCAACTTCCTTCAACTTAACTCTTTATGGGCGACTGTGCACTCCTTGCAACAATCCTTCCATGACTCAATTGTTCCTCCTGGACAATATGACTGTGAGTGCATTTTCTGCCTATGCAAACTCTCAAGATATCCCTCTTGAATTTATGATTCAAAACAGACTTTGTCAATGCACACCTTGCGGACACTTATGCACTCCTTGCAAACAAAAGTTTTATGTTACCTCTTCTGAGAAGCTGAGTCAAAACAGACTCTATCAATGCACACCTTGCGAACACTATGCACACCTTTCATAGGCTCGTAGAAGAGAAACAATTGAAACTTATCTATTCCTCATAGATTCATACATTCAACCATGTAAATGCATTCATAACATAAGAACAAATAATAATAGAGAATTGAAAATTATCAGAAAACCTACAATTCATTCATTCATATAGAAGCAGTAACTGTAACACCAAATATTTGGAACAATGCTCCTATGTTATATTCATTCAAATGACATATACATTGGCTCATACAATGCTTATTCAGCTAAATGGAAACAACAACTATAAATATCAACACCTCTTGACTAAAATTCAGCAGTTACCATACTCTCGACTGCCTTCAACTAAATTTCAACAATCTCATTTGGGAAGTAATACATTTATTTATACAAGAGGGCTCATAGAGATTTTCCCTCCGACTACCTTAGTGATAYCCTATCGAAATAAAATCTTTCAACTACTAAGGATTTATTATAATAAATGTTTGGGATGGACAAATAAGAGAAAACACATCAAATCTGTACTGCAAGCTACAATATTAAAGAAAAAWACATTCCCCATCGCTTTCACGAGATCGTCTAGCTCTAAAACATTAAATATGTTCATAAATTACAATATTTTATGATGTTTGCATGATATGCCTTCTTAAATTCAAATTCATTCTTCAAAATGCAAGCTAGTGCGCTTAGTTGTCCTCCACTTGCGCTTTGTTGGCGATGCTCTAGCATCATACTCCTCTGGAAAAAAATTCATGGACTCTTGTCCATGACCTGCTACACTGACTTTCCATGCTTCTGAATATATGCTTCATTTACCCAACTAGCATCTTCTATTGGGTGTCCTTTCCACTTTACCAAATACTCAAAATAAGTTTTTCTCTTGGTATTCTTACCAATTCTCTGATCTATGATCTTCTCCATCTGTGGCTTCTCTACTACCGGCATCTGCTTCTCCCAATGGATATCCTTCTAATTTTATGATCCTTTGGTGTCATATTCCTTGTAAGGATATAGGATTGAAATGTTAAATATGGGTGATATACCCACATCTTCTGGCAGCTCTATCTCATAAGCATTTTAATCAAATTTTCTTAGGATCTTGCATGGTCCTATCTTCTTTATCATCAATTTGTTACATGTTCCCTTTGGGAACCTTTCCTTTGTGATATGTGCTAGAACTTTATCTCCCATTTCAAATTGAAGTTTTATCCTATGTTGATCGGCTATGTGTTTTTATTCTCTACTATTGTTCTGCAACTGCTCTTTGATCTGATTATGAAGCTTCAACATTTCTGCATCGAATTCTTCTACTCCAGTGCTTCTAAATTCATTTTTATCCATATCTCTTAATTCTAATACTCCTCTTGGATGTATCCCATATGCTATCTCAAATGGGCTCTTTCATTTACTCTCGTTTAGTGAGTCATTGTATGCAAACTCTTCTTGTGATAGAATTTGATCCCACTGGCTATGATTTTCAGTGACCAAACTTCTCAGCAAATTTCCAAAACTTTGATTCACCACCTCAGTTTGTCCATCTGTTTGAGGGTGATATGTTGAACCAAAAGACATTTTTGTCCCCAGCTTCTTCCAAAATTTTCTCCAGAAATGAACAACAAATTTAGTGTCTTTGACTGAGACAATACTCTTAGGAAACCCATGAAGTCTCACAACTTCCCTAAAAAACAAATTTGCAATGTGTGTTGCATAATTAGTCTTATGGCATGGGATAAAGTGTTCCATATTTGAAAATCTATCAACTACCACAAATATGGAATCACTTCCTCTTTGTGTTCTTGGCAATCCCAAAACAAAATCCATGCTTGTTGCATCCCAAGGCCTATTTGGAATAGGAAATGGTTGATACAATCCATTGTTTTGTCTCTTTCCTTTTGCATATTGGAAAATATTACATTTTTTTACAAATTTCTCCACTTATTCTCTCATACCTAGTCAATAGTGTGAACTTTTCAATTGTGCAAACGTCTTGTCATGGCCAAAATGTCCTGCTAGACCTTTGCTATGTTTTTCCTTCAGTAGTTTTTCTCTCATTGAGCACTTTGGTATGCACAACTGGAAACCTTTAAATAGCAATCCATCTTGAATCAGATATTCTACCCACTGGTTTTTCTCTTTGAGCACAGGATTTTCACATGCTTCATATGCTTCATTAAAATCTGGTTCATCACAAAACATCTCCTTGAGGTGTTCAAAACCTTAGGTTTTCACTTGAAATCCCTGCAGAATTAGACATGTCCTACTTAATGCATCAACAAATTTGTTAGCATTACTAGAAATATGTTTAATGACAAAAGTGAATTTTTTCATAAACTCTATCCACTTAGCATGTCTTTGATTTAACTTCTCATGTCTAGTTATGAATTGTAAACTCTGATTATCACTATACCAAACAAATTCTTTTAGAACAAGATAGTGCCTCCATTTCTTCAGGGATTGAATTATTGCATAAAATTATTTATAATATGTGGAGTATTTTCTCTTAGTGTCATTCAAATTCTCACTGAAATATGAAACAAGCCTATCATCTTGGCTCAAGACTACTCCAATTGCAACTCCACTAGTGATGCAGACCCCCGACCCTCAGGCCGAGATCTGCACAGGATCGTTCTAAATTCTCCTCGAATCGAAGAGGCTCCTTTGGTTCCCTACTAGAACCTTCAATGAATCCACAGGTCCTTCATGAAAAACCTACCCTGTATAACTTAACACCAGGCGTGAGCCTTACATCTCCATGCAACCACAACCGATCCTTAGCGCAAGCACTTTTCGTGACTTGCAATATCGCAAGTTAGTGAGTCGAAGAACCTCGACTCCAAACCTTTGATACCTGAGATGTGATACGGGTATGGATCCTTCCTCGCTAGCGCCTCTATAAGAAACCAATAGCTAGGGCCTAACTCTAGCACCCCTCGCAACTCGTAACTTCGCGAGTTGGAGTGTTGAGCCCTAGTGCTCCTCCTTTGTGAATCCCCGAAGCATGATAAGTTAGAGATGGGTTGACCCCTTCCAAGGTGACGTGTGTATGCCACCTATCAACCACACAGTCCGCACCTAACAGATGTGTCACGCGTTCATGTGAACACTTGGTGCTTGACACTTTGTGACTTTAGCGATCAAGGTGCAACTCCTTCACCCTCTGAAACCCCGATACATGATGGAGAGAGGTGCCAAATATCATGGATCTCCTTCCTCCTCAATCGACGGTTCAGTTCGAATCGCGATCTATCTCACGACTTGGGATTTTGTAGCGTAAATAACTCCGCCTCCCCACTCGCAATACCCGAATTCGTGAGATGATCCAGATCTCTGCCACCTATCCTCTAAAAAGGACAATCCTAATGCTTCTGGGACTTGACGAGTTCTCTCTCTTCTACTATTACGAGGCTTAAACCTCATGCACCCTCTTCTAGATTCGACGGCTATCGGTCCTTGGTGCTAGATCTGAGGGCCCAGATCCTTTTTCCTGTGCACCTCCCAGGGACTAAAACCCGTGCACGTATCCCTGATCCAGCAGCTCTCGGGCAACTGTTCTCCAGATCCGATGTTAGATGTAGCTCTCCCTTAAGCATGTGCTTCTTCCTTTCCCTTGGAATATTTTCAAATTTTCAAAAGCCTCAGCCTTTGCATCCTCTTTGAGCTCGATTCCCTTGGATATCACCTGTGTTCTAGGAATGCTATCCCTCTTGAGCTTTGTCAACTATGAAACCTCAAAGGGTTTCTCAACCTTCTTCTCACTCTGTTGTTACTCAGTGTGCTAAGGCACTATCCTTCCTGAGCTTTATTTACCTGAGCCTCTAGGGGACTCACCCTTCTGTGTCCTCAAAGGGAAATCTGATGTCCTCCTGATGAACTTCTTATCAAGCCCTCCTTGCTAAGCTAAACAGAGTATTCAATAACTCTGTGAGTCTCTCTCCTTGACACTTCTCTTCCCAACAGAACTCGAAAAGAGTCCTTCTGTGCACTCTATGCAATTTCTCAATGCCCTCTTGGCAGAGTTTCATAGAACTTCAGACATTCTATCTTCCCTGAACTCGAAACATAGTTCCTCCTATGCACTCCTTGCAATCGTTCGAAGCCCTCTTGGCAAAGCTCTACAGAACCTCATATGTTTTGTTATCTTTGTGCCTTCCTCTACACCGTCTCACCTCCAAGGTATTCAACAATCTTAAGTTTTCTCCCTGGGTCTAATACTTCCTCTGGTGCACCCTCTTGGCACAACTCTGTCCAAATTCCACAAAACTCAGAAGTGCACTCTATGCACTAGCTCAATGCATCCTGTGCATTTGCTCAATGCCCTCCTGGCAGAGCCTTTACAGTATTTTCAGCAATTATGCTTCTCCTCTCTATGCTCTTCTCTACACAGTTTCTCCTTCAAGGTGTTTAGCAACCTTGAGGATTCTTGCTTGATTCAATGACTACATCTAGTGGGCCCTCCTGGCATGTCTTTGTCTGAAATTCCGTATAATTCAGAAGTGCACTCCTGCACTAGTTTTCAGAGACCACAATACTCTGTCATGCACTTTTGCATGAAACCACAAAGAACCCAAACCTGAAAATCAAAGAACTCAACAGATAGGGAAATCTATCTATCCCTGCAAATGCACATCTAACATACATATACAACATATCATCAACACATCGAGACATTCATTCATGAACTCATAAACACATGAACAACAACATGCAGGAAAAACTACTATGATTGTATTAACAACAATGTCTAATTATAGTGTGTTTGAGCTCAGACTGCAACAGAGTCTCGGCTCTTCTCTTCTCCATATTCTCTCTTTGTTCTTCTCTCCCTCTAAAAAACTAAATCTAGATACAAAGAGGGGCTCCTCGAGTGCTTCCCTCCATCCTAACAAACTCTCATTAATCTACATTCAATTACATTGAATGGTTGTCTAGTCCGAATCGGATCTAGATCTCAGCCTTACAACCATTTAAGGAAACCTTTATCTAAAGCCTGTGCACATGCATGGCTTTTTCTCTACCAGCCTTACAACATTTAATACAATTTCAAAATTTGAAATTTGAAAGTGAGAGGGTTGCGCCTCTCCTCTCCATTGAATGTGTGTTGGTTGGCTAGCGCTTGATGACGTGGAGTGATGCTCCTACATCATACTCCTCAGCTACAAAAATCATGAGCTCCTTCTCATGATCTTCCCAGCACCATTGTTGAAATCCACCTGGATCCCAAAGAGTTCTTTGGAGCTGTCCATTTGCTCCACTGCTTCATTGTTGTTGTTGCATCTGTTGCCCTACTGCTATGGCAAGTTCTCCTCTGCACAATTCCTCCTCACTGGAAGTTTCTGCTGCTGACCTCGACATCAGCCTTCTAATCTTCTCAATCTCCTCATCCAGTTGCTCCCATGGCTGGCTCTCTCTATGCAGTCTCTCTTTGCAAATGGGTAGATCAATTAGATCATGCTTGCTATCTTCTTCCTCTATGGCCTCAACTTTCCACCCTGCTGCAAAATTCATCTCTATAGTCTTATCTCCTTGACTGACCTATTGTTCAATCACCTTCTCTGACAGACTTGCTTCTACCATTTCTCCTTGTGCTGGTTGAATTCCAGCTTCCTCCAGCTGCTCTTCAGACTAGAATTCTGATTCACCTTCTGCTGCATGCCTCGGCATTGCAATCATCAACTGTTCAGCTTCCTGGCTGAAATTTCTGAGCGATTCCTCGGAATGGTTCTCTGCTAACATCTACATGACTGTCTGCTCATGGTAGTCATCTACTGGATCTGGATGGTTCAACCAATCCTCTAGCATTTCTAGCTCCATCTCCCATGGAGTGAGCATCTTATCTACATGCTCTTCTTCTGCTACAGCTTCCAGTGTTGTAGTTATCCCCTGTTCAGCCTCTTGACTGAAAATTTTGAGCATTTCTGCTGAATGCTCTTCTTCTGCTGGGGTAGATTTTAATGTCTACTCTGGTTCTTATTTCTCCCTGACAGTCACAACTGGTTTTCCTTCTGTTGTTGTTGCATCAGCAACACAATTTTTCACCTTAGCTAGGCGATGTGGCAAGAATACCTCTATTCCCCCAATCATCGGAATGCTCTTCTGATCTTCCTTCTCTATCAGTTGTCCTTACTGATATGAACTCACCTCTGAGCTCATATTCTCTGTCAGATCCTTTCGTTGATCCAAACTCATCCCTGAGTTCATGAGACTTTAATTCAATCTCATCTGCTCTCCCTTTCCCACCTGGCAATATGGGATTTCTTCTCTACCCTCCTGGTAGTCTATGAGATCTCTTCTTGATATCTCCTCTTCATCATCACTGATATTTCTCCTAGCTTTTGGTTCATAGGCATGAACCACCTCCTCTATGGCCCTGAGGCTTTTCACATACCTTATCCACCTCCTCAACAACCTTTGCTATCCTCTGGCCAATAATTTCTTTACTGGCCACTTCACCTTTCTCTTCATGGGCCATTCATATACCCAATGTGTCTTTGCGTTCTGTTTCACTTGCAGTGCAAGCTCCTCCATTCTCTCCCTTATCTCAGTGAGTTCTTTATCCATTTCATCTTTTCTCTGCTATTGGTGGTTCTTCTTTCGACCGCATCCATGGCCTTCAATAGCCATCTTCTTGTTCCTGTCTTCCCTCCTGGAAAACTTGTTGCTATCACTCTGCAACTGAAAGCACTTCTAGCATCTCCTATAGTCGACCTAATTGTACCATTTAACTCCTGCGTCCCGTAACAACCTTCACCTTTTACCTATCTCCTATAGGCTCTTCCTCACCTCACTTCCTCTTTTGCCTAAAATATACGGGCAAACTCTGGCTCTGATACCAAATGATTCAGACCCCCGACCCTCGGGCCGAGATCCACACAGGATCGTTCTAAATTCTCCTCGAGCCAAAGAGGCTCCTTTGGTTCCCTACTGGAACCTTCAATGAATCCACAGGTCCTTCATGAAAAACCCGCCCTGTATAACTTAACACCAGGCACAAGCCTTACATCTCCATGAAACCACAACTGAGCCTTAGCTCAAGTGCTTTTCGTGACTCACGATCTCGCGAGTTAGTGAGTCAAAGACCCTCGACTCCAAACCTCTGATACCCGAGATGCGATACGAGTATGGCTCCTTCCTCGCTAGTGCCTCTACAAGCGACCAATGGCTAGGGCCTAACTCTAGCACCCCTCGCAACTCGCAACTTCGCGAGTTGGAGTGTTGAGCCCTTGTGCTCCTCCTTTGCGAATCCCCAAAGCATGATAATTCAGTGATGGGTTGACCCCTTCCAAGGTGACGTGTGTATGCCACCTGTCAACCACGCAGTCCCCACCTAACGGATGTGTCACGTGTTCGTGCGAGCCCTCGACGCTCAGCACTTAGCGACTTTAGCGATCAAGGTGCAACTTCTTTACCCTCTGAAACCCCGATACACGATGGAGTGAGGTGCCAAATCTCACAGCTCTCCTTCCTCCTCGATTAACGATTCAGGTCGAATCACGATCTATCTTGTGAATCGATATTTTGTAGCGTAAAGAACTCTGCCTCCCTGCTCGCGATAACCAAATTCGCTAGATGATCCAGATCTCTGCCACCTATCCTCCAAAATGGACAATCCTAATTCTTTTGGGACTTGACAAGTCCTCTCCCTTCTGTTTTTACGATGGTTAAACCTCGCACACCTTCTTCCGGATCCAATGGCTATCAGTCCTTGGTACTAGATATGACAGCCCAGATCCTTTTTCCTGTGCACCTCCCAGGGACTAAAGCCTATGCACATATCCCTGATCCAGTGGCTCTCAGGCCACTATGCTCTAGATCCGATGGTAGTTGTAGCTCTCCCTTGAGCATGTGCTTCTTCCTTCCCCTTGGAATATTTTCAAAGTTCCAAAAACCTTTTCCTTTGCTTCCTCTTTGATCTTGATTCCCTTGGATATCGCCTGCGTTCTAGGAATGATATTCCTCCTGATCTTTGTTGACTGTGAAACGTCAAAGGGTTTCTCGACCTTCTTCTCACTATGTTGTTACTCGGTGCGCTAAGGCAGTATCCTTCCTGAGCTTTATTTACTCGAGCCTCTAGGGGACTCGCCCTTCTGTGTCCTTAAAGGGAAATCTGGTGTCCTCCTGACGACCTTCTTCTCAAGCCCTCCTTGCTGAGCTTAATAGAGTATTCAGTAACTTTGTGAGTGTCTCTCCTTGATACTTCTCTTCCCAACAGAACTTGAAACGAGTCCTTCTATGCACTCTATGCAACTTCTCAATGCCCTCTTGGTAGAGATTCACAGAACTTCAGATGTTTTGTCTTCCCTAAACTCGAAACAGAGTTCCTCCTATGCACTCCTTGCACTTGATCGATTCCCTCTTGGCAGAGCTCTATAGAACCTCAGACATTATGTTATCTCTGTGCCTTCCTCTGCACAGTCTCACCTCCAAGGTATTCAACAACCTTGAGTTTTCTCCCCGGGACTAATACTTCCTCTGGTGCACCCTCTTGGCACAAGTCTGTCCAAATTCCACAAAACTCAAAAGTGCACTCTATGCATTGGCTCAATGCATCCTGTGCATTTTCTCAATGCCCTCCTGGCAGAGCCTTTACAGAATTTTCAGCAATTCTGCTTCTCCTCTCTGTGCTCTTCTCTGCACAGTTTATCCTTCAAGGTGTTCAACAACCCTAAGGATTCTTCCTTGATTCAATGACTACAATTGGTGCACCCTCTTGGAACATCTTTGTCTGAAATTCCGTAGAATTCAGAAGTGCACTCCTTCATTGGTTTTCAGAGATCGTAGTACTCTATCATGCACTCTTGCATGAAACCACAAAGAACCCAAACCTGAAAATCAAAGAACTCAACAGATAGGGAAATCTATCTATCCCTGCAAATTCACATCTAACATACATCTATAGCATATCATCAACACATAGATACGTTCATTCATGAACTCATAAACACATGAACAACAACATGCAGGAAAAACTGCTATGATTGTATTAACATCAATGTCTAATTACAATGTGTTCGAGCTCGGACTGCAACAGAGTCTCGACTCTTCTCTTCTCCCTATTCTCTCTCTGTTCTTCTCTCCCTCTAAAAAACTAAATCTATATACAAAGAAGATATTTTTACAAAGAGGGGCTCCTCGAGCACTTCCCTCCATCCTCACCAACTTGCATTAATCTACATTCAATTACATTGAATGGTTGTCTAGTCCAAATCGGATCTAGCTGTCAGCCTTTCAACCATTTAAGGCAACCTTTATCTAAAGCCTACGCACATGCATGGCTTTTTCTCTACCAGCCTTACAACATTTAATATTATTTCAAAATTTGAAATTTTAAAGAGAGAGGATTGCGCCTCTCCTCTCCATTGAATGCATGTTGGTTGGTTGGTGCTTGATGATGTGGAGTGATGCTCCTTCATCAACTAGCATCACATCTTACTAGAAATGTCTTCCGGAAATCTAGCAAGACTAGAATCGTTCATTCTGTTATCTTCTCCTTCAATATATTGAATCTTTTCTCGGCTTCTTTTGTCCACTTAAAAGACTTGTGTCTCTTCTTCACCATATCCATCATCGTTGCACAAATTCCACTGAAATTTCTAATGAACTTCCAATAGAAAATTGTTAATCCATGGAATCTTCTCACCTGGAATATGCTCCTTGGTGATGGCCATTCCTTGATTTCTTTCACCTTCTCTAGATCCATCTATAATTCATTTGAAGAGATCACAAAACCCAAGTAAATGAGTCTTGTCTTCGTAAAATATGATTTCTTTAAATTTATTAGCAGCTTCTCTCGCTGTAATCTCCTCATCACTAATGTTAGATGTCTCAAATGCTCTTCTTCAATTTTACTGAAGACTAGTATATCATCCAAATGTGAAATCACAAACTTACCAATTAAATATTTTAATACCTCATTCATCAACCTCATAAAATTACTCAGAGCATTTATTAATCCAAATGGCATAACAAGCCACTCATACAACCCTTCATTTGTTTTGAAGGTTGTTTTCCACTCATCACCTTCTCTCATTCTTATCTGATGATATCCACTCTTCAGATCTATCTTTGAAAAATAATTTGTTGCACTCAAACAATCCATTAAGTCATCCATCCTTGGTAAAGTAAATCTGTACCTGATGGTGATCTTGTTTATGGATCTTGAGTTTGTACACATTCTCCATCCTCCATCCTTCTTCGAACTTAACACAGTTGGTACTGCGCATGGACTCAAGCTTTCTCTGACTAACCCTTTGTCCATCAAATCCTGGACTTGATTATTTACCTCCTCATTCTCTTGAGGTTTCAATTTGTGCGTTTCTTTGTTTGACAGAATTGCTCCTGGTATTATATCAATGTGATGGTTGATACTCCTGATAGGTGGCAATGAGCTTGGCAACTCATCCACTACTATGTTAGAAAAATTCTCTAATAGCTCCTGAATTTCTTTAGGAATATCATCCATAGAATTACTTGTAAGAACAACTCTGGGTTTCCTTACCATAACAAATTGCATCTTGTTTTCCTTCTTAACTTCACTCAGGAGTTCCTTCCCATTCATGAGAAGTATACTTGTGCTGGCTTCTTTCTTTATTTTATTTTCCTCAAACGACAGTAACATGTGTGTCCTACCATTCTTCTCCAAATTATAAGTATTTATTCTCCCATCATGAATGAAATTTATGTCATACTGCCATGGTATCCCCAACAAAACATGGAATACATCCATGGGAATCATTTCACACAAAATCTCATCTCTATATCCTCCTATCTTAAATTCAACTAGGCATTGTTTAGTTATCGTTACCCGATGTCCTTTCTGCAACCATGAGACTCTATATAGACTCGTATGTGCAGTTGTTTCCAACTCCAATTTCTCCACCATCTCTATGGATACTAATTTATCAGTGATCCCACTATCAATGATCACCTTGCATACTCTATCTTTAGTCTTGCAAGAAATTTTGAACAAATTGTTCCTCTGCACTGGTTTTTTAACCTCTGGTTTTGGCTTCAAAAGAACCTTCTTCATCATCAAATATTCCCCATATTCTACACCTTCTCCTTCAACATTCCTCTTTTTCTCTTCCGAAATGTGAGCTTCACCTCCTCATTTTTTCTTTCTCTCGAGACATTCCCAAGACATGTGTCATGTCTTTCAACAGGCATAACACTTCACTTCACCTCCTCTCCCTCTTCCTCTTCCTCAAGGAAAATAATTTCTTCCACCATACTGTCTTCCTCGGTAACTTCCTCCTCTTTCCGAGTGACTATGTGGTTTTTCAATCTCAACTTTGGGCCTTTGTGCCTTATCATGGGCAATTCCCTTGCCTATTTTTAAACTTCTTCCTCTACTTCGTTGACTCTTCATTCTGTCCAAATTCTCCTCTACCTTCAGCGCAATATCATAAGCGTCCTCCACTGTCTTTATTGTCATCATGTTGATTTCATCTTGGATTTCATATCTCATACCATTAATATATATGGAAACTTTTTCATCATCTTTTTCTCTCTGTCCATCCCTGATGTTCAATTTGTAGAACTCCTTTGTGTACTCCTTCATAGTCATTCCTTTCTGTCTCAGGTTCTACAACTTCCTGAAAATATTTATTTGGTAATCCTTGGGTATGAATTTATCTTTCAACTTAGCTACCATTCTATCACGGCTCTTTATCTTTTGCTTTCCTTTTCATCTTCTTTCAACCTGCATTTCATCCCACCACAATGTTGCATGTACTTTTAATCTGGTGACAGCATGTTTCACCTTTTTATCCTCATCGACATATTCATAGTCTAAGTACTTGTCCATTGACCTCATCCAATCCAGCAATTCCTCAGCATCTAAATTTCCTTCATACATTGGGATGTCTATCTTTTCTCTAGCTCCCAATTTGACAACCACTTTTAGCAAGTGTTCTTCTATAGCATCCTCTACTATAACTTCTTCAACTTCCACTTCTTCATTTTTTGCATCACTGATGTCTCCAACATCAGGTTATCTCCTTTGAGTTGTCTCCATAACATCCAACCTTGCATGAAGTTCTCTCATCTCCCTTTCCATAGCTTGATTTGCTACAGGTGGCTCTACACGTCTTTTAGGTGGCATTGTGTTGAACTTTCTTCTTTACATAGCTACCACTTGATGTATCTGATACCATAGGATGTTATCAGACTACTTATTTCTTACCTACAGAAATCAAGTATGTGGCTCTGATACCACTTGATGGTATCATACATAACCTTTTACTAGGCTCTGGTACCACTTAATGCAACCCCCCTTCCCTCCTGGGGATTATGCGACCTCCCAGTCAAGGATATTCAAACACATTGAGTCGAGTTATCTCTTCAGGCCTCTAATAGACCCTAAAAAAATAACACATAGGTCCCTTTGATGTTGCTCGTAGGTTCAAACTACCTGAAACCCTTCTTTCTAATGCTTCTGGCAACACCAATTTGCGACTACCAGCTCCTGAGCTATACTCCTTCTCTAATGTGACCACGGGTTGTGACCATGGGTCAGCTCTTTTCATAACTTTGGCTTCATCAGTTTTATGACCTTCGCCCTCATCTCCTTCCGAATCAATTTCTATCGAAATACGTGGATATTTTCCACGTGTCCACCTAGATCCAACGGTCCAACTATAATTCGGCCTTTGCGACTTCGTGAATCTTTCGATCGCTCCACACAATCTCTAAAACTCTACTTCCCGAACTCTTCAATCCTCTGCCATGTATCCTCCTCAAAACCAATGGCTAGGATCACTTCGCAACTTCGGTGACCCCCACTCTTACAACATTTCAAAACACTCTGAACCACGAAGTGCTGAAATACTCTACGACTTTCCTCCATGTAGTTCTCCCAGATCTGACAGTCTGGAACAATTTCGCTCCCTCCTGGATGGATCTTTGCTTGCTAATTTGGAGAATCTTCAATAGGTTCTACTCTATTGAAGGATTCTCACCACTACCTCTTCTGAGCTTGTTCTTTCTCAGAGCCTTTTCTCCTTAGGGCACTTACTTCAACACTTAGTTGAATTTGACCCTATGCATGCCTTGCAACAAGTTTTCCCCCACAACTTAACTTCTTTGTGGACGATTGTGCACACTTTGTGATAGTTCTTCACACTCCTCTGCAAACAAACTTATGCTACTCCTCCTGAGCTTCTGAGTCAAAAGACTCTGTCACGCACTCCTTGCAGACAATATGCACTCTCTACATTCAAAGATCCAAGTTATATCCCTTGGAATTATTCCTCCTCAACACTCTGAGCTTCTTAGAATTATTCCTTGGATACTTAACCAAGTATCGACTCTGTGCACACCTTGCAACCAACTTCCTTCAACTTGAATATTTATGGGCAACTGTGCCTTCCTTGCAACAGTCCTTCCATGGCTCAATTGTTCCTACTAGACAATATGACTCTAAGCGTGTTTTCCGCCTATGCACACTCTCAAGCTATCCCTCTTGAATTTCTGAGTCAAAACAAACTCTGTCAATGCACATCTTCCAGACACTTATGCACTCCTTTCAAACAAAATTTTCATGTTACCTCTTCTGAGCAGCCAAGTCGAAACAGACTATGTCAACGCACACCTTGCATAGGCTCGTAGAAGAGAAACAATTGAAACTTATCTAATCCTCGCATATTCATACATTCAACCATGTAAATGCATTCATAACATAAGAACAAATAATAACAGAGAATTTAAAATTATCATAAAAACTACCATTCATTCATTCAGATACATGCAGTAACTGCAACACCAAACATTTGTAACAATGCTCCTCTGTTATATTCATTCAAATGATATATACATGGGATCATACAATGCTTCTGCATCTAAATGGAAAAAACAACTACAACTCTCAGCAGCTCTTGACTAAAATTCAACAGATACCATACTCTCGGTAGCCTTCAACTAAATTTCAACAACCTCATTTGGGAAGAAATACATTTATTTATACAAGAGGGCTCATAGAGATTTTCCCTACGACTACCTTAGTGTTATCCTATCGAAATAAAATATTTGAACTACTAGGGATTTATTACAGTAAAATTTCGGGATTGATATATAAGAGAAAACTCATCAAATCTGTACTACAAGCTACTATATTAAAGAAAAATTCATTCCCCATCGCTTTCATGCGATCATCCAGCTCTAAAACATTAAAGATGTTCATAAATTGCAATATTTTCAGATGTTTGAGTGATATGCCTTATTAAATTCAAAATCATTCTTCAAAATGTGCACTAGTACGCTTATCTATCCTCCACTTGCACTTTGTTGGTGATGCTCCTACATCAATATTATATTCTGGTTCACTATACTTCGGAGATATGCTTTGTGGAAGTTAGGGTTCTTGAATGCTCTTGAAATTAGCTTCAAATAGGTCAGCTTGGAACTTTTGGTATAACTTATTTTCTTGGATGTTTTAGACCATGATATTTTGCAAATATAGAGGAGAGATCTTGTTGTTCAGGTGGTAAAAATATCAGGTGCTTATTTTCTATACTTTGAGAGATATGCTCTATGGAGGTTAGGGTTTTTTAATGCTCTTGAAATCATTTCAAATAGGTCTTATTGGAACGTTTTCTATAACTTATTTTCTAGGATGTTTCATACCCTAATATTTTGCAGAGACAAAGGAAAGATCTTGGTGGACATTTGGTAAAAATAATGTATGTTGGTTCTCTTTACTTTCAAAGATATGATGTGTGGAATTCAAGGTTCATGAATGCTCCTGAAATTAGTTCCAAACACATCAGCTTAACACTTTTTCTATAACTTATTTTCTGGGATTTTCCAGACCTTGATATTTTTCAAAGATATAGGAGACATACAAAATTACCTCAGGTAAATATCTCATAATTATATTTGCAAAATTGGATACCTGGCATGCAATACAAGTTTTTTCTTGGGAAGAGGCCCAAAACAACAAGATTTGGGAAAGTTTCCATTTGAAAATTCAAATTTTGGTCAGAACAGGTAAAGGCGAAAGTAATGAGAAGATCTAGTGAATGTAGTAGTAATGAGTAAACATGGTAAAGGCAGAAGTAGTGAGAAGATCTAGTGAATGTAGTAACAGTAAGTAAACACGGTAAAGGAAGAAGTAGTGAGTAGATATGGTGAAGGAAGAAATAACAAGTAGGATCAGTGAAGGTTGGTGCAACTCAGAGATTGGTATCTCTTGATAAGTTGGTGATTAGCAGTAGAGATTGGTGTCTCTAGTAGATTTGTGTCTATGAATATTTGTAAGAGTTTGGTGTCTCTTTCTAAGTTGGTGCTTAGCGGTGGGGATTGGTGTCTACGAATATCCATAAGAGATTGGTGTCTCTTGATAAGTTGGTGATTAGCGATGGGTATTGGTGTCTCCACTATACTGGTGTCTGAATATTTGTAAAGAGATTTGTTTATATTGCTAAGTTGGTTCTTAGCGGTGGGGATTGGTGTCTCTAGTAGATTGGTGTATATGAATATCTGTAAGAGTAGGTTGGTGCCTACCAGAATTTGTATCAATGAGGATTGGTTTCTCTAGTAGGTTGGTGCCTACAGATATTTGTAACAGTAGTTTGATACCTACAAAGAATTACAAAGAAAAATTTCATGGTTTTCTCCCGAAAGGGTTTCCATGTAAATCTTGTGTTTGATGTTCTACAGTTAATTTGTGATTTTTTTCTTATGGTTGATGATGTTTGAAAAAGTAAAAAAATCGTTTTATATTGATTCACCCCCCCCCCTCAATATAAGCGGGTTCTCAACATCAAGGCGTGATTAAATTTTTTCACATTATCAAATCTTCCATCATAGTTAGATCCACATTAAACTAGAACCCTTAACATCTACCAAAACAATGAAATGAGTTGGATATGAACCAAGTTTCTTGCATAAGGATTGTTGGGTATTTAATTACCTTTCTAATTCATAGAAAGGAAAGTAACGAGTTTGTACAGTAATTTTGTCAACCCTAGGTTCTGGTTTTACTTGTGAGTTACCGTGTACTATATATGCAGGCTACACTTCCTACTTTCACTGATTTTTCTAATGGGTAGTTGTAGTTTCAACAATCACACTTACAAGCAATGGAATGGAAAACCACACAAGTGTTGGCAAGGAGATAATAAACCCCACCAACATTGAAAGTATAGTGCAAGAAAGTAAATTGGTAGGAAATTAAAATTCACACCACGCATTGACAGGAAAGTAAAGTGTTGGAAAGTAAATTACACCATGCATTGACATGGAAGTAAATTGCTAGAAATTAAATTTCAGAAAAGTAAATCACACCACACATTGACTGAAAAGTAAATTGCAGGAAAGTAAATCACACCACATATTTACTGGATATTAAATTGATAGGAAAGTAAACTATAGGAAAGTACAATTCAAAAGATTAACTATTGCCAACTATGATCTTTGTCCATAACCCACATAAATAAATGTGATCGTTGAGACGAACACATTCCTTTAGAAATGAATATACTTAATTGAATTGAATGCAATCCCACAGACATAAATCTAATCTACAAATTAAATGCAACCTTATAGAATTAAATATAACTTATCCAGATTATTGCAATATACAAAAATAAATATAATTTACCAAAGAAAAAATAATCATAATTGTGATCTTACAAAAATGTAATCAGAAATAAATATAATCTAACAAATAAATGCAATCCTACATAAATGAATAATTGCATAAATAAACGAAATCATAGAACAAGAAATGAAAAACTACCTAAACTACACAAAACTCTATTATATTGGAGTGAGCCCTTGCCTCCATAGAGCATAGTGTTGATACTAACCTACATCATTATTAAAAACATACAAAATAAATAAGAATGAAGCTAATAATTATATTAAATAATAAATCTTACAATTCAATATGAGAGGGGGCTCCTTTCTTCTCAAGCATCTCTTTTATACACGATCTTGCTTTAAAATAGAAGGAAAAATTTTCTAAATATAGATCCACATGAGAATTAATGAATCTCAAGTGGTTACAACAATTTTACAAATTATAGAATATATAAAATGATTTCCAATATTCTTGCCAAATCCCAACAGATTTTGAAATTCCTTTGATTGTCAATTTTGTATTAAGCTACTTGGGTTATAACAAATTTCCCAAAATATGTTCAAAATAGTTATTAATGGTGTTGAGCTCCCTAGATCCATGGCATATACATGGGAGATCTTTAAATATGCAATAAAACGAATATGCATATAAAACGAATATGCATACATGGGCACATAAAAATCTGCCCTCCACTAATTAAAACCATGAGATACATGTTTTATTATCTTCCCCAAATGGCTATATGATTGGTGGTGGTCAATTTCCTCATCTGTAGCATGCTAAATCTGCAACACATGGATCTACAAATACTTTGCACCTTTAACTCTGATTTCCTCCAACTTGTAGCTTGCAGACCCATAGTATAAGATCTTGAATTAATATCTTATCACAACTTGTCCACAAATAAGTCGTTATTCATAGGTAAATACAAAATACACATTTCTCCTAATGTTAACCATATTTTTAATCAAAATACTAAATAAATTCAATATAAAACACCTTACAACATAATTATGGTTTGAATCATCAATATTTATAAATATGGGGTTATGGGTAAGTAAAAAGATATATAAAGGATGACAAAACGATGATGAAAATATGACAATTTTGAGGCCCGTCAAGGGTCAAGTCTTATTGTGGTGCATTGATTTGTTAGGAAATAACCTTAAGACTATTTGTATGACAAAACATTGATCATTAAAATTCATAGATAATTCACATATATAAATTAAACCATGAAATCTGCATGCTAGAACCCAAGATGTCTCATTAGTGGTCAAAGTGTTGCATCAAGTATTACATTGATTTGCTTATTTCAAGTGAATTAACCATGAAAATAGATCAATGTTTTTATTTGAAACAATGAACCTTGGTTAATTGAGTAAGATCAACATTAAACCATGTAGTTTTCCAAACATTAATAAGATAACTCATAGGAAAAGATATGATTTAACAACCTTAGAGTTACTTGCAAAAGGATAGTTATATCTATAAATGTAGCCAATTAAAATCTTGATTTAGAACCAAAATTTCAGCTAGCTAAGATAGCTTACTTATATGAACCTTAAAGATTATGTAGCATCATATAAAGGGTTAGAACAAGTGAGATCCAAGCCAAAAGATTTAGAAATTAAAACTAAACTTATGTCTAGCAATCTAAATCAATAATTAATCTTGAAACAACCTTAGTTTGCTTGTAAAACAAAAAACTTAAAAGAAACGTGGAAAATTAAAATTGAGATGATTAGAAAAGAAGAGAAAACCAATTTCTGTCATTGGGAATGGAGTCTTAACCACACCTTGAGTAGTTTCCCTCTTTACCTTCAATGTTGAAGTCCCCACACATCTCTTGGAGAATGCTTGGTGAGCATCAATCTAAGGAAACTTGGACTATACAAGATTCATAGGGAGGCCGAACTAACGATAGATTCAGCTTAAGTATTGAAAAATTAAATAAT
This sequence comes from Picea glauca, assembly GCA_000966675.3. NCBI lineage: Eukaryota > Viridiplantae > Streptophyta > Pinopsida > Pinales > Pinaceae > Picea > Picea glauca. The sequence continues at coordinate 485,846 of JZKD02S1690752.1, forward strand.
TAAAGCATACATCTAGGGTAAGAACTTAAAACCCTAAGATATTCAAGTTCAATACTAAGACTTAGCTTAAATGATTAAAAATGAAACAAAATAGACATACATCCTATCTTATTTGCATTGATTATTTTTCAATAGCCTTTTCCTCAATGTCTCTTTCATGCCAAAAACATTCTATTATTAACGTAGAACAACATACTCAAGAGAATAAACAGGAAACTACACCAAAATTAAGAAAAAAAATAGTCTTCCAATTGATCTCCAACCATGACAAATGAGAGAGGAGCCCTCATTTATAGGTAAGGCACCTCAAAAAACCAAGTGTAGAAAACCATATTCTAGTACAATACCATGTGCCAATACAATGTACTCAAGAAAAACCATGAGATAAAACAAGAGGCACTCTCAATACCATGGTCTAAAGACATTTTGAGCCAATAAAACAATATATCATGAAGTAACCTTCTCAACCAACTCAAACACGTGATTGATTAGTCAAAGAGAAGAGGTGAGCCCCACATGTGGCTAAGATAAAAAAAATCCCACCCTCCACAAGTTCACACATGCAGCCCCAAAACACGACAATACTTTTCACATGATAAATTCCAACATCATAACTAGGTTAGTTTTTTCTCGATTTCTATTGTGGCCCCATTTTGGAAATATTGCAGCCATTCTACATTCAATGTTGCTAATTTGGTAGAATTATGGGCACTCCGTCAAAATATAATTTCCCCCAAAGTTGGACACCCTGAAAATATTCTCTAACCACCTCAAGAAACACTCCAAGAAAGTAAGTGCACCCTTTAGGAATGGTCCATGTGGTACATGATGATGATATGGAATCCATGTCATCATCCAATGTACTTCCATGTATCCCAATGTAGTGACATGGATCCCAAACAAGATGGCATAGATCCTAATGTAGGTAAATATGGTTGAATATAGGTACATGGATCCTAGTGCAGGTACACAAATCTCGAGGCATAATGCATGTATCCCAATGTGAGGTTCCCACCTATAATGATGAGTCAAGTTTCAAAAAACATCATAGGCAATGCAAATTAAGTAATATATACTAACAACATATTAACATAGGTTAATTTTATAAATTACCTAAGTTTACCATGGTGGGACAACTATACCCCTATTACATGTGTCATTTCCTAGGATAAAAAGTATTTCCTAAGTACCCTTTGTTAGAGATAGGTAAAAATGATGAATTATTAATGGACAGGGAAGGAAAAATTCATGTTTAGAACCTCAAATTCATATGTAATGATGTATAAGTTCTTTTACTAGTCCAACTTGTATTGGCCCAGATTTACTAAAGAATAATGCAATCAAATATTTAGCCATGTACTAGCTGAACCTACAAAATTACCATAAAATAATCCAAATAATCATTGAATCTTGATTGAAATTATTATTTAGAGGAGCATTGAGAGGAAGGAACTTTCTTGTGGTGATATTTCCTGTAACCTGGTGACTTGAGGAACCTATCCATACATTTATTATTGACGCGACAGTCGCAACACAAGAAGGGGGGTGACTCTCCACCCAACCATTGACCTCGTTACTCAATATTTAGTAGCAAATCACCCCAAAGACTTCAATATACTATCAATAAAATGCATCCTTATTCTTACCCTCTCTTTAGCTTCAACTAAGGAGAGATCTGCTAAAGAGAGTTGTCATTTTCTCATCCTTTTCCTTCTTTATATATAGTCCATTTGTTGTAAATAACCTGATCCCTAGGGTCCCTTATTTAATTATTTATTATACTTCAGGGTTTCTCCATTAATTACAGTTACTTATCTTACCATTCTCTTTAATTACCCTAATTTCCACCCCTTTTGGATAATTATTATATATTTCTTTATTATTGTTTATTCCATTAAGTATTTATTATGACTGATTAAGAGAATTATTGTATTTATGATATTACTATTATTATTTTTAATAATAATAATAATAAGATGGGTCGCAAATTAAACCCTTCCTTCAAGAAACTTCATCTCGAAGTTATCTTGATTATGTTTCTTATACATTTTTCATTAGCTCACCATCCTCCACAAAGCCCTTTGTTAGCTCATGTACCTTCCACAACACCCTCTTTCAAACTAGTATAAATTCACCCAAGTGATTACAACATGCATTGAAAGTCCACATCACAACACCAGGTAAGAATGAGTACTTTCCAACCATCCTTCCTAAATTTAAGAACCATGATTAAAGCCTATCGGTATATCCAAATCCCCAAGGCTCGAGACCTCATATTCCCAAGAAGGCATAGGGATCAGTAGTCATGTACACTAGGCATCTCAAAAGACTTTCCTAAACTCCCTCCATAAGAACTAGGTATATCCTCAAGCATCGAAGTCCAATCCCACAACATCATTGACAAGTAATGCTCCAACCACTCTTAGGGACTTCATCATCACAATTTCAATATAAGTTATAAAGATTATTGGCATAAGTAGTATATTGAGTTGTCGCAAACCCATAATATGTTACTTGTAATATTCTTCTTCATGGTTATGGGCTCCCACAAGATCATCAAATAAAGTTTCCTTCTTGGACCACAATCATGGCCCTCTCGACCCATTGGTGGATAACTTGACAATCACCACCTCACAATATGTAATCACTGAATTAGTCATTATATCAACACTTCAAAGAAAGAATCTACATGCTAACTCTCACATGTCATTGTGAGAATACAATACCATTGTCATTACAATCATGATATGTTATCATAAGAAATATAACCTTCACATATCTTTATCAAAGATATATTCATACAACATTTCATCAACATAATAGTTGGAACCACATATAACATAAATATTTCCACAGAATCGCATTCACATATATTTATCAAGGATATAACAATACAACATTGCATCAAAATAATAGCTGGAACCACATATAACATAACATCATGGAAATGACAATCCCTTCAACACATATCGCATGTGTGGAGTGAATTATATGATAATAATACGATACATTAATTATCAATCTAGGTTTGTAAACTTACGAAGTTCCAGAAAAAATATATGCAGAGTTAATATTGAAGTGTTTAACACACCATTTTCTAATGAACTATGAAACAAAACTAACAGAATTGGTTTCTCATCTAATAGTGAAAATTCTAAGGTAGAATTGGAGGTTGAATATAGATCCTTATATTCAACAGTACTCTGTTGGATTCACTCTATGAGTTAGATTTAAAAACTTCAATTGAAACTATAAACAATAGAATTGAGAAACTTAGTGCATACAGACAAGATATCTATCATGAGCAGTTGTCAACCACTGAAGGATTGGTGACCATCATTTGCATCAATATGTAGCTCTGACAATGCTTTGTCCAACTAATCACCAATTAAACTGATGGGAAATCAAGCATGAAAATCATGTTCTCAAAAGGATTAGTGACACTTTGGGCAAGCTTGGTTTATTTGAACATGAGTTTCATGCTTGATTTCCTAGAAAAAACAAAAGGAACACTTTGTTGGAAACTCTCAACAAGCTCAATGCTTGGAAATGCATTAAAAACCCCTTTATTTTATATTTAGGAAGAGCCCACTTCTTCCCTATAAGTTAAACATTCAAATTTGTCAAAATCAACACCACTATGAGATAACAAAAAAAATTGCACAGAGCCATTGCACTTCCTCATGTAAACACTTTGTGTTATGCAACATCTTGGGACTCCTTAACTTTCAGAGTTGTCAAATCTTGTCAACTGATACATGATGAAACCTTCATTTCCTTAAATTGGTTTCCTCCATAAGTTTACTCACTAAAATAATGTATATATTTTCATAGGTTCAACTTATAACTATGAAGAATATTATTACCTAACATTTACCATGATACTATCAACAATATACCAGTACAAATCAATTATGAGCATTTCTAAGAGACATAGTGTGAGAGGGGTCTTTAGTCACACCATTAATCCTTGTTAGGATATTTAGGCACTTAGGATTTAGTTAAGATCTACTTGGTCTAAAGTGTCGTTAGGTAAAAGTGTGTTTCTTGGTGTGTTTCTTTAGTATACATTAGTATGCATTTCTAGTTAGGAAATATGACGGTCATGATATGTTCTCGAAATAGAGTGATCTGACGGTTCATATTATCCTTGATCTTAATAGCCATTGATCCATGGCTTAACACCCTATTGGTCCATGATCTCTATTTAAAGATCATGGAGGTTCATTTTCCGATGATCAATTGCGATAAACTCTCTTGTAAAATCTCTCTGTAATCTTTTTCTTTTGTATTAATAAACTACTCCAAGTGGCCACGTTGACTGGGGTCATGGATGTCTCCCCGTAGGGGTTTTACCATGTCAAAACATCGGTGTGTTGATATTTGATCTGGTTGTGTGAATGGTTACTGAAGATTTTGGTCCACTATTGGAATACTTGTGTTTTCGAACATGGTATCAAAGCCTATTTGAAGACCCACTCCTATTGTAGATCGAGATCGTGAAGCCGAGTTGTCTCATCTCCATTTTCTATCATTTTTGTACATTTATGGGTTGAGAGGACTATTCCATTGCATCTGTAGCACTCGTTTTAGTTAGGAACACTTTTCGTTTCACTCAAAAAGGTTTATGTTTCTCCAAGATATGACCATTTCAGCCAGATCTAGAGGTATAAAGCTTGAATATGCATTTTTTAAATTTTTGCAAAGTATTATTTTGGTTTTATATTATTTACTTTTGGGTTGCTACTCTTTTAGATCTGCGTATGCTCTTTTCCCCATGCTCTATGCGATCTTGGAAAATTAGAAACAGATAGGAAAATGTATATCTTTCAGGTAAGATAACCGAGATCTAACCCTTGTTGTCATTGAGAAGTGGAATTTTTTCTTATGTGAAAAGAGTTTTTTTAGCACGCTCTCCAAAGTCATCTTCAACAACAACAACAATCCTCTTCCTAAACAATACAAATGTTTTGCTATACCATTTGGTTAAAATTTGTCTTATTAAGTAGGAGGTCTTGAGTTCAAGTCTCTCTTTTGTAACTTTTTTTGAAAAAGTTCATGCTAAAATTTTAAAGTGTATTTCACTTCAAGTTCAAAAGTGAATCAATATAAGCAGCTTTAAAATTTTATTTTAGAGTTATTTATTTTGCATGCAGATTTTCTTTTATAATGTAACTTTGTTTTAAAAGTGATCCCCACTTCTTTTTATAAAAGTGGGTCACTTCATAAAACAACTTACACCACCACGTGGTCCTTTGGTTACCATTAATGTTTTTTTTTTTAAAGGGAATAACTCTCACATCCAAAGTCTGTTTTCAATGCTATTTTTTTTTAACCGCTTAAATTTTCAAGAAATTTCCATCCAAATCATCAGTTTCAGTTTTTAAATCCATATTATCTACAGATTTAATATGGCTTCTACAAGTAACTTATTGCTTAACAGCGCCAACTACTTCCAATGGAAATATCATATGGAGGATTCATTAAGAAGTAAAGGCTTGTACTGGATTACCTTGGGAAAGGAAACAACACCCACTGATGCTAATAAGAAATTCAAATGGGATAATAGGAATGACAAAGCACGTGGATTAATCGAAGTGTCCATCTCTCCTGATTTAAGGTTCCACCTTCAATCAATTGATCAACCCAAATAAGCTTGGGAAAAGATTGAATTTGTGTTTGGTAAACACAATATTATTTGAGCACAATAGTTAGAAAATCAAGTACTGACTTTAAGTCCAAATAATTTTTCTTGCATTGAAGACTATCTCTCTAAGTTTAAAACACTCAGAACTTTATGTGAAGAATGTAATACAAAGATAGAAGAATATTGTTGCATCTATCTTGTTCTTTCTAAGCTAGGTAGTGCATTTTCTGTGTTTGTGTCTACCTTTTATGCCATGCAAGAGGCTCTAGGGACAGCTTATAAAAAACCCAGTCTTGATAACTTTTGTGATTCTTTGATTAGAGAGCAAGATAAGCTTTTACAACTTGGAGTTGTTGAAATATTGTAACTGCAAAGAGTATTCTATTATTATTGATGTATTATTCATTATATCAATCCCCTTTTGCAGATTGATCATGTCAGGTATTGTAAATGACTAAATCCCCTTTTATGGATTGTTCAAACCCTAATTGTAATAGGCAGAATGAGAAGTCGGCCCCCAGATTAATTAAAGGTGGTTATAACCTGTTAATGTTTATTCTATTATTCTAGTTCTTTGCATTTCAATAAGATAAGAGCATAATAAGAACAAGATCATTGAGAAATACACATCCACAAGAGACACAACATTTATCCTGGGAAACCCTCTAGGGAAAGAAAACCCAGCAAAA
>JZKD02S1690752.1:502761-517964 GCA_000966675.3 Picea glauca
CTATGTATCTTTTATTGATGACTATTCTCATAAAACCTGGGTTTACTTTTTGAAATCAAAAGATGAAGTGTTCAGTAAATTCAAGGAATTCAAAGCCTTGATAGAAAATCTTTCTGAAAGAAATATCAAGATACTCAGGTCAGATAATGGAGGAGAATACACCTCAAAAGAATTTTTAATATTTTTTAAAGATGTCGGGATCAAGAGGGAGATCACCACTCCTTACAATCCTCAAAAAAATGGTGTATCAGAAAGAAATAACTGAACTATAATGCAAGCAGTGAAGACCATGATTCATGATCAAGATCTTTCTATGTGCTTATGGGCAGAAGCAGCAAAAACAATAGTATATGTACAAAACTGATTAGTGAACTTGGGTTCAAGACCCATGAAGATATGTTCTCCAGAAAGAAGCCATAAGTAAGCCATCTCAAAATATTTGGCTGCCCAGTATTTGTACATATTCCAAAAGAGAAGAGAACCAAGATGGACCCTTCAGGAAAGAAGGGAATATTTGTTGGATATTGTGAGGTCTCCAAGGCCTTAAGATTTTATATACCAGGTCACCATCATATTGAGATCAATAGGGATGTGACCTTTGATGAAGGTGCAGCACTCAAGAAATCAAGAATATGCCATCTTGAAGAAGTATATGAAGAGGAACCTGTAGCTCCCAAAGTTGCAGAACCAGTGAGAGAAGTCATTGCTTCCCCTGATGAGGAAATTCTAGAAGATCATGACATAGTAGAATTTTAAGAACCTCCCCAGATGATGATCTTCAATAAGAGAAAGCTTGCTTGGGCTAGGGAGCTTATTCAAGATGGAGAGAAGTATGGTGTTCCCGAAGGAACCACGAGACAAGTAAAGAGACCTAATCATTCTCCAGTTATATGGCTTTGATGTGTGATCTCTTAGAGAAGGATCCTACCTACTTTGAAGAAGCCATTCAAAAGAAAGAATGAGCAGATTCCATGACAGAAGAATACCAATCCATAATTAAGAATGATGTATGGGAAATAGTTCCCAGACCAAAGAGAAAGCATGTGGTATCTTCTAGATGGCTTTTCAAAATAAAACATGTTGTTGATGGAAGTATTGAGAAGTACAAAGCAAGGTTTGTTTCTCGTGGCTTTTCTCAAAAATAAGGCATTGACTATGAATATAAATTTTCTCTTGTAGCCAGATACACTTCAATCAGAACCATCATAGCCCTTGCAGCTAAGATGAAGTGGAAGTTACACCAGATGGACGTAAAGACAACTTTCCTAAATTGTGTCATTGAAGAAGAAGTGTATCTAGAACCACCTCAAGGATTTGAAGTTGAAGATAGGAAGACTCATGTCTGCAAGTTGAAGAAGGCTCTGTATGGATTGAAGCAATCTTCTAGAGCTTGGTATGGAAGGATAGACATTTTTCTGATGAGCTTGGGCTTTACCAAGAGTAAAGTTGATTCTAACCTCTACTTCAAGGTTATGAATGATGAGCCGGTTATATTGATGTTGTATGTGGATGACTTATTCTTAACTGGAGAAGAAAATCTCATCACCGAATGTAAGAAGAAGCTCGTTTCATAATTTGAGATGAAAAACCTTGGCCTAATGCATTATTTCTTAGGTATTGAGGTATAACAAAGCCTAGAGAGGATATTCCTTAACCAAGGGAAGTATGTAGTTGAAATCCTGAACAGATTTGATATGTTAAAGTGAAAGTCCATGAATACACCCATGGAAACAAGGTTGAAGCTTCTGATTGACACTTCATCAGAATTGATTGCTACCACGCTATATAGACAGATCATTGGATCGTTGATGTATCTAACGAACACCAGACCAGATATATGTTTTTTTGTGAACACTTTGAGTCAGCTTCTGGTAGAACCCAGACATGTTCACCTAGTTGCTACAAAACATGTGATGAGGTACCTTAAGGATACATTACATTGTGGTCTCAGTTATGATGGAGATCATGACTTCAGACTGACTGGGTACACTGATTCAGATTGGGCTAGAAGTGTCTCTAACGGGAAGAGCACTTCGGGATGTTTTTTTAGTTTGGGTTCAGCCATGATCTCATGGCAGAGTAGGAAGCAATCAAGCATTTCTATGAGCACAATAGAAGCAGAATACATTGTTGTGTGTTCTACCAGTTGTGAAGCCATATGGCTTCAGAAGTTGTTGATAGGTCTATTCGACCCAGAGATGGAAGCAACCATGATCCTATGTGATAACTAAAGCTATATAAAGATGACAGAGAATCATGTATTTCATGACAAGTCAAAACACATAGATATTCGATATCATTACATCCGTGACATGGTGCAGAGAGGAGCCATAAAGCTCCAATATGTTAGCATGGATGAACAGGTCGTTGATGTGTTGACCAAGCCTCTATCTCGTGTAAATTTTGAGAACTTTCGAGATAAGCTTGGTATAGTCCGAAAGGACCTCCCTCGAAAGGGGGAGTAGTGTTGTGTTGATGTTGCCAACCTATTGTTTTGATGATTTTCCAGCTTAATTGTTGTGATGATGTGCCATCTTAATTGTTGTGATGATGTGCCAACTTAATTGTTGTGAAGATGTGCCAGCTTAATTGTTGTGATGATATTCCAACCTCATGCTATGATGATGTTCCATCTTAATTGATGTGATGATGTGCCAGCTTAATTGTTATGATGATGTGCCAACCTTGTGTTGTGATGATGTGACCAGCCTCGTGTTGTGATGATGATGCATTAGTTTATACTAATCCATGTTGATGAAGATGATGATTCCATTCCATCTCTTTCTTAAGAATGACGATATTGATGATGAGAAAAATTGTTGATGACTTATAGATACGCCAATCAGTGTTCCAAGATGTTGTTGGTGATATTGTCCTCTCTCTCGCCTGATGTTGTTGTAGAATACCCTTCTTGTTAAGGGGGAGTGTTGAAATATTTTAACTAAAAAGAGTATTCTATTATTATTGATGTATTATTCATTAGATCAATCCCCTTTTGCAGATTGGTCAAACCCTAATTGTAATAGGCAGAATGAGAAGTTGGCCCTGCCAGTGAAAAGACACTTCCGCTCACACCTACCAAATTGTATAAATAAGAGAGGTTATCGCCTCATTTGGACACACACTCACTTCTTCATCAGAGCACAAGTTTGGACCTACAGTTGGAGAAGAAAGAAGAGAGAGAGAGAGAGGCGCATTCTTGTGAGAGGACTTTCTGTATTGTTTGAGTTATCTCTTGGAATTGTATTGGCTATCTATATTAAGGACGTTTTTGCTGGATTTTCTCCCCCATGAGGGTTTCCCAGGATAAATGATGTGTCTCTTTTGACTATGTATTTCTCAGTGATCCTATCTATGCTAAGGTTATCTAGTAATTTTAAAAGAAACCTAATAATGGCTTAAACCTTACCAGGAGTGATCATCACTGCGGGTACCTCCAACAAAGCCTTAGTCATCCATCAGAAAGATAAAACCAAGAATCCCAAGAAGCAACATCCTCGCTTTTAGCACCATAAGTCACCTATGGATTGTGATAGAGGTAAGTTGGATACCCATCAGAGTTTATGTCACAGAATGGTTATAAAAGGGTCAAATGGGCGCAGTCTCAAGAAAATATCGTCTTAACTTAGAAAACTAGACCGATATGCACTAGTAGGTGAGGTCATGATTTAACTTCAAACAGTAAGTTGTAGTAAGGGTGAGTAGGGGGAAGACTTAAGAAGAAAATGTGAAGGTCTTCTATGAACATTAGGTCTTCCAACAGCCTAAGGAGGAAAAACTTAGAAAACAATATCTTCTTGAATTCGGAGCTTCAGAAAACTGAAAACACCATAACAGTGTTGCAATCAAACATCCATTACAACATAGTCACAATAATCCATGTGAATCCTTCAATCATGACCATTCAGTATCAGACAGATAATAAGATGGAGGAAGAAAATTGACTTAGATTAAACAAGAAGTCTCAAATACAGCTACCTAACTAGAAGCCAGAGGCTTTACTAAAACTTTACAATTGGGAGCTCCGCTCAACCATCCACCCTTAACAAAATATCAAACTGAGTATATATACTCAAAACTGCTGCAACTACCAGGAGCGTGATCGGACCCCTACATTCAAAGTTTCCAGTCAGCGCCCACTTTGTCAGACTACGTAGGTATTCCTTTGTCAGACGCGATCTCAGATAGTATGGGCTTCGCGGGAACATCTACTCGCATGGGTACCATGGGCTGACAACTTTGACCTTTGCATTCATGGAGGGAGATGACGTTCCAACCACTTCCCTAATCATGGGCCCAAACTTGGGTGCTTCATGATTTCACGTTTCGAGAGTTCCCTCATCAGGATATTTCGTACTCCTGACTTCATATTTCCCAATGTGAAAAACCGCAAAATTGTCGATCAGGCGCCACATGCTCCACTAGTTCGAATGGCCCAGATCTATTTCGTAATTTCGTGAATCGTGACAATTGATTGTGAATCATTTCAAAAACCTCGAAGCTCGATACCGTAACATCGTTTAATCTACTGCCACTTGTCCCCACTGGATTGGATGGCTCCCACGAATTCTAGGTTTTGGGACTTCAGCATATCAACAATCAACACTTCGTCCCATTGGCATTTCGGGACTCGGGGATTATGCGCACTTATCACTTCAATTCTCCTGTAGCTCATTTCCCCAAAGGCTTGGATCAGTTGCCACCTGTCCCCTTCAAATATCAATGTCTCATACTTACTTCAGGGTTTCTAGAACATGGACCCTTTTCTCAGGTGTTAAAATCCGAGCAATTTTCGAACTCTAAAACTTGTGAACCACCAATCAGAAATTCACATGGAATCTCAGTCGTTGAAAGCCTAAACCTGCATGCTTCTTGATTCAATTCTAGATTGAGTCGCTCGAGTGTGATGCTTTGCGCTCACAGATGTGGCCTACATCCCTTGAAAATTATTATTGATAAAATTTGGCTCCACGGGGGATGGCATTCTCCCTGTGAGCTATTAAGAACGCATAGTTCCAGTGCCTTAGTTGTTGGGTTATGGAGTCATGCTTAAAATATTCATGGAAGAAAACAGGGAAATATGTACACTACTCCACTAAAATGAAAACAAACACATGGGCTCCAGAAGGAGCTTATTTATGTACAATCCTAAACTAACTGAAAATTTTACAAAATGCTAGGTGAAAGAAAACTTCCACCATAGCCATTCAAGTAACTGTCTAACTAGAAGTCCCTTGGCTCTGTCAGTGATTGATAACATATGATGCAACTGCGATAGCATAATGGTTACATCCTTCATCTTTCCTCCGAATGTTGAAAATGAGATGAAGCTAAAAGGCTTCAAAACATGGAGGAATTGCAACTCCATCTACTCCCTGACTGGCTCATAGAATAGGTGACAGAAAGCATGTTATGTCTGGAAGCTACTCACACATGGCTAGATATCTATGGCAAGCTCAGGTGAATGAGAGGTTGATGCAGGATGATTGATTTCAGATGATGGCTGCTCACTTACAAGCTCTAAGTAGTCTGTAAACTGCATCTTTAGCTCCTCCTCTTCTTCTCCATGGCTCTCCCAAGGATCAGATTCATAATCATCATAAATAGGGACCATGGGAAAGATCTTCATTTTGTCATGTCAATCAGTGTCTTCATAGTGATCAAATGTAGGATAAGCTTGTTACTCATCATCACTAGAATATTCATCAAAAAAGGGTTTCCCTTCATATCTATGATCAACCTCCAAAACAGTGATCCCATCGAGAATATAACTGTTAAAAATATCCATTTCAGGGACAGCAGTAACTGCTTCTTCTGGCTCTTCATACTTATGATTTTTCTCTTTAATCCTAGGTAAAAATATATCATGGGAAACCTCTTGAAAGAAAACAGAAGAATCCTCCTCCACAACCATATATTCTTTAAAAACTGGAAGGTCTTCTTCATCATAAGTAGGGCTGCCAGGAACATATGATTCAACCCCATATCCAAGAGAGTTATCTGTTGTAGGCAACATCTGCTCTTATAAACTTAGAATTTTCACAAGAGGCATGTTGATCTTTATGAACATATAAAAGAACAGATGTATCTGAAATGATGTCAAATGAATTTTTGTGCTAGGGATAACATAATGAATATCATACAACACCTCTAGATTTTCATAGCAAATGCTTTCTTCTACAGTAAAAGCTTCATCACAAACATGGTCTTCAGGACAAGTAGAGGATTCATCAAACAAAGAAAATTCATCACAACAGCTTTAATAAAGATGCTCAGCTGGAAAATAATCCTTACAAAATGAATTGAAAGTTGTATGAAAATGTGTCAAAGAATTTATGCTTGCAGTGGGAAGCGATTGACACCAATCAAGAGCATCCCCCCTAATGAATATCCAAAAATATTAATATGGACATCTTCATGCATGATATTAAGTCTATGAATAACTTCATGAAAGTCCAGTAAATGCTCAGATGGTACCTCCCAACGTTTTGGTTGAAATTTAGGGAGGTTATCTTCCCATTCATCTCTATTAGGCAGTGGATTTGGGAAACCAACTATTTTCGAAAAATCATAGAAGGCATACCTCGGAGCCAAAGTTTCTTTCATTTCAAACCAGTGGATTCTCCAATAGAGTCTTTAGGCATGGAGTTTCCAAGAGAAATATCTGCATCTTTGAAAGTGTATGGTCTTTGTTCACCATCAAAGACCAGATCTGATCGTCTTCGTTCTACCAGGGAACTTCTCAAGCTGAGAAAGCAGCTGCTAAAAACTTTCTCAAGAAAGCTCCTCTGGGTCAGCTTCAGGTGTGCTAAAGAAAGCCACAACTGAAAAAGTTGAGTGGAAACAATGGATTTGCCACAATGGAGTCACCAAGTGCAAGTGCAATCTTCAATGGTTCTGTTATTTGATGCACCTTCAGAATTAGAAACTTCATTGTCGTTCAATCCCAGGGAAAAGTCTTCAATTCGTTCCCTGTCAATGGCGCCAGAAATGTTAGCACCAGAAGTCACCTCTAAATTGCGGCAGAGGTAAGCCTGATACCCATCAAAGTTTATGTCACATATTGGTTATAAAAGGGTCAAATGGGCGCAGTCTCAGGAAAATATCGTCTTAACTCAAAAAACTAGATTGATATGCACTAGTAGGTGAGGTCATGATTTAACTTTAGACAATAAGTTATAGTAAGGGGGAGTAGGGGGAAGACTTAAGAAGAAAATGTGAAGGTTTTCTATGAACATCGGGTCTTCCAGCAGTCTAAGGAGGAAAAACTCAGAAAATAAGATCTTCTTGAATTTGGAGCTTCGGGAAACTAAAAACACCATAATAGCACTGCAATCAAACATCCATTACAACACAGTCACAATAATCCATGTGAATCCTTCAATCATGAACATTCAGTATCAGACGGATAATAAGATGGAGGAAAAAAGTTGACTTATATTAAACAAGAAGTCTCAAATACAACTACCTAAATAAAAGCCAGAGGCTTTACTAAAACTTTACAATCGGGAGCTCCACTCAACCATCCACCCTTAACAAAATATCAAACTGAGTATATATACTCAAAACTGCTACAACTACCAAGAACGTGATTGGACCCCTGCATTCAAAGTTTTCAGTCGGCGCCTGCTCTATCAGACTGCATAGGTATTTCTTTGTCAGACACTAGCTCAGACAGTATGGGCTTCACGAGAACATCTACTCGCAGGGGTACCATAGGCTGATAGCTTTGACCTTTTCATTCATGGAGGGAGATGACGTTCCAACCACCTCCCTTATCATGGGCCCAAACTTGGGTGCTTCATGATTTCTCATTTCGAAAGTTCCCTCATCAAGAGCTTTCTTACTACTAACCTCAAATTTCCCGATGCGCGAAACCGTGAAATCGTCAATCAGGCACCACATACTCCACCAGTTGGAATGGCCCAGGTCTATTTCACAAATCGCTACAATTTCTTATGGCTCATTTCAAAACCCTCGAAGCCTAATCCTGTGACATCGTTTAATCCACTACCACTTGTCCCCACTAGATTGGATGGCTCCCATGAATTTTGGGTTTTGGGACTTCGGCATATCGACAATCGGCACTTCGTCTCATCGGAATTTTGGGACTCGGGAATTATGCGGACTTCTCACTTCAATTCTCTAGAATCTCATTTCCCTGAAGGCTTGGATCGGCTTCCACCTGTCCCTTTCAAAGATCAACAACTCATACTTACTTCGGGGTTTCAGGACCTTGGACCCTTTGCTTAGGTGTTAAACTTCAAAAAATTTTGAACTCTAAAACCCATGAACCACCATTCAGAAATTCACATGGAATCTCGATCATTGAAATCTTAAACCTGCATGCTGCTTGATTCGAGTTTGGATTGAGCCGCTCGAGTGTGGTTCTTTGCGCTCACAGATGTGGCCTGCGGCCCTTAACAATTATTAGTGATAACACTCACCACAACAACAAACAATATAAGGGTCCCAAACCCACTCAGACAACTTCCTCTCCTAATGGTGACAAAGGAGAAAAATATAAAAGTAAGAAGATTGACAGACATTGCAACTTTTGTGATAAAGATGGTCATGATGAGTCCAAATTTTTCAAGAAGATGGTAGCTTTAGAAGCAGCAATGAAGAAGCACAATATCAGTATTGTTTCTACTTCTTCTTCTTCTTCTTCTCGTGGACATGCACTTCTTGCTTCTGGTTTCTCTTTCAATACAACTTCTACTTCTTCTTCTGATGAGTGTCTTATTGATTCTGGAGCATCTTATCACATGGCTAAGGATAGAGACGTATTTTCTGCTCTAAAGGAATGTAACACCAAGAAAATATTTGTTGGTGATGATAGATCTCTTAGTGTTGAAGGATCTGGAAAAGTAGAAAATGGTCATTTCAATGATGTATTATGTGTTCCAAGTATTTCTTGTAACCTTCTATCAGTATATCAAATCACTCATTCAGGTGAAGGTAAAACCATAGAGTTTTCACCTCACCAAGTTGTAATCAAGGATCTAAAATATCATAAGCATGTTCTTGCAACTAGAATTGTTGATGATATCACCAGGTTGTACAAGTTTGACAACTTTGGGTCATCATCTTTTTCATCAGTTTTTGTTGCTCATAGCGATGACTTGAGAAAACTTTGGCATGAGCGGTTTGGTCATCTAAACTATTGCTCATTGCAACAACTATGTAATCAACATATGGTGACTGGTCTTCCTCTTGTTTCATGCATAGATGGTGTTTGTGCCGGTTGTGTTCCTGGAAAACATCATCGGGACAGTTTTGACAAATGTGCCTCTTGGCATGCCTCGGGCCCTTTGCAGCTTGTTCACAGTGATTTGTGTAGTCCACTTTCTTATCCTTCTTTTTCTAGGTGCAAGTATTTCTTAACTTTCATTGATGAATTTTCGAGACGTACTTGGGTTTACTTCTTAAAACTCAAGAGCAAAGTTTTTGACAAGTTTTTGGCCTACAAGGCCCTTGTAGAAAAGAAATTTGGACATCAAATTCAAAAGTTAAGAAAATATAATGGAGACAAATATGTGAACAATAATTTTACAAGTTACTACTGCACTACACAGAGCATCCAATGCAACACACCGTTCCATATACACCACAAAAAAATGGTGTTGCTGAGAGAAAGAACCGCACATTAAAAGAAATGGCTAATTATATGATCCAATCTAAGGGATTAACTCTAAAGTATTGGGAGGAAGAAATCAACTGTGCAAATTACATAGTAAATCACACTCCTGAAAAGACTCTTAAAAATATAACACCGGAAGAAGCTTGGACTAAAATAAAACCAGATGTAAGTCACTTCTGTGTATTTGGTAGTATAGCATGGGCTCACATTCCTGATGACAAAAAGGAAAGCATTGCAGCCTAAAAGAGAGAAGTGTATATTTGTTGGTTATTCTGAAGATATCAAAGGTTGTAGACTTATTCAACCACATTGTAATGAAATTATTATTAGAAGAGATTTTAAATTTGATGAAAATATCTTGGCCTGTGAGCCTAATTCGACGATTGTGCCTTCTTCGTCTTGCGAGCCATATTTGGTGTTTGTACCTTCTTTTGTTCCTAGTCTGTTTTCTTCTTCAGATGATGATAGTGAGGATGAAAATCCACCTTCGCCTTCTCACCTTCCTCCAGATGAGTCCTTTGAACCTGAACCAGCACTAGCTCCACAACTTCCTATATGGGTTTGTTCAACACGAGAAACAGTTGGTGATCTTGTCGGTGATCCTTTATATCAACGTCAGACATGTTCACAGTTCCATCGAGCCTCTTCTCTTTTGGCTCAAGTTTCAGAGACTCGTGATCCAGAGACATTTGCAGAAGCTTCGAGTCATCCAGATTGGGATACAACAATGAATGAAGAGTATCATTCTTTAATGGCCAACGATACTTGGGATCTTGTACCTCTTCTAAAAGGAAGAAAAATTTTCAAATGTAAATGGGTCTATAGAACTAAGTATGCATCATATGGAAGTGTTGAAAGACACAAATCTCGGTTAGTTACCAAAGAATTTTCCCAAATTGAATGAATTGACTATAATGAAACCTTTTCCCCTATATCCAAAATGAATTCCATCTGCCTTGTTCTTACCCTTGTTGTCTCACATAAATGGGAGGTCCATCAGATGGATGTTAAATCCTCCTTCTTGCATGGAGATTTGCAAGAAGAAATCTACATGGAACAACCTCTTTGCTATGTCAAAAATGACTCTAGCCTTGTTTTTCACCTTAAGAAATCTCTTTATGGTCTTAAGCAAGCTCCCTGATCTTGGCATGCCAAAATGGACAACTTTCTTATTGACACCAGATTCTCTAGATGCCATTCTGATCCTAATGTCTATACTAAGAAAGTAGGAAGTCATCTCATAATCCTTGTCCTTTATGTTGATGACCTTGTACTTACTGGTAGTGACTCAAAACTTTTAAACCATGTAAAAAACCATCCTCAAGAAGAAATTTGAAATGAGAGACTTAGGTTTTTTGCACTATTTCCTTGGCCTCCAAGTCTTGAAAACCAATGAAGGAATTTTTCTTTCCCATTCTAAGTATGCTTGTGACCTTCTTCGTCATTTTCACATGGATGATTGTAAATGATCCCCTTTTGCCTTCCAATCTGGAGTCAAGCTTACTGCCACTTGTACTTCTTTTGAAGTTGATGCCACCATGTACTGTCAGTTATTTGGTATCCTCTTATACTTGACTCATACCCATTCTGATATTTCCTTTGTTGTTGGTCTTGTTGCCCTGTATATGCAAACACCCCATGAAAGTCGTTGGAAAGCAGCTAAAAGGATACTTCGCTATGTCTGTGGTACAGTTTAGTTCAGGATACATTACAGTTCAAGGGGGAATCCTTTATTGGTTGGTTTCACTAATTCATATTGGGTCAGTGGCCCTGATGATTGGAAGTCTACTGCAGGTTATGTTTTCATCCTTGGTTCAAGACCTGTCACTTAGGCCTCTAAAAAACTATGGGCTATTGCACTTTTTTCAGCAGAAGCATAGTAC
This sequence comes from Picea glauca, assembly GCA_000966675.3. Classification (NCBI taxonomy): domain Eukaryota; kingdom Viridiplantae; phylum Streptophyta; class Pinopsida; order Pinales; family Pinaceae; genus Picea; species Picea glauca. The sequence goes on from JZKD02S1690752.1 coordinate 514,288, forward strand.
CAAGCAGCGGTAAATGCAAGTCAAGAATCCTTATGGATTCGACAAATCCTTTCATAGTTTGGATTCTAGAAGCAGCATCTGAACAGCGTTTCATGTGACAATCAAAGTGCCATCAAGCTCACCAAAGACCCATTTCAACATCAACGTAGCAAGCACATCGAGATACACATGCACTTCATCAGAAAGCTCATTCATGATCAAGTTATTGAAGTGCTATTTTTCCCTACAGAAGATCAAGTTGTAGACATTTTCACAAAGTCTCTTACAGAAGCAAAGTTTTCCACACTTCGATCTATGTTAGGAGTTCAACAAGTTGTCCTTAAGGGGGGATAGGCTCTAATGCCTCCTTCCTTCTAACATTGTGTCACTATTGTAAATCCTTCAATCCTATCCCAAGTTGTTCTTAAGGGGGAATGTTAGGATATTTAGACACTTAGGATTTAGTTAAGATCTACTTGGTCTAATGTTTCGTTAGGTAAAAGTGTGTTTCTTAGTGTATTTCTTTAGTATGCATTAGTATGCATTTGTATTTAGGAAATCCGACAGTCACGATATGTTCCCAACATAGAGTGATCTGACGGTTCATATTCTCCTCGATCTTAATGACCATTGATCTACGTCTTAACACCTGATTGGTCCATGATCTCTATTTAAAGAACATGGAGGTTCATTTGTCGATGATTGATTGTGAGAAAATCTCTTGTAAAATCTCTCTGTAATATTTTTCTTTTGCATTAATAAACTTCTCCAAGTAGCCACGTTGGTTGGGGCCGTGGATGTTTCCTCATAGGGGTTTTACCCTATCAAAAAATCGTTGTGTTGATTTTTTATTTGGTTGTGTGAGTGGTTAGTGAAGGTGTTCGTCCTCAGTTGGAATACATGTGTTTTCAAACAATCCTCTCAACAACATTCATATTATATTTCTTTAGAACAATCTAAAATTTACCAACATCAATTTCAATACCATATTTTCAATTTGAGAATCCATAAATAGTCTTATCTTTCTTAGTGAGCTACATGGAATAATATGTCCTCAAATATCAATACTCATCAAACAACCAAACATTATCTAGTTGGAGGGGAGAAGCCTCCCCTCAAAACTCATCAATAGAGACCTATAATAAAGTACCCTCAATCTTCTCCAACTATTAATTATATCCATGAATCTTCCATACTCTATCTACCACTAAGCAATAGTAGTCTGCAAGGAAATAACTTCTTCACAAAGTAGATCATGAAATTCTTGTAAACTAAGAACTTTCTTCTAGTGAATTTCATGCAATATATTTAAATCTAGTGCTTTATCTTCATCAAGGTACACATATTCAAATGGGTTGTAAACCTATATATAATCTCTATATTGTCTTCTTCTATATTATAATATATCATTGCCAGATTTATTCAATCAAAACAGTGCATCCAAGGGAATTAAACCTTGGCCTCTTTCAATCATTGTTCATTCATCTACACAAGCATTAATCAATCAAATGAAGAAAACACATATATCTTGAAGACTCTAAATAAGAATCAACATGTGTTGGTTGATTCAATCATTCTTTAATCAATCCACTAACTACAAGCTAGAATCACTCTAATTTAGACAAACTAGTTTCTTTCCTTATATCTCAGTTTTGGAGGTACACCACACTTATTTTCCAACTTCTCCGATGACTAAATAGTACATACACTAGACTATAAATTGACCTTCTTTTCAAACCTTATACCAAATGCATCAATCAACATTGAAGAAATATCCAATATGAACAAGCAACCATGTAGCTCCAATCACAATGACTAGTAGACTAAGGGATATAGCGATCTACAACCTTGTACTAATATATTATAACAGTATTAGACTTTCAGATGACCATACGCTATAAATTGGCTTCAAGTATAGAAATCAACCTTAGTTGATCATCCAAACATGCCAAAGCATTGGATCCAAATTTATCAAGAAACTAACCACTACATCGATTGTCTCCTCTTTAGACCATGTGTGGTTTAACTCTATGATTGTGTTATTGTCTTGTATTGCACCTACTCATCGTACATACCAAAAAATATCCATGGTCTCATTCAATCATTATGTTAGCACTTTGTAATTTCTCAGGCTGAGGAAGAAGTTGACATAGGTAACTACAAAACTACTTTGGAGTCTGGGATCTAGCCCTCCTAGACTCGGAGAGGGATGTCTCTATAAGATTTAGCTTTGTTTGCTGGGAATTTTAGGCTAGTTATGATAGTACAGAGTTTGGTTTTTTGAATTGTTGGTTGGAACAAGGAAGATGGTCCATTGGGCAATGGAGTCACAGTTGTGAATTAATCAAATACAAGGTTAACAGGATAATATTGTAGGGAGGGGTAGTAAAAATGTTGGATCTATTTAGATTAAATGAAATGGATAAGAGATGAAAGAGGGGAAATTCTACTGAGAAGAGGAGCAGTTAAGAATTCCTTCACTCATTTTCAGATGAAAACATACAGATCATTAAAAAACCATAAACAATGTATATAAGATAAATTATGTTCTTTAGACTTTCTTTTAATGATTAGAATTGGAAATACATGAAATGATTACGGAGCATAAGAAAACATTTGACAAAGAGAGAAAGACATCACCAACAATCTAACACAAGAATCCTACAATGTTGCACTATATAACTGAAAATCCGATCAATGGTGTTTCTATGGGATGCCTTACAATATTGATCCTATCCTACTTGCAAGTCCCAACTCTTATACTTCTAAATGTGAAGTATTTATAAGTTTATTTACAAAGACCCTGTCATAAATGAGAAGGATATATCTAATCTAACTATAAATCTAATTACAAAATATAGGAATCTTTAGGATTTGTTCGGATTTCTGGTGTTTGATTTGATTGACTAAAAATAAACTTTAGATGCAATCACTATGAAACAAATTGCCAAGTGACTTGAATGTTGGAGCTTGCAAATGAATTATGTTTGGATCCTCGAACTGCATGTTGATTTAATGGAGATTTTTGACAATTCATCTTTGCCTTCTTCTTAGCTAATGATCTTTATTGATGGCTGTGACTACTTCTGTAAATTCGGGCATCGAAATATGGAATCGATGTTTGATTGTTGATATTTAGCTGCTAGGTGTCTTTATGCCTTTGACATCTGGAACGAGGTCGAAACTGTATTCACAGATTATGTTTATTGTTCCTTAAACTTTTCCATCTGTCTCTTAGAATAACTTCACCAGGAGAAAATCTTGCACGGGAAGGTGGGTGATGGAAATGATAGTTTAGCTCAGTGCAGGTTCGTTATGGGATAGTCGATGGTTAACGGTCATGTGGAAAAATGTGATTGGCTATGAATAGGATGATGTGGGGGGAAGTATCCAGTGGAGATGGGATGAGTAGATATGTTAGTGTAAGCGATAGGGATAGGTGGAGAGTTGGACAGTATCGAGAATCAGGGGACAGGTGGCGTATAGAGAGAGGAGAAGTATGAGCGGGAGGTGATGTGTAGGGAGAGTATTCAGAGAGGTGATGTGACAAGCAAGATGGTGAATGGTGGAGTGAGTGGAGGACAGGTGTAAGTGGGGGATGTAAGTGGTAATGGGTGGTGATTTGGAAAGATTCTTGAGGGGGGTGTAGGTGGTAAGTAGTATAAGAAGGGGGGGTCCGAAATAACAAGGAGGCGCCA
>JZKD02S1690752.1:539418-584323 GCA_000966675.3 Picea glauca
TTAAAAAAAAAATCAATAATATTGATTCTAATGTATGTTCAATTAAACAAACTAATATTATTTATAAAACATTATTATAAATATTCAAAGCAATGCCATTATGCCAGGGGTTTGTACACATTGCATGTATTATAGTGCACGAAAAAAGGATTAACGTGATTCATGCATGGAATAAATTGATGCACTATCCAAAACTTCGGAAAAAAAAATCAATAATATTGATTCTAATGTATGTTCAATTAAACAAACTAATATTATTTATAAAACATTATTATAACATGACATATATAACATAAGAATCATATGATCTAGATTACTTTTATCTTGTTTGTAATGGATGTGCAGTTTTATATAATATAAATTAATTTTCAACAATTTAGTAACAAATTAGTTAAAAAGGAAGTTGTTAGTTTCAAACCAATGAGGTGAGTTGGATCTAAATTTATATTTATGGTTGTGGTTGTTATTCTTGCTATTTCGCATTGTAGATGGATTATATATATATATATATATATATATATATAGTCTATAGTAAACAATTGGTTCATGAAGAGTACAAATATGTTACAAATGGGATTTGAACCCGAGTGGGGAGGAAACAATTTTCTTCTCAATCACTCAAACTACATCTAATTGTTCCAAGTTAGCTACTTATCTATTCATATTTACATGAATATTAGGTATTGTTAAAGTGTTACATTGTCTATGACAGAGCCCACCACCCTAATTTCAAAAATATGGATATGTCTTTTGTTTCCCAATTTGTGAGTAGACCCATTGCTCTATCTAGACACCTATCTAACAATGTTATGAATTTCTTTAAATAAAGCCTAAGATTTTGAAAGCCAACTATAAATAGATTTTCATAGAGGCTATGATCAAAGCATTCTTCAAAAACAAAGGAAGACAAGTGCACAATAAAATCTATGATTTGGGAGTATGAATCCACATTGATTGAAGTCACTAGGGTTCCTCATGCTTCCCTAGTTTGTTCTTCTTCCTTTTGCACCACTACATCAACATCCCTTGTTGTTTTTTGTTCCTCTACCTCTACATATTCCCCCATAGCTTCCTCGTTTTCCAACTCAATGCCCTAAGCATTTTTCATAGCATCGTACTTGGAGTCTAGTTGGTCCACTTCTAGAGGAGAACTTTTTCCTAGAGTCCTCTACTCTCAATTCCATGAGCTACTAAGTTTTTACCATCCCAATATGGGTCTAAAGTTTTGGTGTAATTTGATTCCCTACTCCTAGAGAAGCCAATGTCTAGAACGAGCTACCTAATTTCTACTTCAACCTCTAAATTTGAGGTTATTCCCCTATTCATCATGAATCTATCCTCTATGGCCTCGACCTCCCTTCTCATCACTTCTATGTCTTTGTTTTGGTATGAGGTAACAATCAATGTTTCATCCATCGTCTTCCTCTTACACAATAAGGGATTCCCTCCTACCTGCATTCGATCCCTAGACAATATGTCTCCCTTTTTAACCTCCCAAGATGACATTGAATTGTTGTGTTCTATATGGATAAAAAACTTACTAGCCACATGAGATTTAATCTCCCTTATCCACCAACATTCCAAGTGAATGCCTATCACCAAGTCTTCCAAATGCTCTTTTAATTTGTTGAACTTCGATGCATCAAACTCATTTTTATGCATTTCCCCATTTGATATCATGATGAGTAATGATGTTTATAGGAGACGTCGTTCTATGATAGTGGCAATGCCATTTATTTAGGTCAAATGCTAAGAGGAAGGCATGCCAAGAGTATCTGTACTACTAGAATCTACTCACATTACCTCCGCCTAATGTTGATCATTGTCTTCTCTGCATGCACTTATAACCTTTATCCTATTGACTACCTCCACTAGTTTCTTTGCTAACACCCCATTGGAGAACATACTCCCATCTATGTGATATAGAAAATGAAGTTCAAATGAAAATTTTACATGCATTTCAATGTGTGAGACAAATATATTTTTCAATTCATAATTTTTGTAAGAAAGAAATTCATATTCTTATATATTAAAAAATACGAAGTTACAATTTAATTTTGTCATACCTCTAAAATATATGCATCTTGGAATTGTTTTTATGACATAAATACCTCTATATATCAATGTAAATTTGAAATTCTATTTTACACTTAAGGAAATTCCATAACACCTTTATATATATATATATATATTCGAAATTCAATATTTAATTTAATAACACCAACTCATAAACTAAAAAAACACTAGAATTCCTACCTTAAAAATCTTCACAAATCCCCTAATGTCGTGGACAACATTCAAACTCTATCTACAGAGGAAGAAGTGTTTCCTATAGAAGACATATAGTTTGGAGTTAAGTAGCTCGCAAAAGGGAAAGCTAAGGACATTCAAGGCTACCAAGCATAAATTTTACAAATTGGAGGGCCTATCCTCATGCCTCACATCCACAATGGTCAAGCAAGACCTCCCTTATCCCTGGACTCAAAGTCCTATTGTAACTGTTTTTAAAAGTGGAGAAAAAAACAATCCCTCTAATTATAGGACCGTTATGATTATCCCCCCTTTAGCCAATTTATATGAAATTATTTTGAAAAAGAAGATCAACATATGGCTAGAAATCCATGGAAAAAGAGTTGAAGGCCAAGCCAAATTTAGGAGCTACCATTCAACTATGGAACACCTTGTTATTCTTAGGATCATTGAGGAGTGTCACAACAATAGAACCAATATCATGTGTTGTTTTTTTTAACTTTAGAAAAGATTTTGACATAGTGCCCAAGACTAACGTTTGGAATAGGCTATAGAAGATAAAAGTTTCTTTCAAGCTAAGAGCTATTGAGATAAGGTTGTACAAGAACATTATTGTCAATTTTAGGAACACTGAGGGATGGTATAAAAAAATTAATTGTGATATAGGAGTTAAGAAAGGTTGTCCCATATCCCCTACCCTTTTTGGCATATACATTGACAAATTAGAGAGTTGTTTGGAAGAAGTAGGTTGTGTCATTCCGACTCTAGATGGTATAGTCATCCTCCTCCTTTACATTGATGATAGTGTTCGTATGACAAGGAGTCCCTATGATCTCAGCAAGCAACTAAAAAATCTCAAGGATTTCTACCCTAGTACAGGTATGATTGTTAACACCGACAAAATGAAGGTTACGATAATTAAATCCAAAAAGATCACTTGCGTTAATTTTGTGTATGACAACAACTTGGAGGAAGTGACTTCATACAAATATCTTGTAATTGATCTTCATCACAAGCTCAACTGGAAATATAGCATCGAGAAAAAGATAAATGGAGGGTGGAAAGTTTATTACGAGCTTGAAAACAATTGTAAATCAATAGACCTTTGGCTATGGGATAAGAAGAAATGTCTCTTTGAGACTCTCTTCACTCCTATTATCTTATCTAGTTGTGAAGTTTGGGGATGCAACATCTCTAGGGAATTGTGGAGAAAGATATAGAAAATCCAAAAGTCTTTTATAACTTATAATCTCAAAATCAAAGGAAATACACCATATCTTATTCTCCTCATAGAATTAAGTTTTTCTCCCATCAAGGGCACAACTATGACTAGGTATCTAATGTACGAGAACAAGATAAACAACATGGAATACAAGAGACTTCCTAAGATTGCTTCAAACTCCAGTCAAAACCACTTGTGGTTCAAGTGGGGTTGGCATAAAGATGTCAAGTCTTTGTTAAATCAGTGGGGTATAAAGGAAGAGGTCATTATATAGAGTAACGATAATATTAAAGATATTAGTGTATCTACATTTAAGGAGAAATTGTGGTGTGATATAGAATTAGAGGATAAAATAAAATTAAGATATTATAAGGTGGTGGTGAACCCTAATCTAGAAGATAAAAAATGTCTCTTTGTTTGAACAATTTTGACTAGTGTAAAGAAGAAAATCAACATTTCTAAAATAAGGACAAACTCTCATGAGCTCCATAGTAAAAAAAGTGTGTTGGACAATTCCTCAAATGTCGTAGGTCAATTATGACACTGAAGGGTTGAATATGAAAAACATTTTCACTTAAAATGCCATGTGTGTACCCGTCTCAATTTCAAAATAGTCATTACAATACCCGACCTTCCTAACCTTTTCACTCACCAAAACTATGGTGATTTAAAAAAGCTTATCTTAAAGATTTTCAAGCACATAAATAGAATTCTAAAGAAACTCAAGTAATTAGCTTGTCTTTCTTAAGGTCAGTGAACCCAATTTGGTCTCAATGGACTTTAACCACCACCACCATCATCATCATCAATTCAAAATAAAATATCATATTAAAGAAGTATATTTTTCTATGGTTAGTTAACCTTCTTTCTTTCTTCTTAATAAGTTTAAAAAAAATAATTAATTAATTTTTATTCTAAAGAAGAAAAAAATTTCCTAATATTTTTAGTCATCTGCCTTCTCCCTCTCATTTCAAAGGGAATTAGGAATTTTTTCTTGAAAAATAAAATACAAAATAACACTTTGAAAATTTGCATTTTAGAGAGAATATGGATTTTTTTGTCGAAACATAAAATACAAAATAACACTTTGAAAAGTTGCGTTTTAGAGAGAGTATGGAACCTCTTTTCAAAGGTTTTAAGAAAATATGGAATCCCTTTTCAAAGGTGAGAGCCCACATAAAAGGTAAACAAAGGCCATATGTGATAAGCAATATCATTTGATTTAACACATACAAAATAACACTTTGAAAAATTGCATTTGAGAGAGAATATGGTTTTTTCTGTCGAAACATAAAATACAAAATAACACTTTGAAAAGTTGCATTTTAGAGAGAGTATGAACCTCTTTTCAAAGGTTTTAAGAAAATATGGAATCCCTTTTCAAAGGTGAGAGCCCACATAAAAGGTAAACAAAGGCCATGTGTGATACGTAATATCATTTGATTTAACACATATGTTACTTCTAAGAGATTAGATGTGATAGATAAATGTTTTAGAGAAAAACAAAGATTCAAAAACGTTTCCCATCTATTTCTCCTCTTGGAAAAAGATTAACTGAATAGTTGATAATGAAAATTTGAGTGGGCCTAATGGTTAAGAACATGTGTTTTCTTCTTGATTTAACACATATGTTACTTCTAAGAGATTAGATGTGATAGATAAATGTTTTAGAGAAAAACAAAGATTCAAAAACGTTTCCCATCTATTTCTCCTCTTGGAAAAAGATTAACTGAATAGTTGATAATGAAATTTTGAGTAGGCCTAATGGTTAAGAACATGTGTTTTCTTCTTGAAAATCACAGGGTATGAATGAATGAATTAATTATTATCTTAAAAAGGAAAAAAATGGAATCCCACTTCCAAGATGAGAACCCACATGAAAGGTTTATCTATGAAAACCATAAAGACCATAATGTCATACACAATATCATTTGATTTAAAAGTATGTTTATTTCTAATAGAAAAATTAAATTTTAAAAGGTTTTTCATTTATTTATTTTTTAGAAAAAGATTAAGTAAATAGTTAATAATGGAAACTTGAATAGACTTAATAGTTAAAAACATGTGTTTTATCCTTAAAAATGTAAAAAGAGATAAGACATGTATAATCAAATTAAATAAAAAAAATCCCTTATCCAACAAACAAAAAAACACTCATACATTAATTATTATTATTATTATTATTAAAAAAACCAATTATACAAACCAGATATTATAATATAGAGTTGCAAAATTCAATAAATGAGAATGCTTCAACACAGCATCTCCGCGTTATAAAGACCAACTATACAAACGAGATATTATAATATAGAGTTGTAAAAGTCAATAAATGAGAATGCTTCAACACAGCATCTCCGCCTCAACTGGAAATCTCACAGAAATTGATATATTCAACATTGACTATCTTGAAACGTGAAAATACAAAAGACACGACCTCCTGCCAACCTACTTGACCGATCCTTACCCACCTCCCTTCCGGGCCCTGCCCTTACCTACCGCCGACGGAAACGTTCTTGTTTTTGGTGGGTAGCGTCCGCACTCCAATTATAGGATATGACATCCAACCAACTTAAATTTACACATCATATCATCGTCATCTACCAGTGCCTTTTATTTTATTTTATGTTGACTCAGGGAGGCTACTTAGGTTGAATTGCAATGGGGACTCACTCAGGGAGGCTACTTAGGTTGAATTGCAATGGGGACTCAGGGAGGCTACTTAGGTTGAATTGCAATGGGGACTCGGGGAGGGGCCTATAAGCCATAAACAACACATTTCAAGGAAAGTGACAAGAAACAATTTGTTTTGAGATTTTGGATTGAATGATACACATACTTTTCATTTTCAAAAATGATAAACAACCATTCATCGTGGTTTTTTTTGTTTTTCCTCATTTTAATGATTTTTTGTTTTTCCTAATTTTAATAAATATTTATTTTATGATTGAAATTGTAATATGAAGTTTTTTTTTTTACTTAGGAATCAACGACTAGTTAGGTGATTTAGGTGCTAAACAGCCTCATGTAACACACAAAGTAAGTCAAAGATTTTGAACTGGTAAACAGAATGCCTTAACAAATGCACTTTATTACAATGGGCTCTATTACACACCTGACACACTCTATTACACACCCGGGACTAATATAAAGTTAGATTTGAAATTTTTTTTAAATTCATTAGATTTTCCATTACTTGATTCCTTCAAATGACCTAACCTACCAGTTTGTTTCAAGATTTCTATTTATTAATTCAAACTGCAAATTTTATTCGGACAGAGAATTGTAGGCTTAGCCATCTGTGTTGACTGTAGTCAAACTCTTCCCACATCTTCATAAACCAGGACAGCTATATTGTTCTCAAGGACGGAGACAACAAAGAGTCCCATTATCCCATCCCATTTGTCCTATCTTTCGAATTATGACTTTGACTTTACTGTGGAAGTATTGATAAGTTTGCAGAAAAAGATGTGCAAAGAATACTAAGGACGAAAGTTTATTATCACAGCATGAACATAGTCACCAGCCAATAGAAATGTTTTTATAAAATAATGTGGATTCTCTCCATACATTACAGGTACATCTCGATTTATTTACACTAAACCATATCTAACACGCACCTGTCGCTGAGAAAACAAGTCTAAATAATTATTGTTGGAATGATTCAAGGAGCTGGAGGCCGTCGCCGAGAAAACAAGTCTAAATAATTATTCTTTGAATGATTCAAAGAGCTGGAGGTCGTCGCCTAGAAAACAAGTCTAAACAATTATTCTTTGAATGATTCAAGGAGCTGGAGGTGTGTCGCCGAGAAAACAAGTCTAAACAACAAAGAATGATTCAAGGAGCTGGAGGTGTGTCGCCCAGAAAACAAGTCTAAACAATTAATCTTTGAATGATTCAAGGAGCTGGAGGAAGATTAGGAGGGTGAAATATATAAAAGTCTCAAATCAATTAATTGTACTACACTGAGTACTACATTCTCCAGCAGGTTCGCTAAAGGAACTCAAAGATTACAGAGAATCAAAAGTTAAAACCATAACACGTTGTAATTCCTTTACCCCATTTTAACCAGTTATCATTCAAGCGCCCATGATGTCAATGATCATCCTTGTTTCTTCAAATCAGTCAAATCAAGAATATCTCCATTACAGTATAAGCCTATCATGCAATTCATGAGCAATTCTCATAAATCACAACTCAAGCGAAGATGAAAGTCAAATACAACAGCATAAAAACGTTATGTGAGCAACTTGCTGAAATAATATGTAGCCTGATTCTATAGATTGTTTTTCAGTTGAATGCATACACTGTATGGGAAAAAGAACTTGCCAAGTTCTGCAGTCTGAGTACAAACAAAAGCTTAACTTGCATCATTACGGGGCAAGATGCACTGACATTACACAGAAGTTGCATGTTAAACGGGTTCCAACTTCCACATTAAGATGACAATAACAAGTTTGTGTCATCTTTTATTTCGATCCCGAATACAATCTCCATGTTTGTTTATCTTATTTTTGACCATATTCAATTTCCACAGAAGACAAAATTGTTATACTTCATCTAATTACAATTCCAAACAAATAATGTAATCTGATTTCAATTTCCAGTTCCTTAATCCTATACAGAAGTCGAATCTAGAGTTCATACAACATTTTCTCAAAACGAACCATATGATCTGGTTGCAACCCCAATGCAACTGACAAACTTCCATCCTTGGCAGAACTGGGCAAAATGAAAGCAAGGCCTTCATAAGCAATACCTCCAGGTCCCATGAATATGGGTCTTCCCCACCCAAAGTCTGCATCATGAATAGGCAACCGAGACCAGCTTGTGATACCAATATTTGGACACCTGAAAGTATGAGCACCTCTAACTAGAGCAGTTAAATCAGGCTGCAATTCCAAATAGTCTAAAGCAGAGCGCAAGTATTCATCATCCATCCGGCCCAAAGCTTCATGGATTACACTCGCAGCATAATATGTGGGCTTTGAAACAATGTCCCCTGCAACGGCCATGGGAGTAGTCGTAAAAATAACGTTTCCAAAATAACCAGGGGGTAGGGATGGTCTGAGCCGGCTACGACCATCTGTAGCAATATACAATTTGGTTCCTTGATCTTCGGTAAGATTTCTAGCTTTACAGGCACATCTCCAAATGTGTCCTGAGAGCATTTCATAGCTGCTGTATGATACTTTATTTCCATTCTCTCTGGCTTTGCCCTTGAGGATATCCAATTGTTCTTTTGTAAGTTTAAAGATGGCAACTGAAAAGTCATTTTTTTCACCGTTCATTATTCCACTCGTGTCCTTCAATGGTGGAGGTTGTTGGTACTCTATATGTTGAAACTTCGGTGTTGGAGGATTTCTGGCTCGTAAAAGAGTTCTGTCAATGAAGGGTGGCAGAGCAATGTCTAGCCCACGAGCTACATCAGACCAGGTGTTGATAAAGTGTAAACCTGCATAACCATCAGCCACATGGTGCTGCATTCCCACACCTAATGACACTCCTCCACATTTGAAAAAGGTTACCTGCATGTGAACAAATTATTCATATAATGAGCATGCAGAGTCCAAACCAACACAAGAATTTTCAAGCAATTCATCTAAGAACACTTGTACAGAATTGACAGGGACGATGAACATTAACGCCAGATAAACAACAGCCAACTAAGTGAATTATTTTCCTTCAATAGAAGAAAGAAGAAGATATGGGCTAAAGCAATGCATTTATTAATGCAACGAATATTTGCAGGCATGTTCTAACCTAATATTCGCTTGCAGCTTAAACAAATTTTTAGAAACTTTTGAGCAACAGACAAGAAACAACCAGAATAATTTCTGCAGATCAATGTTTTGTACTCTTGAACATGTGCTGAAAACCACCGAACCAGTAAGCCTATAGGATCAGCAAGTCAACTCCTTGCAAATCTAGTCTCCATTTGATGATGCTAGACGTACAGAGGCTGAAGCTCAAAAACAGCTTATGAACCCTTTAAAAGATTCATGAGTACATGGGCTGACAAGAGTATATACCTCCAGCATTTATGAGCTTGAGTTCTTAAAAAGAATATCCAACCAAGGGATTTCTTGAATAACAAATGGAAGGAGGCATTACAATAACGGACTTTTACAAGCACATCTAAGGGCAACACCACCAGCTTTACTTCAAGGTATACATTAGTTGCACAGCAATGCACTCTTATTGAAACAAACTCCACCAATTCATCTTTATCAATCCCTTTTAGAGGAAGTGTAGATGTATCTCCCTCAGGCCATAGCTGCGGAAAGCGAAGCCTAATAATACAAAGGCATGGATTTAAACATCGAGTGTGAATGGCAACATCAAACTTATTGAGAAGAGAGTGTAGGCGGCATAGTTGGGCAGTTGAAGTTCTACCAGGGCCAGGGAATATTTCCAAGTCCTAGATACACGGAAAGCTGATTCATTCAATCAGAAAATGCGGATCATCCATAAGCTGGTTTGAAACCTTGAATACTTGTATATTGGGACGCCAAATTTTTACAAAACCATTTCAAAACTCACAAGGGCAAAGACTCGGCTAACATATCTCTCAACTAATCCAGCGTATTAAAACTAAAATAGTTGCAGAAAGTCAGAATAAATGCTCCCAAATCAAGAAAAGAAGGGAATAGAAAATAGGAACAGGAGAAATTCCTGGAAATCCAATCTAGTCCCTGGTAGTGGTTGTAAGGGAAACCCGATTTCTGTTCAAAAACTGCTCGGAAGTTAAAGCCGAGTATTAGTCTAAAATCCTTAAGCTAACAAGCAAACACGGTGCTACGGATCATATGCCACTGGGATTGGATTGGATTACCCTCAAATTCTACTACCAAAAGTAAAATGACCCCGAAAAGGTTTACAATGGTTATTATAATTTCTTAAAACATAGCCTCAAAGTCTTTCTTCCCTCAATCAGAGACCTATGCCGGCCGGAGAAAGGACACAAACTCAAACTGCCCCCAAAGTTCCATAAAACTCACATAAGGGGGAAGAAGAAAATGCGAAAAAATCCGCCTTCAAGAAGTGTGATGTGATGGACAATACAGAAATTTCAACAATTAAAATACACTAAAACAACAAATTGGGGAGCCAAGCCAATTTACCTGAAGAACGAGCAGAGCATAGGAAGAAATGTCTTCTGAATAATTGACTTTAGGAATGAGTTGCTTGAGCTCCATGGTGGGTGCAAAATCCCCGAAATCATCTATGACAGAATCTGTTGTAGCCTCAACAAGCAGTACACCCTCACCGTTACAGTTGATTTCGATACGTCCATCTGGGTCTCTTTTGAGTCTCCCTGCCATGGGATAAAATGGCACCAGCACCTTACTAAGCGCATCCCTGAGAATGTGCATTGAAAAGAAATCGGGGCTGCCACTGGGCCTATAGAAATACACACTAGCAGTATGTATTCTCGGAACCACCAGGTCTACATTTGAGTTCCAAAGATCCCTCTGTGGAGTCGGTGCGGCCGGACGCACCATTTGCGAACTCTTCACTGTTATAATCATTTTTGCAGGCTACGGACGTCTGACTCTTTTTCTGGACATACGAATGGATCAAATGTTAGAGGAAAATCATTGTATGTATCTTCAACTGCAAGATCCATGCATACCGATTTTAAAATAAAAATCTGGCCAAATGCAGATCAACTATTTTATCCGAAGCTAAATTTTGGTCAAGGATTCGTGAGATTAGACCGTTTTCCTTGGATAAGCAGGCTAATTACACGTAATTTTACTTGACTGCCAGGTATATCATGTTTTCCTGGACAAGAACCCAAGATCGAATATTATACGGGCAATTATACGATCCACTGCATAGAATTTAAAAGCTGAACTACAAAATAAATAAATGGTTGCATTTACGAGTGACGGTTAAAAAGCGGAGGCTTGGAAGGGATCCGGAGTCGGCGGCGAGGGTAGGAATTTCAAAACGGAATAGCCTGACGGTTTTGACTACTCCGTCTCCTATTTTCACAATTTCACCAAAGCATGTTGACGGTTATCAAGAATTTTTCATGTTATCTGTATTTGACGGACAAATCCCCGTGACGGAAAATCCCTATCCGTTCATCATCCGGATGACTTGAGGTCAGGGGATGAATCTGAAGGCAATATTGACAGTTATCAGAGAGCATTGATGACACCGACAAGACAGCTAATTAGAAGGCCAATGGCAGAAAGAAAATGATCTATCCACCTTACTCTTTGGTCCTACGTACGTTTTAAGTTTTAACGAAGCAAGGTCCATCGAGCGTAACCTCCGGGCGGCCAATATCCTGCCTGCGTAGATGCTACGGCAGGTGTACTATAGGACGTTTGATCGGAAAGCAATTCAGATCGGACGATAATCCACCTGCCGCAGCATAGAATGCTTCGTAGCAGGCTGGATATTGTTCGCCCTAACATAACTTATGCCAAACAAAACTAAAAACGACGAATATTTTTTTATTACTGTGCCGAGAAATCTCGGATCCTCGAGGGTCATAAAGAAGTCTTATGACAGTTGCCTGGAATCTTGAATTAATAGGTTTTTATTTCAAATCCTGAATTGAAGTGATAGGATAAGGATACCGTCAATTTGCCCTGGGAAGGGTTTTTGGAAAGTCTTATCAGGAATCTTAGAATCTCGAAGTGATAGGCTTTTGAAAGCTTCCAAAATGTATAAAAATTTAAATTTAAGCATATTATTTCAAGATTCTGGACACATCTTTATGACAATTTCGAAAGGCTACCCAAAGATTAAACTGAACTGTGCACGGGACGAAGCTGGGTCCATTCTCAGTGCCTTATTGCTTAGGCTTTAATTCAAGAATGTCAAGAAGCCACCCCCTACACACTAGGCTTAAGTGTTTTGATCGCACCTCAGCCGAACTCGAAAAACGCGAGCATTTCTTGATTCGTATGCAACCTAAACAAGCGTGTACAGTTTTGAAAGCACGAGCCCTAGCCCTAGCGTGTACAGTTTCGAAAGCACGAGCCCTAGCCCTAGCGTGTACAGTTTCGAAAGCACGAGCCCTAGGGTATAGAAAATCGGCACCGATGCAGGTTGCCTATAGTATATAGTATTGGATAGATAGTCGGCATTATCCTCCTGTAAAGAATGGATTGACAGATTATCTAGTCCTAGCGCCTTCTAATTTTTATATAGATCGTTCATAGAGTTGATTCAATTATTATTTAGGTTATTCACAGACCTAAAACTGCAAATGTGCGCAATGTTTTATACACCAACAGGTTGGGCAGATGAACTTGGAAGACTGCTTTCATTCTTTCTGGCGTATGGATTCTAGACTAATGGATAGAATGACTCATGCATTAAGGAAATGTATCCCCGGGATCCATAAAAAGGGCCTTTGAAAATTTTCAATTTGTCAAATTTTTGCGCATTCGATGAAGAGGCGATCTTAGTGCCAGTGGATCTAAATTTCTCAGGAATATTACACAGTAATTGAAAAAGCTTTGTTAAATATTTATCAAAACGTTTAAAATTTAAGAGCTAAGCTGTACGAATAAATCCCTTTCTCCGAACATTCGGAGTCCAGACATCGCCATTTCCACGGATGGAGCGGCTGAAAATCGGAATTGCTTAAACTGCAACGCCTAAATCCTTTAATCATTGGCGCATAAAGCAGATCAAACTTGAGATTTAGATGAGATCTGGACAAGACGCAGGTCTACATCGAACTTAAATTCAAGCAAATCCTCCTCAAGACGACACAGATTTAATCCGAAAGGCGAAATCAGATCAAATGCAGAGGAAAATTAAGCAGATCAAGCCACATAATTCTATTCTTGGGAGGAAAATTAAGCATTCAAAACTTGACATCGTCTGCAGAATATTCTTCACAAATTTTGGCCTCGCACATCATACATAACAAATAGCAAGATGTACTTATAGCAATCATCGAGCTCCACCGAGAAAAGATGCAAAGATGCAGAAACTGGAGAATTAAACAAAAACAAAATCCATTTCGACAGAATTCACACAAATTCCGCCAAAAAGCAGAAATAGAAGCAGCAAAACGAAAATAAAAAACAAAAAAGTGTACACAGTACCTCTGGAAAACACAGCGTTCAAGAAATGAATCTAAGCACGACGACGAAATATAAATGGAGCCGTATGCTGCAGCCCCTCAAGACTCTGCTTCTGTTCCCTTACATACACACACTGCACATATTCTTTGATATAAAACGCGACGAACGTGCATAGCATTAAGAGAATTTCACGCTGTACGTGCCAGTCTCAACGGAAAAACTGTAACCGGAGTTAATGTGTTTGTGGTCTGGTCTGTTCTGTTTTAGGGAAGCTTTTGTTGGTGGTGCTCAGCGTTCCCTCCCTCCCTGAGTCGCCTGTGCAGAGTATATAAAGGAAAAGGAAAGTGTTTGCGTGGTGTGTGATGAGATACCAATCTCCGGGGCCCACCATTGCTCCCACCAACTCTGCCACCAACCCACTCCACTCACCCACCCATTGAACCGACAAGACGGGGAGAGAGGAAAAAGAATTGAACGAGTCTCCACTACCATTCCATTACGTGACATTCACATCCCTTGTCCGTATGGAGCTACTACAACCTCCAGAGTACACCAAGGAGGAAAGCCCAAAGGGCAGCCCACCTCTTTGGAAGAAGACGCACAAAAGATAAAAGGAGGGTCTCAGGCCCACTTAGGTTGTTCGTTTGATGTTGACCAAATGCAATTCACGATGTCATTCACTCCATCATCCTACCTACTCTGCTGTCAATATCAAAGTTTAAGCCACCTACCTACCCCTCCCTTCCAAATTATGTCAAATTAAACACCACCACCAAATCAATAACCAAAATTCTTCTGCAAATCTCTCCTTCCTCCTCCTCCTGCGAGTAGTATTTACAAGTAAAGTTAAGTAATCATCACAAGTTAACTTGTCTTTTCTGTTATGTTGTTTTATTCCGTAAATTATAATTTAATTGTCAATTTATTATAAAGATAAATTTAATTGTTAATTCCTGGTGAAGATAACTAAAAAGTTATCCTAATTTAGTTGTGAATTGTTATTAAGAAAAATCATTACTAAATGTTATTTGTTGTGCTGACTCATCATTATTTTTTAAATAAAATTACACCAATCAAAAACAAATATATAATTTTGTTATTTCTATTAATTTATCATCTTATCTTAGATTTGTAGGGGTAAAATTTATTATAATTTTATTGTCAATTTATTGTAAAAATATAATTTAATTGTTAATGGGTGGCGAAGATAACTAAAAAGTTATCATAATTTAATTGTGAATTAATACTCAAGACAATTATTATTAAATGTTATATGTTGGGCTGACTCATCATTATTTTTAAATAAAATTACACCAATAAAAAACAAATATATATTTTTGTTATTTCTATTCATTTATCATCTTAATTAAGATTTGTAGAATATCCATAAAAATAATTAGATATAATTTTTTTTTTCATCATTTAACATGCAATATTATGTTGTTTTTATTCCATAGTAGTAAAATTTATTATAATTTAATTGTTAATTGATAATGAAGATAACTAAAAAGTTATTATAATTTAATTGTGAATTGATATTGAAGACAATTATTATTAAATGTTATTTGTTGTGTTGATTCATAGTTATTTTTTAAATAAAATTACACTAATAAAAAACAAATATATATTTGTGTTATTTATGTTATTTTATTATTGTAACTTAGATGTGTTAAATATTCTTAAAATAAAGTCAGCATGGATGTAGACCTATTGGCAAGTGTTGTGTAAATGGAAGAAAATAGTGTTGTGTAAATGAAAGAAAATATGTAAAAGAAGTCTCAAATTCCATGTTTGCAAAAATATATATATAAATTTTTTCCATCAATTAATATATAATATTTTTATGTAAATATTATATTTTATAGTATTTCTATTTATTTGTAAATTAAATAATTATTTTTATCTTTATTTAACATTTTATTAGGTGTATATATCAAATCTCACTTTTATATGTATAAAATATGTTTTATTTTCAATTGAATGTAGATTTGACTAACATATAATATTATTATTATTTGTTATGCCTAACATACATATTATTAACATTTTTGGAACCGGTAAGTAAATATTAAAACTATATCTTTATTATATGGGTGATAAATGCACCTCACTAATCTCTATGTAATAATTTTTTTTTATTAACATTCACTTATTTTTGTTAATGTTTAGCTACCTACTTTTGTACAATAAAGTGTTTTATTAATGTTCATTTAAATCAATTTTTAAAAGTACATTTATTTATATACATTTTTTGACAAAACAGGTATTATCAATGCCTCTTGGTCATTTAAGATATTCTCGGTGGGATGACGGCAACGAGGGCCCCCCTTTCTTGCTGAATCTTTGAAAAAGTGGCTTCAAGAAATCAGTTTTTTGATATCCCTTTTACATTGTTGTTGATACACCTTCAGAACTGAGGCAGGAAGATTATTGGATTTGGATAAGGAGTTATCCTAGTTAGTTACAATGTGATAAGAAAGAAGCTTCATCATAAGAATTATGATTTTGATATTGCTGTCATATGTAAACTTATATGTCCTTTTGAATATAAAGAGAATTTTTTTCCCATGGAAAAAAAGTATGAATTTAGGTTGTTTGTATAGTAACAATTTATCTCTAAAATTAAATCACATGCAACAAACACAGTGTAAGGTGTTGTCTAAATGTTCTACGTTTTGGTCATTTTTCATCGGAATCCGACGAAATAAATATGCATGAAATCACAATTTTTTGCATGTATGAATCCACAAAATGGGTTCAGTGCACTGAAAAACCCCTAGGGCACTCGAGTAATACATAATTTATCACTCAAATCTACAAATCCAACAATTTCTCGTCGGATTTAGGGAAAAATTAAACAGAAAATATCGCCTGAAAAGGGAGAAAATGTAGAACAATTAGACTATGGCAAAGTGATCAAATTTAACAATCTATAAACACCAAATAATATAGCAATAAATGCAATATATATTGGGATTTACACCATTAAAATTAAAATATTTGAAATCCTAAAATATATATATTTGAACATATATTTTATTTATTGTCTCACTATTTCCTTTGTTGTTTCGTTGACTTTATAAAAGCTTTTGACACAATGTTCATGACAAACATTTGGGATAAGTTTGAAGAGACAAAAGTGTCTTTCGAGTTGAGGGTTGCTACAATAAGGTTGTATGAGAATGTTATTGTCAAGTTTAGGAACATTAAGAGCTGGTCAAAAGAAATTAACTACAATATTGGAGTCAAGCAAGGTTGTCTCTTGTCCCCTACCCTTTTCAACATATACATTAACAAGTTAGAAGATTTTTTGGAAGAAGCACGTTGTGTCGGCCCAACTCTCACTGGTATAGAATCATTCTTCTTCTTTATACTAGTGATATTGTTCTTATGGCAATGAGTCCCCATCCACAAATGGGTTCAGCGTGCTGAAAAACCCATGGGGCACTCATATTGTACCGAATTAACCACTCAAATCCGTAGATTCAACAATTTCTCATCGGATTAAGGGAATGACTATCAAATTTTACAATCTATAAACATCGAATAATATAGCAATAAATGCAATATATATTCGGATGTACACCATTAAAATTAAAATATTTGAAATTCTAAAATATATGTATTTCAACATATATTTTATTTATTGCCTCACAACTTCCTTTGTTGTTTCATTGACTTTATAAAAGCTTTTGACACAATGTCCATGGCAAATATTTGAGATAAGTTGGAAGAGACAAGATTGTCTTTCAAGTTGAGGGTTGCTACAATAAGGTTGTATGAAAATGTTATTGTCAAGTTTAGGAACATTGAGAGCTGGTTAGAAGAAATTAACTACAATATTGGAGTCAAGAAAGGTTGTCCCTTGTCCCCTACCCTTTTCAACATATACATTGACAAGTTAGAAGATTTTTTGGAAGAAGCATGTTGTGTCAGAAACTCTCATTGGTATAGAATCATTCTTCTTCTTTATACTAGTGATATTGTTCTTATGACAAGGAGTCCCCATGACCTTGGTAAGCAACTAAGAAACCCTCAAGGATTTCTATTCCAATACAGGTATGATTGTTAATACTAACAAAACAAAATTCATGATAGTTAAGTCCAATAAGATCGCCTACGATACTTTTGTATATGACAACAACAATTTGGAGGAATTGCCTTCATACAAATATCTCAGAATCGATATTCACCACAAGCTCAACTGAAATTATAACATTGAGAAAATGATAAATGGAGGGTGGAAAGCTTATTATTGGCTTGAAAACAATTGTAAATTAGTGGATCTTTGGATATGGGATAAGAAAATACTCCTCTTTGAGACTCTCGTTACTCCTGATATTCTATATGGATGCGAAGTTTGGGGATGCAATATCTCCAGAGAGTCATGGAGAAAGATAGAGTAGATCCAAAATAATTGTATAACGTATTACTTCAAAATTAAAGGAAATACACCCTATCCTATCCTCCTCACAGAAACAAGTCTTTCACCTTTGTGACACTAAAAGAGTTGAAAATGAAAAACACTTTCTCTTAGAATGTTCGACAGATCACAATTTCAAAAGATTTGTCACACTACCAATCTTCCTAACCATTTAACTCGACAAAACTATTGTGTTATTGGAACGCTTCTCTTAATGTTTTTCGAGTACATAAATAAAATTCTCAAAAATTCAAAATAATCTCTTACCTTCTTAAACTCTAATAAACCAATTCAATATCAATAAACATTAATTATCATCATCATAATCTATTTATCATTAAATATAAATATTGTATTAATATACAAATTATTTATCTTAATTAAAATTCTATAAATATAATATTTTTCCCTCATTACTCTATTTTATTTTTTCATTAATTTTTTTTAATCCATATCATATTAATTAAAACATTTTTAATTTTTATCACCTAAATCTCTTTATAAATTCTTAAATAGGATGTACTTACTTCAAATTCTATACGATGGAAATCTTAAAGACGATGTACATGCTCTTAATTTTGTACGGTGGAAAGAAAAATGATTGACAAATTTATTATTCACTTGTGAACCAATGGCATCTTCACTGTTCACTTTTTTCCTCACGTAATTGTTGTTCTTCTCTCTCTTCAAATCCTTCATTATTCTTCCTTTGTCTTTCATGAGATGTGTCTTATTATCACTCTTATGGTCAAATCATATGGTCTTTCTTATGTATTCTAGATTTCCTTTTCTAGATTGAATTTGATTTTCTCTCTTCAATGATTTGTCGTATAACATTTTGTTTTATTGCATCAACTTCTTATATTGTATAGAGAATTTTTGTTGAATTTAGTGTTTGGTGAACTACTTCTTTTACTAAAGAAGTTTTTAGCTTCGATAACTTGAAAGAGTTGTATTTTTTTAAGATGTTATTTAATTTATTATCCATGATTTGATTCATGTAACTTGTTTATCATAATGAGGGTTGAACTTTGTAGTGGCCAAATGCTTTGTTATTTTTGAGGTTTTCAATATATGTGGAAAGTGTGATTGAAACAATGTCACATTTGAAAAAATTAGAAATTAGAGATTAACACAACGGAATAGTGAGCAAAGATGCTCACAAAACCATACATTCATTAATTAAAAAATCGCATACATTTATAGGAGTATAATATTGTTCGACAGTTTGAACAGACTCTTAGAAAATATGATCTGGAAACCTAATTATGATTTCCCTCTCAAACAACCTCTAACAAATTTCTAAGAATACATTTCTCCATTATTTCTCTAACACTCCCCCTTAATGGAGAAATGGAATACTCTAATACTGCTAAAATGTAAATACATGTTGGTTTATGTCTAAGCTAGGTTTGCAAAGTATTTCATTTTAACTTCATTTGTTACAATATATTGATGAAACTTCTTCCTAAACTTGTTGCTCCAAACTTTGATGTTTTTGACTTGTTTCTTCTTCTTCTTGCTCTAGATCATGAACTCTGGATATCTCTTCTTGCTACAACTGGGATGCTACCAATTAATTTCAAATTCGTTTTCAACAAGTTCAATTTCTTCTATGTTCAATGCACTGTTGACACATAAATCCATAATAATGTTTAATTTCTTCAGGATTCCAATGCATAAAAAATTTAATAACTTTTTTAGTTTGTTCCTCATCCATGATGTCATCAATAAAATTCCAAATCTTGATTGTAGGTGAATACTACAACTGAGTTCTCCTCTTATTCTTCTCTATTTTCCTATGCTAGAGTTGTAAGACCAATATCATTATGTTTTATAAACAATTCATCATTCATGTCTACATCATAATATTTATACTCACTTACATCTTGTTCATTAAATTGATATTCAAACTGAATTACTCTTCCACTGAGCAATTTATCTATGAGCTCTTTCTCGTGCAACATTTGGAACCAATCTTCATTTGAAAGGTGTTCATCATCATATTTGACTTTATGTTCTTTATTTTCTACTTCACATTCTTCATATTCATTTTCAGAAATTTGTCTTGCTGGATGTACACTGTCATCATACATTGTTACAATGATAGGTTCTTCATTACAATCATCATTATTTAGGTTCTTTGGACCGAAGTCTTCATGCTTTGGCTTCTCATCTTTATTTTCTTCTGCTACAATCTCTATGCAATCTTCAACAATCTTTGACTTAGCTATCCATTCTTCAATAAATTTCAGTTCATCAAAACATGGTGTATCCTTTGCTTCATATATAAAGACTTATTCTTATGTTGATATGGCAGGTTCTCTTTCTATTGAATGTTCAACATATTCATGTGAGAGACTAATGTCACTCACCCTTTTACTGTACTTCATCTCTAAAACATCCCAAAATGTTTTTGCACTGTCTACTTGACCAAATTCATATAAAATACTAGAAAGAATGCTTTCATCCACTGTTGACACAATAAGATATAATGTTATTGCACCTTTTTCTCTTATCATGGAAATTTACACAATCTTCATGAAAAAAGTGCAACAAATTTGTTGAACAAAGTAAATCCTCCATTTGATTTTCCCAAAGTTCATAGTTTATACCTGAGAAATATAGAAAAATATTTATTGATTTGTTCAATATTTCATCTATCTCTTGATATTCATTGAGTTTGATATGCTCTTCATCAAGTATGTGTTCCCTGGTTACAACTGAAAACACTCCATACTTTTCTGCAAAATTTGTCTCTGCCCTTCGATACTCTCTTTTGATTTCTCTCTGAAACTGTTTAAGTCTCTTTTGTCGACCCATTGAAGGTTCTCTTGACTGTCAGATCTTATCTCTAGGGCATCACCTGCATGTTTCATTTCTCCTTCACACGAAACCAATCCAAATTTCACGCATCTCCTCTAATCCAACTTTCACCATGGCAGAATTCATACATAACAAATCATTCACTACAGGAAATAAACGAATCAATGCAATATAAACACTAAATCATCATGAGGAATGGGAAGATACTAAGTACTAGTTCTATGATATGACTTCGAAAACAATGTACGTGATGTTATTATACCGGTCAGTAGGTCGAACAAAGTGGCAAGATCAACATTAATGAATTCCTTATCCCAGGTCTAGATTTTGTTCACGGAAATGGTTGAATTCTCATCTGCGGGCATCTGCGCCTTCTAAGACTGATGCGACCTGCCAATGGTGTATACAAGATTAAGAACATACACGCCACATGTTGACCTCTCTCCACACAGATTCCAGATGATGAAAGATGGGCTACTACAACAGTTCCATTTTCCTACATGTTGGCCCTCGACCAAGTTTTGGAGAACCTTGGTTGTGTTTGACCATTATTGGGACTTCGACAGGCTGGTTGAAGACGGAGCGCCCAGGCGAAGCGGAGATCGCAGGATCTCGCCCCCTTTTATGAGATTTTTGGGTTTTAGGGTTTATGTAATGGGTATGGGATGTCGGCACATGGGACTTACCCATGTTTAGGCCACTTTTGTAATGTATAAATAAGTAGCTAGGCGATGTAAGAAAGAGACCTAGTAGTTACTAGTCATTGATCGGCTTAGTGCATGGCTAGTTGGCTTTGTGCACGAACATGTTAAGGTTTGCAGAGCTAAGTGCAAGTGCTTTGTGCACGGACTGTGTAGAGGGTCTATGCTTGGAACTAACTTGGGGAAGGAGGATCTGGCGAGGTGTGCGCAGATCTCCTGTCCTGTGTGCAGTTGGCTTCTAGTTCTGTGCATGTAAGAAGATTGGAAGAAGAAGAAGAGTTGGTGGATGTAGCCCCACACTGGGGTGAACCACGTATATCCTCTATCGATGTGCTTTGTGCTATGATGTTCATGTTGTTTATGTACTTGTTTGCTTAGTCTAGGTGTATGATAGATCTAGTTGATGCTTAGTGCTTTATGATGTGAATGAATGTTAGATCTACTGTGATGCTATGTGTTGAATGGTTATATATGCTTGGATCTTGGTTTTTATTGCGCTGATCTACAATTAGGGTTTTAACCTGCGATGTGAATAAAGGAGTTAGAGAACAATGAATATTATTGGCTAAGTGATCTGTTAACTATTGTGATCACAGATCTGTGTCTCAGCTAGGTTGCAGACACCTGAGTCCTACAACCCCCTTGCCTCTACCTTGGGTGAGACTTCATTTGCTTCGGAGGTGTTGTAGAAAGGGTTGGTAGTTAGGGTTTTTTTGGTGCGAAGTTGAAGCATTGAACCCCGGGTCTTACCCTGTGCCAACAAATGGTTCTGTTGCCAGGACCTGAAACTGTGATTGCAAGGAACTGAAGAAAAGAGAAACCTCTGTGCGTAGATATTCTATTGTGGTGTGCAATATTCTACTTGTGCTAAGAAGGGAATCAGATCTGAATAAAAGAGGTAAGATCTTATAGCTTTGTGCTTTGGTAAAGGTAAGATAAGTGGAAATTTTTATTTCGAAAGAATGGATCTAGGTATGTTTGATAGATTTTGTCCTATTCTGAAAACTAGGGCACAAATAGAAGAAAGAAGATTTGATATGAATAGATCTGATAGAAATAATGAAAGATATGTTATTCCTATGCATAGAAAGAATTTTTGGACTAACAAGTGGATGCAGGATCCTAGAAAGAAGTTTTTGCAGGTTCATCACTATGATCCTAGTGCGTAGTACAGGAAAGGTTGGGGATCGTTTAAGAGAAAGAGAGGATTTACTCTTTGTTATAATTGCAGAAGACTGGGACATCTTTCTAAGGAATGCCCTGGTAGAGGTCCTATTTGTCTTTGTTGTAAAGTTGTTGGTCATGAGGTTTTGGATTGTCCTAGAATGATTTATAAAGTTTAAAAGATGAATATGAGACAAGAAAACCATGAAGAAGGTCAAAAGACTAAGGATATGTTGGAACACCAGAAATAATCAAAGACTATATTATTGTAGATGAAAGAAACCCTGAGTGATCAAAGAGACATCAATTTACCAGATATTTTAAAAGAGAAGGAGTTCATAGAAATAAGAATAGGAGACTTTGACATAGACTGTGTTCTGGATGAGGAAACACAGGTGAATATCATGACATAAAGTACTTGGGAAATTTTGGGAAAGCCTGTTATGATTCCTTCATTGGGAGGAATAGGATTGTTTAAAGGAAATATGATAACCCTATGTGGAAGACTTAATCATGTACTTATGGTTTCTCATGGAGCATCAATGAAAGAAGAATTCGATGTCATTAAGTTTGTTGAGAACAACACTCCTTTTGCACTTTTATTGGGAAGGACCTGGATTGAGAAATATCAGATTCGAAGGAAAAAAGAAGACGAAGCTATCGAACAAAAAAAACAAGAATTAATGGATTTTATGGCTAGGAGAATAACGCGCTTAATAGAAGAACATGAAGCCAAGTCGAAGCAACTAAGGGCTAGAGAACTAGTTTTCAAGGTTGAAATAACGCAAGAAGGCTTAAAGAACCTATCCATGCATGAGAGAAGAGCACCTACCCTAGAAACAGTAAGAAAATAAGTATTACCCTCGAACCCTGTGAAAGACCCTCAGTA
The DNA here is from genome assembly GCA_000966675.3 of Picea glauca. NCBI lineage: Eukaryota > Viridiplantae > Streptophyta > Pinopsida > Pinales > Pinaceae > Picea > Picea glauca. Next base: position 562,952 of record JZKD02S1690752.1, read on the forward strand.
GCGCGAAGTTACTATGCTAAGCGAAGATAAGAATAAAAATGGAAATAGGAATCCAAAGACATAGATCACAGGAAAGAAAGAAAGAAATCTTAGTAAAAAGAAAGTAAAGATAAAAAAATTGCACGAGGTTCCAGTGAAGACTTCGCAGGAAGTAGGCTTACAAAATTTGAACCTCGTCGGAATAGTAGAACAACGCAGACTGGCACTTCGCCACGGTGAAGCAATATGACCATTGGAGGCGTCCCGACTGTTAGAACGACACCCCAGAATGGATAGGAACGCAGTTATTTCTAGAAAGATCGTCATTAGACCGTTGGGACCGCACCACAACAGATGGATTGAGGCATTCCTTCCCATTGGAGGAATCTGTTACAACTTTGTCTATTTGATCCATCGAAAGTCTCACCGGGGACACTTTTTCAAATTGTGATTATCTGATCCCACAGAGAACTAATTGCTATCACATTGTGCTTATTGAGACCTTGCCACCTGTTTTGTTTACCTTGAGCACATGTTCGCCTACCCGAGCATTTGACCACGAGTGTGTATGTCAGGCGACCTTAGCACAGTAGAGAAGTCCTTAGAAGAAATCTTGATCGACCTTATGGCTGAGAATTTCATGTCTGCAGGAGTACAAGCCTCATTGACGAGAGGATTGCAAGTATCCCCCTTGACCGCACGTCGATCCGGGCCATCCTGAATCACGACAGAGAAAAGAAGCAAGCACTGCGATGACCTGGCGAACGTGAATCTCATCCTGTCGATCTTTCCCGAATACATCCTGCCTCTGGCTGGTGCGGTTAGTCATGATAGAATTCCAAGAGATTTTGAGTACACCCTCATCACTACGTACCTCCCGAAGGGGATACACGTTGTGGGAATGCAACTAGGACTGATCCTTGACCTCAAGATCAACGATTTTTACCTGGGTGATAGGAAGAATTATGTGTTGCTCACACTGCATAAGTACTTAACAAAGAAAACAGGGAAGAAGCTGAAGATATTCCCCCAGCCATGGACTAAGGAGATTGCGAGGTCCACCATCCTCAACATCATGAAGATACCCCACTTCGGAAGACATCATGAGGTCAACGCATCTGTTAAACTCCTCTTGTCATGCTACCATGGAGGTTATCTATGGTTAGACATGTGTGTGACTGTGGATCCGACGCTGATCCACATGATCACTGGATTAAGCATGCAGGAACCAAACCCTCAAAAATTCTACCCAAGGAAGGTTGCAGATCACACCTTGGCGTAGAGAATAAAAGACACCTACGATGATTTGGAGAAGGGGAAGCGGGGATACAAGGTAGCCTCCATCCAAGATGGCACAATGCACCTAGCTTCCCAGTTGATCGCTAGTAAGCTCATCGGAAAGAACAAACCAATACAAGTCACGGGGTTCATCGTCGACCTCGCAGGAAAATGCATTGAAGGGATGCAGATGAACTGGGCGAGCTACCTTGTCAACCAGTTGGAGTAGGATTGTTGCAAAGCATAGGACTAGGGCTACGAGTTTCACTTCATTTGGTTGTTGATTCTCGTTTCCTTTGTCGCTTGGGAGATGCCAGAGGGAGCAACCTTCCCTAACATTGAGCCATCTGAAACCTTGGCCATGAGGTTCACTACCCTGTGGTATTTGAGCGACATGGCGAAGAAATGGCAGTCAAATGCGTTGTTCCACACCTATTACTTGCAGTTGAAGAGGTCCATTGAATCCTTCCCTCACATGACACCTAATACACTCCATAGGTTCAGGCCACTTGCGAAGTTCCACTCAGACAAGAACTTCATATATATCATTGCGCACAGGGACAAAAACAAGGAAGAGTTACAGTCCTATTACACACTGACCGAGGAAGATATGGAGAAAATAACCAAGGAATGGCCTGCATAATTCCTTGTACCAGTAGAACAGACAGACCTCTCTGACCCCGACCTCATTGGAAGTCCTATGGTCACCCAAGAGGAATATGATGGGCCGAGTAGCACCAAGAAGATGAAGAAGAAGGAAGAAGTGCAGGAAATAAACAATGCATTGAAGAAAAACACAATTGACTCACTTGGAGGACGAGGAGGTGACGAAGTAAACCAAGAGGAGGAAGGGGAAGAAGACAAGAAAGACAAGGGTGAAGTGACACCACTTAAGGATCCCCTTACATAGGTTAAGACATTAAAGAAAAGAAAGGTTTCTCCGAAGAAACCCTCAGCGTAGAAGAAGTCACGAGCCAATAAGCCCCAGTTATAGACTGTGCTCATAGTGGATGACATTGACCTCATCATTGCAGCTATAGAAAACACTTTGGAGGATATTTTGCAATGAAACAAAGAAAAGTAGGAAACAATGTATGACAGGATCGAGGTAAGGCTGAAAGGGGTACAACAAGCCCTCTATGCAAGCTGCGCAGTGTCTACATCTCCATCGTCATCAAAAGGTATAGAAGTGGGAGATGAGTCTTCCCAACTACGTAGATTAGCAGATGTGACATAGGCTCGCCTTCGACGAGTACAGGAAGAAAAAGAATAGGCCACAGAGGCCTTGAAGCAAGCAATGGAGGAAGCCTTAGAGAAATGTCGGGTTGCGAAGCAAGAGAAAGATGACCTCTGAGTGAAGTTTGAAGAGGATAGAGAGAATATCCAAAGAGAAAAAGACCAGCTGCTTGTGGAGCAGACTGTGGTCAAGGAGGCAGTGGATAGAGAAATTTGCTCTATGCCGAGCCTGGAACAGATGGAAGAAGAAACAATTGAGAGCCAAGTGGGGAATCTCACTGAATCCATTCAACAACTTCAAGTAAGGGTAGAAGAACTGGAATTGCAAGCAATGTCAAGAACTCCGTAGGAAGTGTGGGATCAGAGAGAAGAAACTATCAGGGGCACGGTAGAAAGAATCAGGGCATTGGCTACAGAATGAAAGAAACTCAGTAAGCGAAGTGCGCAAACCTATGAGTGCCTTGCGGAAGACCCAGAGATGAGGATATTGGAGGCGAAGCAACATGCATCGATAGTACAAGCACAGTTGAAGCCGCTTACCATCGTGGAGAATATGAAAAGGTCACAGGAGCAACGCACAGTTCAGTAGCAGGTCACTTCCATCTAGAGTCGAGTTATGGAGGTAACAAAACGACTCCAGCCGATGGAGGACGAAGCCTGCACCCTCGTTGAAGAGATATAGGGACAAGGTGCATAGCTAGAACAAGTGGTCACCATAGTGGAACAACGCCTAGATAGGCCTGTTACCAAGAAAGTCGTTCAGAAGTTCATCGACTAGGAGGCTTTGGCAAAGTAGAAAGTCGAGGCAGCTCAAGCTAAGCTCAAGGCCTTCAAAGCAGAGTTGTGCAGATCAGAGTGACTCGGGACGAGTCACAAGTGAGTCTTGGGGGCCTGTTGGCCTTCAACCAAGTTTTGGAGAACCTTGGTCATGTTTGACCATTTTTTGGACTTCGACAGGCTGGTCGAAGATGGAGCACCCAGGAAAAGAGGAGATCGTGGGATCTCGCCCCCTTTTACGATATTTTTGGGTTTTAGGGTTTATGTAACAGGTAAGAGATGTCGGCCCATGGGTCTTATCCATGTTTAGGCCCCTTTTGTAATGTATAAATAAGTAGCTAGGCAATGTAAGAAAGAGACCTAGTAGTTTCTAGTGATTGATCGACTTAGTGCATGGCTAGTTGGCTTTGTGCACGAATGTGTTAATGTTTGTAAAGCTAAGTGCAAGTGTTTTGTAAGTGCTTTGTGCATAGACTGTGTAGAGGCTCTGTTCTTGGACCTAACTCAGGGAAGGAAGATCTGGCGAGGTGCACGCAGATCTCCTATCCCGTGTGGAGTTGTCTTGTGGATCTCTGCATGTAAGAAGATTGGAAGAAGCTAATAAAGAAGAAGAAGAAGAGTTGGTGGACATAGCCCCACACGAGGGTGAACCACATATATCTTGTGTCGATGTGATTTGTGCTATGATGTTCATGATGTTTATGTACTTGTTTGCTTAGTTTAGGTGTATGATAGATCCAATTGATGCTTAGTTCTTTATGATGTGAAAGAATGTTAGATCTACTGTGATTCTATGTGCTGAATGGTTATATATGCTTGGATCTTGGTTGTTACTACGTTGATCTACAATTAGGGTTTTAACCTGTGATATGAATAAAGGAGTTAGAGACTAATGAATATTATTGGATAAGTGCTCTCTTAAGTATTGTGTTCACAGATCTGTGTCCCAGCTAGGTTGCAGACACCTGATTCTTGCAACCCCCCCCATGCCTCTACCTTGGGTGAGACTTCATCTGCGTCACAGGTGTTGCCGAAAGGGCTGGTAGTTAGGGTTTTGTTGGTGCAATGTTGAAGCGTTGAACCCTGGGTTTGCACCTGAGCCAACACTACATGTGGATTGTGTTGAGCACTCAACACACCCTAAAAATCCTATGCCAAATTTTACTTTTTGGGTACCACTTGATCTTTTGCACTGCTTGATTCGTCTTCATTGTGGAAAATGTTGTGTTTTATTACCATTTCCAATCTCATTTTTGTCTTTAAAAGTTTGCTTGAGCATGTGAAAATCACCATAACTTAAAAGACTAATATTTAATCAGAGAATTAACAGCCGAAACTTTTCCCCGACGCGCTAAAAAATTCGGCATCAGAAAGAATTGAAGATAAGGGAAAATCACTCGAGAGAACCAAGGTTGTCGAGTATCGATCTTTGTCGAAATCGGCAGATGGAAGCCTTCTTTCGCGACAAGCATCACCGAGAATATCGTTGATGACATATCCCTTCGCCATCGGTGAAAGACTAAGAGAGTAAGCGCTCATGAAGAATGAAGTGATATCACCAATCACCGACTTCCGAAATTTTTTCGGTATCAGAGATTTTTCGGGGGCGTTAACTTACAAGGAGTACGCGCGATAGGTTTATTGACAAAAGCCAACCTCCGATACCTTTCCGACATCGGTAGTCCCAATTTTAGATTAAAGCGCTCAACTTGAGCAAAGTCCCGAGCCTGACCATTACCCGTAAGCTAAGTTCCTGGTCATTAGTACCCTCTATCCCAAGTCAGTGGTGCCACGTCGGTACCGTACGATGAAATCAATCAGCATCAGAGGTTTTTCGTAGAAGGATATTAATAAAAAAACAAAGCAAATCGGAGCAACACTAAGTGTCAAATCTGGACTAACTTACAAGAAACTGTAGACAAAGAACATAGTATACACATGCCAAGAGAGGAAATGATGAATTCAATCGCTATAACCAGATCCCGTTCATCAAAATTTAAAGTCTTTATATATATTAGATTGTCGTCAAGCTCAGGTTACATACAATAGACACTGTCTACACCTTTTGGGCAACCAACCCAGTTACATTAAGAAAATAAAATTATCCTTACAAAAGGGAAAATTATCAAAGTTCTGTGTTGCGTATGAGAATGCTAAAAAGAGTTCACCAATCATGCCTCTTCTGTGCATGATTGGTGAACTCTTTGACTCCCACTTCCTCGACTTATGGTTTCGACCAGTTCTAGCCAAATAGCGTGCATCAGGAATTCCTCAACGACTGATCACGCGCGCGACTCAATCAGGATTTAGCTTTCCCCTCCCACTTCTTTATTCTTCCTGGGCCTTCCTCTCCTCCGTGGTATATGCTGCTGAGGAAGCGTGACTTCCAACTTGTGTCCTTCCAACGTAACTTCTTCCACTTCGACCTCCACACAGGGCGATACCATTGTTTCTGCACGAAGGTAGGAATATCCTTCGAAGCCTCGGGAACACCTGCTGCAAATAAGAATGAGTCTCAAGCATTTTGTGTCTCAGGCCTAGTGCTTCGACTGCCTCGCAAGCCCCGTCTTGTGTTTTGAGGAGTTCCCATGGTGCAACAACGTATCCACCTTATGTGTGGATGACTTGAAAAAGGCCCAATGAAAAGAATTTGGTCAAAGTGAGCTCATGAGACGAGTTACCAATGGCACACAAGCATGACTGGTGAGTAGAACACTTACAGAACATCTAGAATTTATAACGGAGCAAGGCAGTGAACCGAAATTTTCTAGGGTGCACTGAATACCTTGCGATGAGATGTTTTAAAGAATAAATGTGTCACATCTGCGCGAAGGTATGATCTGAGGTGTGTGAGATGAATTCGATAGGAATTGTGGAGGATGTGTGGTACGATCATTTCGATTCCTCTCAATTTCCCCAGCCTCCATAATGAGCTAATGATGGTTGATACACTTGCTAATGCAACTTTTGTTTGAGCAACCTGCCTCGACTTGAAGAATTTAGCGGTTTTCCTTGTGACAGTATCCGATATTTTTGGAACTTACTCATACTTTTGGCACATGTTTGGCTCTGACATGCTTTCCTGACCCCAAGGGCCAACCAACCACTGGCGTGACTTTAACTCTCATGTTTTTCGTACCTGATCTAGCATTCTATGGTGCATGGATATAACCCACCCTAACTGAAGAAAATGGCGGCGCTAACAAAGACGACTTAGGTAATCCAAAAGGTTGTAGAGAACATGTAAGTATCAAAAAACTAGGCTTAATGAGCTTTACATGTATGTATTAGTATGTTTTCTTCCCACTTACATTTTTTCATATATTTCACTGAGTACTATTCTGTAAGCAATTTCTAACCGATTTTAATTCCGGTTGCAGGAGAAACTCCCTCCGACTATCGAGAAAAATTGACTCCGTAACTTCGTCGAGGAATCAGAGAGAAATTGGATCCGAAGATCAAAAAGATGATGAAGAATATTAGACTCCCTGAGTTCGGCACACCCGACAACTTCATCGACTTGTGCAACATAGTCGAATCACATACCAAGCAAGATTTATTATGGGCCGAAGAGCTAGCAAAGGTGACCGACACAACACCCGAACAAGTGAAAATATTTATGGAACATCTGATTAGAGCTCAGACTTTGCTACAACAGTTAAACACCAGTGTGGTAAAGTACCGAGCGCATGCAGTGGAGGTTAGAGGAATTTACATAGATCTGATGGAACAACACAGATTTCCATGGGCCCAAACTTGTGAGGAGTTGTTTATCAGTTGGTAGGAGTATGAGAAAATTCACCCCTTCAAGTGATATCTTGAGTTGACTATTAAAGAAACTGTTAGAAGAGGATGCCACATGGCGAATTTTGTTTGGTTTAAACTACACTTAGCCGTTATTTTCAGTTGAATTTTATGTTATAAATAAGAACATCGACCAATTAGTTACAGGTGGATGGTTGTTGCAAGAACTCTTTCTTTTTGGTTGTTAAGAATGATTTTGAAGTTGCCTTTAATTGAGAAGTCCTTTTGGACTAGAGACAAGTTATTTTCATCAAATTCATGTGATTGGACGTGGAGAATAACTATTTCCTATCTCGTTTCATGAATGATGCTATAATGAGTAAGAGCTATTTAATCTATTGTCAAGTTATCTGGTGCAATATTTTGTTGTTCTTTACTTTAATGACGAAGACGAATCGTGGTGTTATTATGTGATGTATGATTAAGTAGGTGAATTATTTTTCTTATCATTATCTTATCACATATGTGTTTTCTTTCTGATAATTAGTTTCTCAGACAGTAATTGGATGCTCACATGGTTAATGCATTAGTACTAGGCCCGTGGTATAAAATTGTTGTTTGCATGCTTGAGCAACGGGTTATCCCAAGTTCAGCCTCTTCCCCAGTAGTTAGAAATTAATTTTGTTTTGTTTCCAAGTTGGTTTATACTGACTTACATCTCATATCGGTCCAACCTAAGAGAAAATACAAAAAGAGATAGTCTAAATTGAAGGAAGAGCCTTCACAAGAAAACATAAAGCCCATCGATAAATTGGCCGGATCGCAAGATCTGGAGAACCATTCCACTATTAAATGTTGCAGAGTCTAATTGGGCCTCGATGGTGGGTTTGGTTCCTACTGTTGAATCAATGGATCTAGGACCCATCAATAGTATTGGCGCTAGAAGGAGGGCCTAGAATGAATGGATGGATATATATTTTACATAGTATTTCAAGCAGCCTATAGATTCAAAACAACCCACATGCATGTCTAGTCATTCCCAAGACAACCCACACACACTGAGTATTCCTGAAACGAGTAACTCACCCCAGCTCGAGGAAGAATATTTTCACCCTGAAATACCTTATTCTCTTCCTCACGAGGAATTAAACCAATTCATAAGAATCACAAGAGCATACGCCTGATAGATCGGTGCATTTTCCTTTGCTCCGATACTTCCTTGAAGAAAAAATATAAGTAGTCCAGTGGTCAATACTCCCGAAGAAGTTTTTGTGCACACGGTAGAAGACTTAATAGATTTTGCAATCACCAAAATCCAAGTTCCTCTTGATCTGATACCCAAAACAACAGTCGATGACGTATCTGAACCAGACGATTTTTCAGAAGAGGAGGAGTTTAACTCAGAGTCTGAAGATATGGAAGGAAACAATTACCATAATGAATAAAGGGGGAGCCCACCTTTGAACAATCAAACCTGGTTGGCCAGAGACGCTTTGGCCCTCTTGGGACTAGTCCATAACCTTCCCTGACATCCAGAGAAGTTACTTCCTAAGTTCGATCCCGAAACCTCAGGATTTTCTGAAGATCATATCAAGAAATTTATACTAACGATCAGGCTTATGAACGTCTAGCATGAAGACATAGTCTGTAGGTTGTTCCCATACACTTTTAAGAACTCAACCTCCACATGGTATTTTAACTTACCTGTAGGATCCATAACTAGTTGGACAAAGTTTCAAAAATATTTTCTAGATAAATTTGCAGAAGAGACTACTATGAGAGCTCTGATGGCTGAGTTGTTTGCCACGACCATGAGTTCGAAAGAGAAGGTTAAATATTTCAATCAAAGATTCACGACCATCTTAAACAAATTCCATCTCGAAGTCAAACCAACTCAGGAGTTGCAAATTGAAATATACGCTAATGCACTCCTAGCTTCTATTTCCATGTTTGTGAAGAGGGTTGCCAAACGAACCTTAGCTAAGAATTTTGAAGAAGCTAAAACGATAGAATTCCAGATGAAAGGGTGTAAATAAGGCCAACTCTCTTTAGTTAAGAAAGAAGTTTAACCTCCTCCCAGGAGAGGACTCCTTTTGACTAGACCATTAGGGAAACAAGAAGAATAGACTTTCGACAAGGGTAATGGAGACATAGAATATCTACAACGCATGGTTAATAAATTATCAAACGAGATCATAGACATGAAGAGAAAAGCAAGGGGAAGGAAACCAAGGCCAAAGGCCCTACAATCCTTTATTTAAAATGAACTCGTCGTTCAAAGCCATTGAACCTCCCCCAGCTAACTTAAATATCGATCTAGGGAATGTTGCATCTAATTATTTCTGTACTTATCACCAGGAAAACCACTTTGAAAGAGACTTCCCCCAATGGGTGCATTCCATGAATTTGATGGCCAACCGATTTTTAGATGAGGTTTCCCTAACCGAAAAATCAAACATTTCGGTTATGAATGTTGCTGACTAGGAAGAGATTGATCCACCACAATATACAACCATGTTGATATGGGATCCTGACCTGATCATGCCTTCCAACGACCTATTTCAGGTTCAAGAACCACCCACAAAGATCTTAGTTGTGAAAACTAGAAGTAAAGGTCCTCCTGTCTCAGAGGATCCTACTTCCACTCAAATGTCAGGGGAAAGGTCAATTCTTGATCACCCAAAAGAACGTTTTTCTCCCTGTAAGAACCCTATTAGCATCCATATGCAAGAATCGCCCAAACAAGAGTATAATGTAGTTGAAGATATGAAGAATTTGAAGACTAATATATCGGTTATGGACATATGTAGAATCCCTCAGCAAAACGATTTCCTGCTACAAGCATTGAAATTAGTAGAAAACCCTACGACAAGCAATGAGAAACAAAGAAATCTAAATTCCACATATCTAGTAAATAAACCAACTGTGAATACCTTCTCAGAAGATAAGAAGGGAAAACCTTTTGTCCCACCGTTTCTCTTAACGTTTGAAGTCTTCAACAAGAACCTCCACAATTAGTTGGTAGATTCGGGAGCATCTTCCAATGTTATTCCCTTGTCTATTTGAAAAAAAATTAAATGTTGTTCCTCTCAAGAGCGATAAACATGTGATACAACTAGACAGAACCCGAGTCAAAGTCATGGGGTAACTCAGAGATGTAATGACCAGGATAGCGACACGTCCTAAGTTTGTGCAAGTTATTGACATCATTGTAGTATACATCCCAGAGGCCTATGGGTTATTACTAGGTCGTGATTGGTCTGAGAATTTAAACAGGTACTTTAGTACAGATTGGGCACACCTTTGGCTACCACTGAAGGGATACAAGAATATGATTAGAATCGATAGGGAGAGATGCCAGAAACATGCAGTCACTAATCTAGAAACCCTGAATGAACCCTCATCCACAGATTTCCCCGTGCTAGGCAATTATTCATGCAATTCCTACTTCAGGAACTTTTCTCCTCTCTTATCCAATGTCCCTCTCACTCAAAACTCTAAAATGGTTTTTCAAGAGAAGTCATCGATACCAACATAATACACCCTCTTCTGTTAGGACCCTGTGCTAGAGATTACGAAACAAAAGATAGGGGAGCAAGAAAGTAATAAGAAAGAGGAAAAGGGAGTTTGTCATTCACAAATTTGGAGAATATACTTTGATGGATCTAAATCGCAGGAAGGATCAGGGGCAGGGTGCATCCTCATTGATCCAAAAGGTAAACATCATTTCTTGTCCTATAGACTAGAATTGAAATGCACCAATAACATCATCGAGTATGAAGCTCTAGTACAAGGGTTAAAGAAAGCCATAGACTTAAACGTCAAAGAATTGAAAGTTTTTGGAGACTCAGAGATTATTGTTAGACAAGTAAGGAATACTATACATTGCAATTCCCCGCACCTAAAGAATTATCAGCAGGAATTACATAGGTTAATAGAGCATTTCAAAGTTTTCAATATTACAACGATCCCCAGAGAAAACAATATCATTGTTGATTCCTTGGCCACAATTGCTTTAAGGCTTTCACCTATAGAAGATTATGAAGTCTCCCGATTCACTGTGGAACTACTCTACAAACCATCGGTGCCTAACAACATTTCTAATTGGAAGGTCTTTGAAGGGGATGAATAGATCATAAACTTTCTGACTAACCAAGACAATTTCAAATATTTTTCCATCGACGATGAAGTATTCCAGGAGAAATCGAAAAAAAAGAATCCTCGGGCAGGTCAACCTATTGAAAGATAGAAATATCACACCATCCTGAAAGGGATAGCTAATTTGGAAAATCTATTTGACCTGAAAGAATGATTTAGGGGGGATAAAAATGCAAAGACCAGTAGCTCTTGTCCCCTGCATGAAACTATAAATCTCAGAACCCTGGAAAACCCAAAGAATGTGAATCTCGAAAAGACTATAGCTAAATAGGAAAGACAGGCTTATCTCAAACTGTTCAGACAATATCAAGATGTCTTTGCGTGGTCCTACCGAGATCTGAAAACTTATGACACCCATATAATTCAACGCACTATACCGTTAAAACCTGAGTTGAAACCCTTCCAATAGAAGCTCCGAAAGTATCACCCATCCCTAGAACCTCTCATGTATCAGGAATTAAAGAAATTTTTAGATTCCAAGATCATCTTCCAGGTTAGGCATTCCACGTGGGTAGAAAATCTGGTTCACGTAAGAAAAAAGTTTGGAGAAATTCACTTATGAGTAGATTTTAGGAACCTCAATAGAGCTTCAGAAAAAGACAATTACCTAGTCCCGCCAATGGAGAAACTCCTACAGACTGTTTCTGGATCAGATATTTTCTCTCTACTGGATGGTTTCTCAGGTTATAAACAAGTCCTGGTTTCAGAGGAAGATCGTTTTAAAATTACCTTCCCAACCAAGTGGGGAACCTTCGCTTATAAACACATGGATTTTGGGTTAATCAACGCAAGGGAGACCTTACAAAGGGCCATGGACGTAGCATTTCAGAGACTAATCAACAAGTGTGTCATAGTGTATCTGGATGACGTAACTGTGTATTCAAAGAACATAGAATAACACATCCAACACTTAACTCATATTTTTGAAAGGTGTAGGAGATACGATATATCCTTAAATCCCAAGAAAACTATTTTCGACGTCGAGTAAGGTAAGCTGCTAGGTGACATTATATCTCAAGAAGAAATTCACATAGATCTAGAAAGGATTAAGGCCATATCTCAACTCCCGTTGCCTCACAACAAGAAATCTATTCAGTGTTTTTTCAGGAAAATTAATTTCGTGAGGAAATTCACTCCCGATTTCACGGAAACTATCAAACCCTTTCAAAAGGTGATTCACAAAGATGCCAAATTTAAGTGGGATGATGAGTGAAACGATGCTTTCAGTAATATTAAAAGTACTATATCCTAGGCCTACGTGTTACGAAGTCCCGATTTCATTAGGGATTTCTTCCTCTATACTTTTGCCTTCGACCAGTCGTTAGCTGCAGTATTGAATCAAAAGGATGATGACAACAACGAGGCTCTAGTGTCGTTCATGAGCACTAATCTACAAGGAGATGAACTAAATTATCCTTCCATGGATAAACATGCCTATGTAGTATATAAGGCAATAAAACACTTCAGGTCTTACATCCTCAAGAACCACACTAAAGTAATCGTGCCTCACCCTGCGGTATGATCCCTATTCACTCAATAGGAAATGGGGGGGAGAAGAGGGAACTAGATGGAAGTAGTTCAATAATTTTATCTAGATATAAAACCTACCAAACTATTTAAAGGGCAAGGGTTGTGTAAACTCACAGCTGAAGCCTAGGACCAAGTAGATGAATATTCTGGATGGGAGAATGAAATGACATTATGGGGTGGTGAAGCTTCATATATTTCCCCAGGGCCAGAGTCTTGGTATGAGAATTTGACTTATCTCTTGCACCATGGGACTTGTCTAGAAAATCTCAATTCTAGGGAAATGAGAGCTCTTAGGTTAAAGTTCTCACAATATCGCCTCATAAATTCGATACTCTTCCATATTAATTATGATGGGGTACTGTTAAGATGTCTCGAATGTGAAGACACAAACAAATTTCTGAAGAAGCTCCATGATGGCCCTGCCGGTGGAAATTTCCCAGGAAACACCACCGCTCATAAGATATTGAGAGATGGCTATTATTGGCCCACCTTGTTCAAAGACTCTCACACCTATGCTAGAAACTGCAAAACTTGTCAAATAAGCGCTGGGAGGGAGAAGAGAGTAGCAATCCCACTCCAACCAGTGACTGTCTCTAGGCCTTTTGAGAAATGGGGGTTGGATATCATAGGAGAAATTACACCCAGTTCTTTGAAACAACACAAGTATATACTTACTACCACCGATTATTTCACGAAGTGGGCAGAGGCCATCTCTCTGACTCTTGTAAACAAGAAGGTGGTGATCCAATTCATAGAACAACAACTAACCACAAGGTTTGGTGTCCCTTCTGTTGTAGTTTTTGATAATGAAACTTATTTTTCTTCCACTCTATTGACAAATTTTTCTCTTGACAAAGAAATCATAATTAGGTACTCTACAAATTATTATCCACAGGGAAAAGGGGTGGAAAAATCAGCCAATAAGAACCTAGTGAGAATATTAAAAAAGATGGTTGCAGATAACCAAAGGAATTGGCATAGTCTACTCCATAACGATCTATGGGCCGATAGGGTCACACCCAAGGAATCTATAGGAAATTCCCCGTAATTTCTAGTTTACGGGCAGGAAGCCATTCTCCCAAATGGGATTTATCTTCCATCTCTTCAACTAGCCCAAGATTCCAGTGGGGAACCTTCATTGGTCATACAACAAATAATTGATACTCTGATCATTCTAGAAGAAGAGAGAGAAAATGCTAAGTCAAAATTTCTATCTCACCAACAAATAGTGAAAAGATGGTTTGATAAGAATAAGGCTAAAGAGAAATTTTTTGAAGTAGGAGGCTTAGTCCTAAAACGGGACAGAGCAAATGAGCCAAAAGGGAAGCATTCTAAGTTTCAAAATCTGTGGATTAGACCATTCCAGGTGGAAGAGAAGATTGGGGTAGGCACTTATTGATTAAATAATCTGAGGGGGGAACCTGATGCCCTCCCGGTAAATGGCCAAGCCCTCAAACAATATTTCCAATAATAATAATAATAATAATAATAATAAATAAATTGTGTTTTGTATGAATGTTTTCATGATTGCGAAATGCATTTTTTGTTGTTTTCTTTTGCTTTTGGAATTTACATTTTTGAAGGTTGTGTTCAATGAGAAAATGGTCAACTTTAAATCATGCGACATAATGAACTCTGTTCCTAACTCATCACTCATATAAAACACAAGAAGCATTGAGGAGCTTGAGGTTGCTTTGAGGAGTCCTCTATCTAACCTGCGTAAATGAACAACTTCGGAGAAATGTCAGAAGTGTCTTCTTAGTGGTTTGGTATGACCTTAAGGGAAAGAATGAAATATGGAAAGGACTACATGAACCCCGAAGACAAAGCTAGCAAAGGATCCATCGTAACCATCTCACTTTGAAAAATAAACAAACATCATCCTCTCCCACTCGCTCAGGGCATCATGACAAAATAAAATTGATATTATCAAAAGAGTGAATAGTAGGAGAGGGTATGCAGATATCTTCATTAGGGCTATGGATGCTCGTTGGAAGCAGAGCAAGGTTTGTGATGTCAGGGTGACTCCGTCGGGGCTATGGACGTTTGCTGGCAGTGGAGCAACACTGTAGCAATTGAGTAAAGGTAACTAAAGGTTTCAAGCCAGTGAATACTTTAATAGATTTTTGTCAAAAAAGGGCATGAGTCAGGGTTATAGGAAACGAAGGAGGAATAGAGGTTAAAAAACCCACAGACAGACCCGAAAGCATTAACCAGAGAATTTCAAATTGCAAAGGTAAAAGAGGCTCTGATTTAAAAACCAGTTAAGTTCTCCACCAGCTTCCGTATCAGCGAGCCTGAAGGAAGAACAAAGATTCTACTTTCACCCAGTAAGTCTACATTTGTTGAGCACTCAACACACCCTAAAAATCCTATGTCAAATTTTACTTTTTGGGTACCACTTGATCTTTTGCACTACTTGATTCATCTTCATTATGGAAAATGTTGCGTTGGCTTACCATTTCCAATCTCATTTTAGTCTTTAAAATTTTTCTTGAGCATGTGAAAATCACCATAACTTAAAAGACTAATATTTAATCTGAGAATTAACAGCCAAAAATTTTCCCCAACGTGCTAAAACATTTGACATCAGAAAGAATTGAAGATAGGGGAAAATCACTTGAGAGAACCAAGGTCGTCGAGTACTGATCTTCGTTGGCATTGACAGATGGAAGCCTTCTTTCCCGACAAGCATCACTGAAAATATCACCGATGACTGATCCCTTCGGCATCAATGAAATACTAATAGAGTAAGCGCTCACGAAGAATGAAGTGATATCACTGATCATCGACTTCTAAAACGTTTTCGGTATCGGGGATTTTTTGGGGGCATTAAGTTACAAGGAGGACGCACAATAGGTTTATTTCTGAAAGCTGACCTCCAATACCTTTTCGACATCGACAGTCCCAATTTTAGCTTAAAGTGCTCGACTTGAGCAAATTCCTGAGCCTGACCATTACCTGTAAGCTAAGTTCCCGGTCATTAGTACCCTATATCATGAGTCAGTGGTGCCACGTCGGCACCGTATGATGAAATCAATCGGCGTCAGAGGTTTTTCGTAGAAGAATATTAATAAAAAAACAAAGCAAATCGGAGCAACACTAAGTGTAAAATCGGGGATAACTTACAAGAAAATGTAGACAAAGAACATAATATACACACGCCAAGAGAGGAAAGGATGCATTCAATCGGTATAACCAGAGCCCGTTCATCAAAATTTCGAGACTTCATATATATTAGATTGTTGTCAAGCTCAGGTTACATACAATAGACACTGTCTACACCTTTTGGCCAACCAACCCGATTAAATTAAGAAAACGAAATTCTCCTTACAAAAGGGAAAATTATCAAAGTTCTGCGTCGCATATGAGAATGCAAAAAAGAGTTCGCCAATCATGCCTCTTCTGTGCACAGACTTTCTTCCCGGCTACTTCGTGCTCCCTGAGATGTTTTCATCTTTTGTTCTTCCGACACTCTTTGTGCCTCGCGCAACTACACGATCGTATCATGTGCCTCCCGAAGTTACCTCTTGATCCGGGTTGCGTTCCCTTCACGACCTTGTGATGCTGACACCTCAAGGGTATTTTCCGTCAATTGTCGTTGTAGTTCTTTATTTTCCTGGTAGATTTCAGTTATGGTGAGTTGTTCCTTCTCTAGCTGCTGACTAAGTGCTCGAACATAAGAACCCGAGGCTTCTATCCTTATCATTCAACTCCCACTTCCTCTACTTATGGTTTCAACCGGCTCTAGCTCGATAGCGCGCATCAGGAATTCCTCAGCGGTTGATCGCATGCATGACTCAATCAAGATTTGGCTTTCCCCTCCCACTTCTTTATTCTTCTTGGGCCTTCCTCTCCTCTGCAGTATCTACTGTTGAGGAAGCATGAATTCCAACTTATGTCCTTTCGACGTAACTTCTTCCACTTCGGCCTCTGCACAGGGCGATACCATCATTTCCGCGTGAAGGTAGGAATCTCCCTTCGAAGCCTCAGGAACACCCATTGCAAATAAGAATGAGTCCCAGGAATTTTTGTGGCTCATGCCTAGCACTTCGACTGCCTTGCAGGCCCTGTCTTGTGTTTTGAGGAGTTCCCATGGTGCGACAACGTATCCACCTTATGCGTGGATGACTTAACAAAGGCCCAAAGCAAAGAATTTGGTCGAAGTGAGGTCATGAGATGAGTTACCAATGGTGCACAAGCTCGACTGGTGAGTAGAACACTTACAAAACATCTAGAATTTATAATGGAGTGGGGAAGCGAGTCGAAACATGCCAGAGGACATTGAATACCTTGTGACAGGATGTTTTAAAGAATTACTGTGTCACATCTATGTGACGGTATGATCCGAGGCATGTGAGATGTAGTCGATAGGAATTGTAGAGGATGTGTGGTACGATAATCTCGATTCCTCTCAATTTCCCCAGCCTCCATAATGAGCTAATGATGGTTGATGCACTTGTTGATGTGACTTCTATTTGAGCAACCTGCCTCGACTTGAAGAATTTAACGGTTTCCCTTATGATAGTATCTGATATTTTTTTAACTTACTTGTACTTTTGGAACATATTCGGCTCTGACATCCTTTCCCGACCCCAAGGGCCAACCAGCCACTGGTGTGACTTTGACTCTCATTTTTTCCGTACCTGATCTAGCATGCTATGGAACACGGATATAACCCACCCTAACTGAAGAAAATGACAGCGCTAATAGAGATGATGCGGGTAATCCAAAAGTTTGCAAAGAACACGTAAGTATCAAACAACTAGGCTTAGCGAGCTTTACAGGTATGCATCAATCTGTTTTCTTCCCGCTAACATTTTTTTATATATTTCACCGAGTGTTATTCTGTAAGCAATTTCTAAACGATTTTAATTTTGGTTGCAGGAGAAACTCCCTCCAACTATCGAGCAAAATTGACTCCGTAACTTCGTCGAGGAATCTGAGAGAAACTGGATTCGAAGATGAACAAGATGATGAAGAATATTAGACTCCCCGAGTTTGACACACCTGACAACTTCATCTACTTGTGTGACATAGTCGAATCACATACCAAGTAAGATTTATTATGGGTTGAAGAGCTAGCAAAGGTGACTAACACAATGCCCGAACAAGTGCAAATATTTATTCAACATCCGATTAGAGCTCAGACTGTTCTACAACAGTTAAACACCAGTCTGGTAAAGTACTGAGCGGATGTGGTGGAGGTCAGAGGAATTTACGCGGCTTCGATGGAACAACACAGATTTCCATGGGCCCAAACTTGCAAGGAGTTGTTTATAAATTGGTCAGAGTATGAGAGAAGTCACCCCTTCAAGTGATATCTTGAGTTGACTGTTAAAGAAATGTTATAAGAGGATGCCACATGGAAAATTTTGTTTGGTTTAAATTACACTTAGCCGTTATTTTCAGTTGAATTTTATGTTATAAATAAGAACATTGACCAATTAGTTACAGGTTGATGGTTGTTTCAAGAACTCTTTCTTTTTGGTTGTTAAGAATTATTTTGAAGCTGCCTTTAATTGAGAAGTCCTTCTGGACCAGAGACAAGTTATTTTCATCAAATGCATGTGATTGGACGTGGAGAAGAACTATTTCCTATCTTGTTTCATGAATGATGCTTTAATGAGTAAGAGCTATTTAATCTATTGTCAAGTTATCTCATGCAATATTTTGTTGTTCTTTACTTTAATGATGAAGACAAATCGTGGTGTTATTATGTGATGGATGATTAAGTAGGTGAATTATTTTTCTTGCCATTATCTTATTGCATATGTGTTTTCTTTCTAATAATCAGTTTCTCAGATAGTAATTGGATGCTCACATGGTTAATGTATTAATACTAGGCCCGTGGTATAAAATTTTTGTCTGCATGCTTGAGCAACGGGTTATCCCAAGTTCAGCCTCTTCCCCAGTAGTTAGAACTTAATTTTGTTTTGTTTCCAAGTTGGTTTATACCAGATTACATCTCATATCAGTCCCACCCAATAGAAAATACAAAAGAGATAGTCCAAACTGAAGGAAGAGCCTTCACAAGAAAACATAAATTCCATTGATAAATTGGTTGGATCACAAGATCTGGATAACCATTCCACTATTAAACGCTGCAGAGTCTAATTGGGCCTTGGTGGTGGGTTTGGTTCCTACTGTTGAATCAAGGGATCTAGGACCCATCAACAGACTGCTGCAATGTCTAGCACAGGGATCGTAATCCTCTAGGTCGAATCCTCCTCCTCTGGAAGCTACCGCAACGAATTACAGTGGGAGGATTTTCTATAGCCTTCTCTACATTTTCAAACGATGGATCTCTCAAAAGGCGATGGGGTGATGCAGATCTAAAGTGAGATTACAAACTTCAGAAATGATTCTCCTTTACTCTAGGATTCTTCACACTCATTGACTCCCTCACGCAAAATAAGGTCACATGATGGCAGTGGGAAGTCAAAGGATATTTATGCAACAACACAACACACTCATGATCTTGGGCACAATTGTACTATGACGATATGCAACAACATCTCCTTATCAACACTCTGATACCAACTTAGAAATCAAATATTAACACAACGAAATAATGAGAAAATATGCTCACAAAACCACACATTCATTAATAATTAAATCATATACATTTATAGGAGTATAATATCGTTCAATAGTTTGATAAGACTCCTAGAAAGTAGGATCTGAAAACCTAATTATGATTTCACTCTCAAATGACCTCTAACAACACTCTAACAAATTTCTAAGAATACATTTCTCCATTATTTCTCTAAAAAAAAGGTGTAAGCTGAGGAAGGGTGGAAATTCAAATTAAAATCATACTCACCCACAACATTCGTGATGGTGTAAGGTCCATATCATAGTGGAACGAGCTTCCCATGGGGGTTTGTGAGTTTGCATTTTTGCAAGTGCAACTAAACATTGTCACCAACCTTAACATTGTGTGGAACCCACTATTGATATTTTAATTGCTTGTACTTGGCATTATGTTTTTGTAGAATATCATGAGCTTAAACACTCCTAAGTGTGATCCCAACTGAGGGATCGAAACATTGAGAAGTTTCACACAAAACTAACACAATTTTCCTACGTAACAAGTAATATCATGAGTTTTTCGCTATATGTGTTGGACCTGTTTGTTACTTCATATGCCTTGTTTTGAGCATGGAAGGATTGTTCTTGTGATGATGCAATGGGAATAGATAAATCAATTGGTGACGATGGATAGAACCCCAAGCACACCTGATAAGGTTTGTGGTATATATAACTATGAAGAGTTTTTTGCAGTTGTGTTGAGCATAAGGAGGGATTTTACCCCAAATGCATGGATGCTTTAGTCGTACATTTTGAGAGTATGGGCGATTATCTTAATGACTACCTTCATTTGTCTATCAATTTGTGGATGGAAGCTCATCAATTTGGTTAGCTTAGTGTCAATCATGCACCAAATATTGGACAAGAATATACTTAGGAACCTATTGTCCCTATCAGAGAAAAAGGTATTTGGAAACCTAAAATGAACCCAAACATGCTCCAAGAAGAGATTAGCAATAACTTCTACAATGACTCTCTTCTTGTTGGGTGTCAAAATTACCATCTTAGAAAACATATCAACAACCAGAAAGCACAATCATGGCCATTCTTTATTGAGGGTGGACCTAACATACCATGGAGACTAGCTTGCAATGTTTATATGGAGTTGACAGAAGATTGTACAGTCTCTACTTCTTGATTGCAAGTTTATCGATGACACAAGTAGTGCACAGTTTAATAAATTTGCTAATGTTTTCTCAAAGCTTTGCCTAATGAAATTACCTCTACAACACTACAACTGTCTTCTCCATGCCGACGTGCCTTCCCACTCGATTGTAATGTGTTCCCAAATAATATCCTCATGTTCATTTGAATGGACATAGAGATGGCCCAAAATGGCACAAATTTCCATCCTAGAGGTGAAATTTTAAAACTTGTTTACTTATGAATAGTGTTTGGTATGTAGCAACAAATTTAGGATTGATGCCATATAGCTAGGGCCACTCTCAAATCTAATTGTTAGAAAATCAGGACCGCGGAGCAATAAAATAAAACAAATGCAGAAACAAAACACAAAAGACACACAATACAAGAGAGACATAGATTTACGTGGTTCACCTAGTGTGGGCTACGTCCACCAAAGAAATTGCCAGGTCCTTCCTTTATTATTATCCAACAAATGAAGGGATACAACCTATAGAAAAACCTGCTGTAACTTCCTCTTCTTTCTCTCATAGTCTCCTTTCTCAGAATAAAATATTTACCATCATCCATAGCCGCAATACATTTCCCTCATAAAAGAGGGTTTCCTTCTAGGGAAAAAAACCCTAACATAATATCTACCGTTAGATTTGCGACCTTATAATGAACGGTCCAGATTTACAATGAAATTACAATATACTTTTACAAGGCAATTTTTGCTTCAGGGGCTTTTCCCCCGAACCCTCGCTAGGGGCCCGCTTTCCCCCAGACCCCCCAGCCAGGGGGATAGCCCCCCCGGACCCTGCAGAGGGGGTACCCCCGCACTCCCCTGCGTGGAAGAGTGTACATACTTCTGGGGTGTAAATACTTCATGGGGTATAAACATGGCTGAAAGCAAGGACCTCTGAATCAGGAAGATAATCAGGCTCCACAACC
>JZKD02S1690752.1:592547-603964 GCA_000966675.3 Picea glauca
AGTCGACAGCAGAGGCTTTTGCTAAAACATTTGACGGGAATAAGGCTCGTGTTGGGTCCTTGGAGATCATTGTAGATGAAGCTGCCATTACTGCAGCGACCAACCTACCAAGATTGGGCCAGAGTTGGTTCAAAACTACTACCACCAAAAACTTAAATTTTAGAGCATATTTGGAGGAAGAATTCAAGCATAATGCATGGAAGAAGAGCATGCCAGTTTCCCATTTAGAGGATGAGTGGAAGAATTTGTTTAAGGGCATCCAACTCTACATAACTTTAGAAGGTAGGTATGATAAACTCATGATGTATCATTTCAAGCTCCTAGACCATTTCACATGTAAAGCTCTCCTCAATCTACCTTTTTTCTTGCACAAGAGCTTAACTAAGGTCTGTAAAAAGATTAGGGCTGAACCCCTAAGCATGAAGAACACTCTGTGCCACTTTGGCCTTATTAAATTGATCATTCTAGAGGAGCTAAGACAGAAGGGAAGGAGTTGGCAACATTTTCTATTTTGGGAGGGCTATGAAACTCAAACTCATCCCGTAAATGAACAGGGGAGAGGTGGAAAGAAGCAATTGACTCCTCAAAGTAGTTTGAGGAAGAGAAGAACCCTTCCAGGACCTCCAGAAGATAGAATCTCTGGTGTGAAATCTCACAGGTCAAAGAAAAAGTTGAATTTTGAGACTACTACAGAGTAGCCTACAGAAAAGAAAACAAACATCTTGAACCTGCCATACACAAACTCAGAACCAGAGCAAGAAGATGAGAGCCCTGTCATCAAAAGTTATGAACATTCAATTGAGTTTGCACAGAATTATGAGACCTTTACTCACACTGAGGAAGGAGAAACATCAAAGAGCACTAAGTCAAAGAAAACACAAAAGATTAAGCATCTCAAGGAAGTGATAGCTCAGCGGGAGGTCTTAGAGAGGGTAATAAAGGAAAGATATAAGAAGCTATCCGATAATTTTGCAGAAACCAACGCTGCATTTAAAAAACTGGCTCGGGAAAGTGTCATGGAAAAGAAGATGAAACAAAAAATCACCAAAGACTATAACAGTCTATGGTGGCTAGCAAAGCACCTTAAAAGAAAAATCAAAATATTGAAGTAAAAGCAAAAGAAAAAGCAAAAGTCCCACCCAGATTTGAAAGTGCTTGCTCAGGTTGCTGTAAACATGCAAGGGGATAAATCAGAGACACATTGATTTTTTGATAGAATCACATTTTTGGAGGTGAAAGTTCATTTTGGGCTCAGGCAGGGCTTTCACCAGCACACAGTGTAATTTTGCAACCAGTTAGCTGGTGAAAGGAAACACTTTCACCAGCTAACCAGCGAATCACAAGGCGAGTTAGCTGGTGAAAGAAGAAAAAGCATTCTTGGAAGCTAGGGACGGAGTAGGTCATTTTTCACAGGTTATAAAGAAGTTCCAGAGTATCAAGGGATAACAACGTGCTGGCAAAGGACTCTGCATTAGAGATTTGAGGGAATTTTGAGAATCACATGATAAACAACTCTCCTAAAGTATCTGCTATGAACAAATAAAGAAATCCAGCTGCTAAGACAGGTGCCTCTGCATATTTCATGACACCACAGATTCCAGAAGACTGAAGAATAGAGATGTCAAAGTTTGAGATTGAAGACAATTCGAATGCTATTTTAGTCATTAAGTCTTTATTATCAAGTTGTTTAGTTAGATTTGAATTTCTATTTTTAAATACAGATCCATGTTTTTAGGATCTGTAAAACTGATTGTAAGAGGCTATAAATGCCTATGTTTTCTAATAGACAAGGGTTCAAATTGGGAGATACTTTGTGCTACTGTATAGACTCTTTTTGCATAAAAAAGTTCAGTTTCCTTTCGTTTTCAATATCAGAATTGTCCATCTTTCCTTTTCTGTACTTTGTTTCAGTTTATTTTAGTTCATGAAGACATTTATCTCTTTATTGAGCTCATAGACTTGAAATTAAAGGACTCTTCTCTATCTTGCATTAAGCCTTACATTCAGTTGTATTTGGCAATCAAGAATAGTGTTCTTCATCCTCTCCTTTCAATTTACTTGATCTGATTATTGTTTCCTGAAAGCACTGTTTCTTTAGATGTATGAGTTGTCTATTACATTGATCATCTGAGACCCCATTGTTCCAAGCATATACACACATTATTTCTAGGTTACCAAGCATCCTTAGCCTACAACCCTAAGGAGTTCCTTGGAGTGATAACAAATTGGTGCCATTGTCGGGGAGACGAAATTCAAGATCTGCTTTCCTGGGATACGACATAGAGATGATCTTTGATGATAGACAAAGATTAGACATTTTTAGTTGGTTGTAATCATCTATCTGGTGACTCCACAAGTTCATCCTGGCTTCTAAGAGGATCAATACTAGGGTGAATCCTCAAGAATCACTGATCACACCAGTGTCCAATCCATAATTAATTCTCAGGAAAGGAAAGACAATTCAAGGTCAAACTTCAAGATCAGATACATAAGGTAATCCTCTTTTCAGTTTTGGAAAATCTACTACAGAAAATTTTTAGTTCTTTTCAAAGAACATTGATGAAAAAAAAACTGTATATACTGTAGAAGAAAAAATTCTTTTTGATCAACAGAAAAATCCTAGTGATGATAAATTGATAGATTTTAATTTGATTGAAAAAACATCTAAGACTTTAGAAAGAAGCCACAGTTCTTCTTCCCTTGAGTCTTTCCACTCTCAGCAACAAAAAGATCATTTGAACATTTATACTAGCCTCCTTGTTGTTGAACATCTCCTCCAAGAGCTATCTGCTAAAGGTGAAGGAAATTTCGCTGGACAACTTGCTAATTTTTATAGAGCCTCTTATCATACCTCTTTCCCATTAGAAGATTCACCTCTTTCACATTCCTCCAGTGTTGAAGATTTGAAAAAGAAACTATCATTTTCCCCACCCTTGATAGTCATGGTTGCACCACCTCATTTGACTAAGATGAAACAAATCCTAGCTGCTAGGTATGCACCACTCATATTTCCAAACCCAGTATCAACCATGCCAACGAGAGACTATCAGAAGTATATGCCCAAATTCACAGGCGAAGGCGATGTGTCTGCCGAAGAACATATTGAGGCTTTTTATAGTTATGCTGAAAACCTTAATATTGAAGAAGAAGATGTTTGGACACGAGTCTTTGTCCAAAGCCTAGATGGCCATGCTAGGAAATGGTTCAAAGAAATCCCTACTGGTTCCATTGCTGGAATTAAGCAATTGGATGAGACATTTCTGAAACATTGGGGTGAAATAAGAGATTTTGTCTACTACATCACAAAATTCGGAAACCTGAGGAAACAAAGTAGTGAGTCAGTGTCTGATTTCACTAAGAGATTTAACCGGATGTATGGAAAAATACCAGCTGAGATAAAACTGTCATATGCTTCTGGAAAGATCACATATTCTGATGCTTTTGAATCATATTTCTGTTTACTATTGAGAGAAAGGATGTCACCAACATTATCTCTCATGCAAGATGCTTCCCTTGAGGTGGAATCAAATATTATAGCCTCCTAGAAGTGGAAAGGAGATTCTGATAGGAGAAGACCAAAGAATGAGGCTTCATCTTCATCAAGTGCTGATCCGAAACTTGATAAAATGGCCAAGATGCTAGAGTCTCTGACCTCTGAGATATCTAAGCTCAAGATCGAAAATAAACAGCCTGTGAAGGGAAGAGGCACTTATGATTCCACAGGCAGAAATCCGAATCAAAATCCCAACAACTTCAAAAGAAATAATTGGCCAACTCAGACCTTGCAAAGAGAAAAGAATCCTACTGAATATCAGAGGATAAAAGTCCCTCTTCAAAATGTTGTGATGGACGAAGACGATGGTGAAGATCAATAAGGTGGAGAAGGTAACATTCATTGTGTTGGAGAAGAGACAGGGAAATCTTATCTAACACAACACGACTACGAGGAATCATTGATGACTGAACATACAAAAGATAATCTTATTGATGATGACATTTTCACAACAAAAGATAAAAATAGATATAACCTCCGATCTAAATCTGATACTGCTCAACAAGATGCACCAGCCTCTCCCGAAAAGAGCACAACCCCTGTTAAGAAAAAAGATCAGATATCAGAAAATCAACAAGCAAATCCTTCAAAGGTGAAAGCATCAGCTCCTCCCAAGAAGACTGCTGCCCCTGTCAAGCATCAAACTCCAGAAATTCAGCCTCCTGTTGAACAACAAAGAAATCAGGAAGCCCCTTCAAATGAGGTAAAGGTTTCTGATAAAGCTTCTGATAAAGTTCCATATTCTTTTAATTTTGAGGCTGAAATACAAAAAATTAAAATTCCTATTCCTCTAGTCGAGCTGATGAAAAATGAAATGTTCAAAAGGGATATCCTCAAAACTCTAGATCCCTAATCTGTATCCCTTTCTGCTGATATCCTCAACATATATGATGATAAACCAACCATCACTCTAGGCCAAATGATAGAAGACAGAGATGAAAGCTGTCCTCCCTTTTACATCTCTCTAAATATTCATGAGAAAACACTACATAACTATTTGTTGGACTCCGGTGCTTCACACAATTTGATGCCAAAGGTGGTCATGGATGAGCTTGGGCTGGAGATCACCAAGTCTTATCATGACCTTTACTCTTTTGATTCTCGAAAGGTCAAATTTCTTGGGATGATTAAGGATTTGGATGTAACCTTAACCCAAGAATACATGAAGACTATGGTGATGGATATAGTGGTGGCTGACATACCTCCTAAATTTGGATGTCTACTATCAAGATCGTGGATGAAGAGACTAGGTGGCACTCTTCAAATGGATCTTTCCTACGCTACTATCCCTATTTTTGGAGGGGTGAAAAGAAGGATATACAAGGAATCTCAGTTGGCATATGTAATCAGTGACGAGAAAAATCCATCAAATCATCCTATCTATTCGGTCGACACCGGTATGTGATCTTGTATTTTGCAAATTGATGATTCATTACCTGATACATTGCTGCTCAGAAATCCCACAGATCAGACCACATTTCATCCCACAGAAACAACAAAAGATGATCTTTGGACCATGTTATTTGACGGTGCTTGCACTAAAGAATCAACAGGAGCAGGAGTGGTATTGATTTCCCCTTCTAAGAAAACTTCTCATTTGTCCTTTAAACTTGATTTTAAAGTGACTAATAATATCGCCGAGTACGAGGCACTACTTCTGGGGCTGAATGCAGCCAAAGAGAGGAAGATTAAAAAATTGCAGGTGTTTGGAGATGCATATTTGATTATTCAACAGGTGAATAAGTCCTTTCAAGCAAAGCATGTCAGGCTTAAAGCATACAGAGATGAAGTGTTGAAGGCAATTCACGATTTTGCAGATTTTAAAATTGCATATGTACCTAGAGCAATGAATGAATTGGTTGATTCGTTAGCTGTGTCCGCTTGTGCATTCATACCCCCTCTACCTCATAAATTAACTTACGAAATTCAAGTTAAATATAGGCCCTCTCTCCCTGATAATGTAAAATTTTGGAAGGTTTTTGAAGACGATGTTGAACTCATTAGATTCCTTGCAGTGATAGATGAGTTTGCAGATCTGTAGATCGATTAGGAGAATGAAAATGACAATGAAATTGAGGAGCCAAAGTTCAGAAGAAAAATCACAACACATGAAATAGTTCAGCTGTCTACCAACAGAATTCCTAAAGGTTTGGTCCCGTTGGAAAGGCTGTTCGATAACAATGATGTGGCTGTCAAATTGGAAAGTGGGGAAAAAGATTCATAAGTTTTTGTAGTATAATGTGGCTAGTGAAAAAGATCCTAAAATGTCAACTTAGACTCACATTTGACTGAAAAACAAAGGGCTGATTATGGAGAATTGCTAAAGGAGTTTGCAGACATATTCGCTTGGTAGTATGATGACTTGAAGACTTTTGACACAGAGGTGATTCAGCATAAGATTCCCTTGAATAAAGACACCAAAACATTTAGGCAGAAGCCTAGATCCTTCAATCCTTTATTGTTTCCTACAATGGAGAGGGAAATTAAAAAACTATTGGACGCCTGCATCATCATTCCCCTCAGATATTTAGAATGGATTGCCAATCTTGTACCGGTCAGGAAGAAGAATGGGGAGATCGGACTCTACATCGAATTTAGAAATTTGAATAAGTTCTCTAGGAAGGACAACTACCCTCTGCCTAAAATAGAGCATATTTTGCAAAAGGTGTCAGGATCAAAGGTGATGTCTTTTATTGATGGGTTTTCCGGATACAACCAGATTGCTGTCCATCCAGAAGACAAAGAAAAGACTTCTTTTACCACTCCATGGGGTACGTTTATGTATGAGAAGATTCCCTTTGGATTGATGAATGCATGAGCGACATTCCAAAGGGAAATGGACATTGCTTTCATTGGAGAGAAAGATAAATTTGTCCTGATATATCTCGATGATATCACCATTTTCTCAAGCAGCCATGAACTTCATTTGCAGCACTTAAAAAGGACATTTCTCAAATGTCGAAGGTATGGCATTTCTCTTAATCCAAAAAAATCAAATTTTGCACTTAAGGAAGGGAAATTACTTGGGCATATTGTTTCAGCTGATGGGGTGAAAATTGACCCAAAAAGGGTAGAAGCAATTAAAAATCTATCTCTTCCTAGATCAAAGAAGGACATTCAGTCATTCCTTGGGACTATAAACTTTGTCAGAAGGTTTATAGTAAACTTTGCAGAACTCACAAAGCACATCAATGCTATGTTAAGAAAGGACTCCAAGGTAAAATGGACTGAAGCAACCAGACACTCATTCAATGCCATCAAGGAAGCCATCACAATAGCTCCTGTTTTGATTAGCCTCGATTTCTCCAAGGTAGTTTACATTTTTTCATTTGCTTCAAGTGATACAATTGCAGCAGTACTCTTGCAAAAAAATGTCGATGATCAGGAGCAACCGGTTTCCTTATTCAGTAAGGTATTTAGGGACGCAGAGGTAAAGTATGAATTGTTGGAGAAACAAGCATATGCACTTGTCAAGTCATTGAAAGCTTTCAGAGTTTACATTCTTCAGGAAAAGGTAATAGCTTTCGTTCCCTCCAGTTCAGTTAAAGATGTGCTTGTCCAAACCGACATAGATGGAAAAAGGAGTAAGTGGATAGCAAGGTTGATTGAATTTGATGTTGAAATCAAACCAGCAAAACTTGTGAAGGGTCAGGGCCTTGCCAAACTTCTGGTAAAGGAAAATTGCAGGCTGCTCGAAATAAATTTGGTGAGTATTAATGCAGAAAATGTTCAGTTTTCATAGAATAAAGAAGGTGAGGAAATGCAGGTCTCAACTCACTTAACTGATTGCAAATGGTACAACCATATTATTCATTTTCTGCAAACTTTATCAGTCCCATCAGATTTGGAAAAAACTCAAAGAAGGGCTTTGAAGCTCAAAGACATAAATTTCTGCATCAATGACAACTTATTGTTCTGGGAAAATCCCATAGGTTTATTGTTGAGGTGTGTAAACCAAGAAGAAGCAGCTAAGGTCATGATTGAATTTCATAACAGTGAATGTGGGGGACATCACTATTGGAAAACCACTTCACACAAAATCTTAAGATCTGGTTACTACTGGCCATCCTTATTTTCAGATGTGTATGAGTTTGTGAGAACATGTGACAAGTGTCAAATATTCGAAGGTAAACAACAACTGAAGTATCTTCCTCTCAAACCTATAGTGGTCACAGGGCCTTTCCAGCAGTGGGGCCTGGACTTCATAGGTGAAATTCATCCGCCTTCTAGTGGTCAGCATCGGTGGATCCTGGTTGCCACTGATTACTTTACAAAGTGGATTGAGGCTATTCCCACCTGGAACGCCAATCATACTGTCATCATAAACTTTCTGCAAGAAAACATATTTTCCAGATTTGGCTGCCCTAAGAGAATAGTCACTGATAACACTATTGCATTCAAAGATAAACACTTGGTGAAGTTGTGTGAAGAGATTGGAATTCAGCTGGTGCATTCCACTGCTTACTATCCACAAGGGAATGGCTTAGCTGAGTCATCCAACAAGAGTTTAGTCAGAATTATAAAGATGTTGCTTGAACAAAATGCCAGAGGTTGGGATTCCAAACTGAAGTTTTCTTTGTGGGCTAACAAGGTTACATGTAAGAAATCAATTGGTACATCTCCTTTCAAGTTGGTATATGGTGCTAAAGCCATATTTCCTGTTCAACTTGCATTGCCGGTTGCAAAGTTTTTACAAGAAACTGATTCTAGACCAAGTGATTTGACCCGAAGAATTCATAATTTGGTAGAACTACAACAAGATAGAGAGCATCTCTTGGAAAAAATAGAATTGCATCAAGAAAGAATCAAGGAGTCCTTCGACAAGAAAGTCAAATCAAATATCTTCAAAACATGGGATTTAGTCTTAAAATGGGATGCAACAAGGCAAGAGAAGGGGAAACACGAAAAATTTGAGGCTCTCTAGACAGGTCCTTTTGTCATAACAATGGTGCAGTAGAACAATACCTTTGTTCTCCAAACTCTTTCAGGCGAGGAGGTAGCAGGTGGCCCTTTCAATGGGTGCTTTCTGAAGATCTATTTCTCATAAGGCTTTTCTTTGAAGCACTGTTCTACTTGCACATATTCTTTTTCAGTTATGTTTTCTTTATTTCTATCACTTGAATAACTCCATGCGCAATGGTACTAGCAAAACTATTTTTCAATTTCTGTTTTAAAATGTAATAAGGCTACTGAGTCTAGCTAGGTTCTTGGTCACCTCACAGGGAGATGCCCATCCCAGTTGGAGCCAAATTTTAGCTCCCAAAATGAACCTGTCCCTATGGTCGCATTTTGTGGTGGATAGCATTGCTATTGGTAGTTTTCTCAAATTGGTTTTGAGTTTTTCTAGTTGCAAGACTTAGGTTTTGATTTTTGTCTTAGAAATAAGATGAACCATAAAGGTCTTCTCTTTAGAATTTTCATAAAATGTTTTCAACAGCTAACGCGTGCTTAAAAGATGATGGTTAGCTGGTGAAAGTGGGAAATTTCAACAGCTAAGGAGAATTTCTCACAGGTTGTTAGCTGGTGAAAGCGGGGATTTTCAAACATCCAAAGAGCGTTTCTCATGGGGTGAGCGCCGGTGAAAGTGGTGACTTTCAACAGCTAAGGAGCATTTCTCACGGGTGGTGAGCTGGTGAAAGCGACAGATTTCAACAGCCGAGGAGCACTTCTCATGGGTTGTGCACTGATGAAAGCGGGAATCACGTGCATTTATCCACGTTTTAAAAAATCTAATGATGATACATTCAGCCCACGTCATGCAATCAAGGATGATGCGCTGGTGAAAGTGGATAATCATGGGAACTCGAGTTGCACGTCTAAATCGGATTACAAATCAGATCTTGTTCAGTAATGCATGCTTCACAATCATGGTGACCAAAATGACGAATTGGAATCCATTGTCGTAGGTACAGGAGCTGTACTACTTGGCTGATAGCATCACATCGGTTCATCGCTTCCCCAACATGCATCACTCACTAATGTATGCTAAGTTTTTAATTGTGAAAGACAGAGCTGACTCCCAAGTGCTTTCACCAACACAAGACCTCGACCCGAATAGCAGTTTGTTGTGTTATGTGTGCAGAATAGTTTGGGGTTTTGAGTTGCATATGGCGAGGAGACACAATGGCTCTTTACTGAGAAAAGAGTTGGACAACCTATCCTTCCTATAGATGCATCTAGAAGTCCAGAAACACTTCTCAAACGCAGGTTGCATCGAATTTTTTGAGAGGCTGTAGAATGGTTGTCACCAGTCGACATCAGAGGATTTTGCTAAAACATTTGACGGGAATAAGGCTCGTGTTGGGTCCTTGGAGATCATTGTAGATGAAGCTGCCATCGCTGCAGCGACCAACCTACCAATATTGGGCCAGAGTTGGTTCAAAACTACTGCCACCAAAAACTTAAATTTCAGGGCATATTTGAAGGAAGAATTCAAGCATAATGCATGGAAGAAGAGCATGCCAGTTTCCCATTTAGAGGATGAGTGGCAGGATTTGTTTAAGGGCATCCAACTCTACATAACTTTAGAAGGCAGGTATGATAAACTCATGATGTATCATTTCAAGCTCCTAGACCATTTCACAGGTAAATCTCTCCTCAATCTACCTTTTTTCTTGCACAAGAGCTTAACTAAGGTCTGTAAAAAGATTAGGGATGAACCTCTAAGCATGAAGAACACTCTGTGCCACTTTGGACTGATTAAATTGATCATTCTAGAGGATCTAAAACAAAAGGGAAGGAGCTGGCAACATTTTCTATTTTGGGAGGGCTTTGAAACTCAAACTCAGCCCGTAAATGAACAGGGGAGAGGTGGAAAGAAGAAATTGACTCCTCAAAGTAGTTCGAGGAAGAGGAGAACCCTTCCAGGACCTCCATAAGATAGAATCTCTGGTGTGAAATCTCACAGGTCAAAGAAAAAGTTGAATTTTGAGACTACTACAGAGGAGCCTACAGAAAAGAAAACAAACATCTTGAACCTGCCATACATAGACTCAGAACCAGAGCAAGAAGATGAGACCCTTGCCATCAAAAGTTTTGAACATTCAATTGAGTTTTCACAAAATTATGAGACCTTTACTCACACTGAAGAAGGAGAAACATCAAAGAGCACTAAGTCAAAGAAAACACAGAAGATTAAGCATCTCAAGGAAGTGATAACTCAGCGGGAGGTATTAGAGAGGGTAATAAAGGAAAGATATAAGAAGCTATCCGATAATTTTGTAGAAACCAATGCTGCATTTGAAAAACTGGCTCGGGAAAGTGTCAAGGAAAAGAAGAGGAAACAGAAAATCACCAAAGACTATAACAGTCTATGGTGTCTAGCAAAGCGCCTTAAAAGAAAAATTAGAAGATTGAAGCAAAAGAAAAAACAAAAGTCCCACCCAGATTTGAAAGTGCTTGCTCAGGTTGCTGTAAACATGCAAGGGGATAAATCAGAGACACATTAAGTTTTTGATAGAATCACATTTTTGGAGGTGAAAGTTCATTTTGGGCTCAGGGAGGGATTTCACCAACACAGCGTAATTTTGCAACCAGTTAGCTGGTGAAAGGTGGCGCTTTCACCAGCTAACCAGCGAATCACAAGGCGAGTTAGCTGGTGAAAGCAGAAAAAGCATTTTTGGAAGCTAGGGATAGAGCAGGTCATTTTTCACAGGTTATAAAGAAGTTCCAGAGTATCAAGGGATAACAACGTGCTGACAAAGGACTCTGCATCAGAGATTTGAGAGAATTTTGAGAATCACATGCTAAACAACTCTCCTAAAGTATCTACTATGAACAACTGAAGAAATCCAACTACTAAGATAGGTGCCTCTACATATTTCATGACACCACAGATTCCAGAAGACTGAAGAATACAGATGTC
>JZKD02S1690752.1:618199-648851 GCA_000966675.3 Picea glauca
ACAACTGAAAAAAACCTCCGAATCATGAAGATAATTAGGCTCCACAACCAACAATCTCCCACTTGGAGACTGATCACAACAACTCCATCGTTGTTGTGCCTATTGGACTATACTCCACCTTGGACTTGGAAAATTTTTCATATTCACCTTCATGATTGAAGGCCAATTGAAACTGAGCAGTAACTTAGTTTCTCCCTGGTTACTCCATTTGTTAACATGTCTGCATGATTATGGCTAGTATTTATCTTTTCCAACTTCAAATTTCCATCTTCCAAGACAGATTGTATGAAATGGTACCTGAGATGTATTTTCTTAGTCTTTGAATGGAAGGTTGAGTTCTTTGCAAGATGAATGGAAATCTCACTATCACAGTACAACCTACTATTCTCCTGTTTCTTTCCCAATTCCTCCATAAACCTCTATAACCAAATCATTTCTTTACTAGCCTTTGTAGCAACAACATACTTTGCTTCTATTGTTGAAAGTGAAACAACCTTTTGTAGTTTTGAAATGCAACTTAATGCTACAGTAAAAACATACCCTGTGGTGCTCCTCCTGCTATATTTATCACTTTCCATATCAGAATCAACATATCCTTGTAGAACAAAGTCTGAACCTCCAAAACATAATGCATGAATAGAAGTACCTCTCAAATACCTGAGAGTCCACTTTACTTCCTCCCAATGTTCTTTACCTGGATTGTTCATATACCTTCTCACAACTCCCATTGCATGTGAAATATCTATTCTTGTGCAAACCATCACATACATCAAGCTACCAACTGGTGATGAATAAGGGACACTGGACATGTATTATATCTCCTCCTGTGTCTTGGACACATTTCCTTGGTTAATTTGAGATGGCTGGCCAAAGGTGTACTAACTGGTTTTGCATTCTTCATTCTAAACCTCTCCAATACCTTCTCTATGTACTCACCCCGAGACAATGTCAATATGTGATTGTTCATGTCTCTTATTATTCTAATACCAAGGATTTTCTTTGCAACACCTAAATCCTTCATCGCAAATGAATTAGATAATTTCTTCTTAAGCACATTTATATCCTGCATATTAGACCCTACAACAAGCATGTCATCTACATACAATAGCAAGATAATATAACTTCCATTTTTTAGCCTTTTAAAACAAGCACAGTTTTGAGAATGAAATCTACTATAATGTTGTTCTGTCATAAACCTATCAAACTTCAAATACCACTTCCTTGGATCTTGATTTAGTCCATACAATATCTTCTTCAACCTGCATACTAAATTTTCCTTACCTTTGACCTCATACCCCTATGGTTGCTGCATATAAATCTCTTCCTCCAAATCCCCACGGAGAAAAGTTATTTTTACATCTAACTATTCAAGATGCAAATTTTCTACTGCCACAAGACTTAAAATAGTCCTGATTGAAGTCATATTAACAACAGGAGAAAATATTTCATCAAAATATATACCTTTCTTTTTTGCAAAACCCTTTACAACAAGTCTAGCCTTGTATCATTTTTTTCCTCCATCTTATTCCTTCAACTTGTAAACCCATTTATTCTACAATTCTCTTTTTCCTGCAGGAAACTGAACCAAGTCCCAAGTTTGGTTATTTACCAAGGAATCCATTTCCTCTTTCATGCCTTGCTACCACTTCTTTTTAGTGTCTACCTATATTGCCTCTTCATAACATTTCGATTCACCAGAATCAGACAACAATAAATAATACAATGAAGGAGAGTATCGTTCAGGGGGTCTACTTAACTTGGTAGATCTTCTAACAACACTTAAAAGATTTTGAGGTACGTGTTGCTCATGTTGTTGTACATTTTAATTTTCTGGTACCTTTGGAATTTCTTTTTCAGTGATCTCATCAAGTACTTTGTATTCTAGTTTTTATTTTTTATGTTTCTTTCCCTGCAATTGATATTTGTACATGACCTTCTCATTGAATATGAAATATCTACTCCTAATGATTTTTTGATTTTCATAATCCCATAAGTGATAACCAAAATCATTAACACTGTATCCAATAAAGGTACACTTCTTGGATTTTCCCTCAAGCTTTGTTCTATTTTATTTATCAATATGGACAAATGCTTCACAACCGAAAGTCTTCAAAAAAGAATAGTTTACCTTTTTACCTATTTATTCCTCCTTTGGAATTCCACCATCCAAAGATCTTGAAGGTCCTTTGTTTATAAATTAAATAGCAATATCTATAGCATCTTACCAGAACTGTAAGGGCAACCTAACATGCAATCTCATACTCCTTGCATGCTCCATGATTGTCCTGTTCATCCTTTCCGACACACCATTTTATTATGGTTTTTATGGAACTGTCTTCTCTCTACGAATCCCATGGTATGAAAAATAATCATCAAAATCCATTGCTGCATTATTCATCTCCATTGTCTGATCTGATACACTTCAACCTTTTTCCTGTCTCATTCTCAACCAAAGCTTTCCATTTCTTAAAAGTATCAAAAGCATCAGATTTTTGTTGAATGCAATAAACCCAAGTTTTTCTAGTTGCATCATCAATAAATGTAACATAATAACGAGATCCACCAAGAGATGATACATGATCTGGTCCCCATACATATGTATGTAGAATCTCTAAACTTTCACTTTTCTTTTCTTTTTTGACTCTCTTATGTTTTCCATAAAAACAATGCTCATAGAAATCCAAATAAATTTGTTTAAGATATGGAAACAAATTCCTTTTTTGAAGTATCTGCATCCCCTTCTCACTCATGTGTCCAATACTATGATGCCAAAGTGTTGTATCCATTTCTGTAGAAGCTAAATATATAGAAGAATCAGTATTACTAGTACATAAATACAATTTACCTACCTTCTCTCCTTTTGCTATCACCAGTGATCCTTTAGTGACATTCTACGTCGTATCTGTAAATATGGATATACAACCTTCACTTGCCAACTTCCCTATTGAAATTATATTTTACCTTAGATGAGGTCTTACCTCTTTCAACAACCAGTGGTTTCCATTATTTTTCTTTATTTGTAGCTTACCCATTCCAACAATTTTGCATGGTACATCATCACCCAAATGAACGTGTCCAAAATCACCTTGAACATAATCTAGAAAATGTTTCCTATGGGGTATGGCATGAAATGAAGCCCCTGAATCTACTACCCAAGACTCATAAATATTATCTACAAAAAGAATCAAAGCATCTTGTAACACATCACTTGTTACATTTGCTTCCTTATTTTTCTCTTGTTGTCCATCTCTTTGTTTCTTTGGAGCTCTGCAGTCTTTCTTCAGATGTCCTTTATTCTCACAATTCGAACAATCTATCTTTCCCAGTATGGATTTGGATCTTCCCTTCTTATAATTCCTATGGTTCCCTGATCCCTTTCCTCTATCCTTTTGTCTTCCTATGTTCTCCATGTTTAACACATTACCTAATGTATCACCTATGCGTTTCCTTCGCATTTCCTCGCTAAGGATAACACCAACAACATCATAAAATTTTAGAGTGTTTGAACCAAAGGCAGAGTTACTTACAACCATGACCAATTCATTCCAACTTTCTAGAAATGAGAATAGGATTAGAAGAGCCCTGACCTCATCATCAAAGTCCAATTTTATAGAACTTAGTTGATTAGTAATCATATTAAATTCATTTAGATGATTTGCAACAAACCCACCTTCTTACATCTTCATATTAAGTAATCATTTCATTAGAAATACCTTATTGGACGTCTAGGGTTTTTCATACAGTTTATCCAATGAATCCATCAGTTCCTTCGTTATATTTTCTTTTGAAATATTTAAACTGACACTGCCAGGCCTAGTCGTATTGTTCCTAGTGCCTTTCTATCAAGAACCTCCCACTCTTCATCTTTCATGGTCGTCAATTTCTTTGCTATTCCTCCCAATGGTAGGAGTAGATCATTCTGATATAAATAATCTTCCATATGCATCTTCCATAACTGGTAGTTTGGGCCATTAAATTTCTCGACCCTAAACTTTCCATCTTCTGCCATTGCTCCCACTTGAACCATGAACCCTCTTTTCCTGCGAGTTACCTGTCGCTTTGATATAAGTTGTTAGAAAAACATGATCACAGAGAAATAAAATAAAACAAATGCTGAAATAAAACATAGAAGATACACAATACAATAGAGACACATATATACGTGGCTCACCCAGTGTGGGATACATCCACCTGATAAATTTCCAGGTCCTTCCTTTTTATTATCCAACAAAATGAAGGGATACAACCTACAACACACCCACTATAACTTCCTCTTCTTTCTCTCATGGTATCCTCTCTCAAAATACAATATTCACGATCATACACATCCAAAATACAATTCCCTCATCAGATAGGGTTTCCTTCTAGGGAAAAAAACCCTAAAAATAAATTTTACCATTAGATATGTGACCTTATAATGAATGGTCTAGATTGACTACGAAATTACAATATTTTACAAGGAAAGTTTTCTCAATGTTTCGCTTTGGGGGTGCTACCCCTGAATCCCCCTCCAGGGGGGGGATACAAAAATTGTCTTCTCCCCCCATAGACCCCCTAGCAATAGTTGTGGGGGGTAAATCCCCCCCACACCCCTTGTTAGACAATGGGTTCCAAGAACAATCGAAACAAACCTTTGAATCACAAAGATAATCAGGATCCACAACCAATAACATGTCGATGGAGGAGGCTTCCTTTGAGGGAGGAAGAGAATGGTGGTGGTTGTATGTGTGGAAATATCATGCCTCTGTAAAATCAAAGATATTTATTTGGTTTGCAATTAAGAACATGATGTTAACCCAGGACAATAGGTTAAATAGGGGATGGATAGGTCCAAGGAGATGTACGTTATGCAAAGTAGAATCAAAATATGTACACCACCTTTCATCTTATATCAATTTGCGCAACATGTAATGATAGAGGTCCTAAATATTTTAAGTCTTCATGGTCCAACTCTGGTTAGAAATATCCTAGAATGGTTAAAATCATGGAAAGAAGTCCTAGGATCAAAGGAATTCACTTCCCTGCCTTTTTTATGGTTTATTTTATATGGTGGGTGCACAATACTTGCATTTTCCAGGACATTCACATTCCATTGAAAATAATAGCTGCATTGATTGTTAAACTTCCTCAGGAATTTAGATGCAAGGCCAAAGCTTCAAAATGTAAAGCGCTCTTAAATCATGTTTTAGACAAAACAATGTCATGGGGTTATTTTGATGGGGCAAGTCAGGGGCACCGCTTGGGTTGTGGGGCTGGAGCTATACTTTATATTTCGGATTCTCATTACTTCAAAATTCTATACTCCCCTAGAGGAAGTATTAACACTAAGGTGGAACTCTTTGCACTATGGGATCTTCTATTCATGGTGACTTCTTTAAATCTTAGAAACATTCAAATATTAGGAGACTCCAAGGTCGTGGTTGAGTTGGAAAATGGTTGGCATCAATTGCAAGTTATAAAACTCAAAACATTGATGGCTCATATCCATTCTTTCCTTGCTACGCTAGAATGGTTCTCCATCAACCATATTCCCAGGGATCTTAACTCCTTCATAGATGTTCTCTAAAAGGAAGTGTTATTGCAAGATGTTGGAGCTTTTATCATTCAATAATATTTTGATGGGTGGTTCATGAAGAAATGAATTTTCGTCTCAAATTTTTGATAAGTATTCAAATGTAAAAATGTGTTTTGAAATAGATAAGAATACTGTAAGTAAGGAGGGATAGATGAATTTTGTCATTATGTATTAAAGTGATAAGAAATGGACTGTCCTGGATAGGGACATAAATATGTATATTCTCCTTTTTGATGAATATAAAGGTTTTTTTTCTTCGTCAATTCTCGCTAGCACATATGGTTAAGGTGCGGGTTTCATTTTCTAGGCGACCCAAGTTCAATACCCTTACTTCTACTTTACAATCCAAGAATTTCCTCTAAATTTTGGATCTCTATCACTTACTATGAATTTAGGAAGGCCATGAAGTCTATGAGTTTCCTTCATGAACACTTTTGTCACTTGGATTGATGTATATGTACTTTTAATTCGCAAAAATGTACATATTTTGAGAGTCTAACAACGACCACAAAAATTGCATCCTTACCTTAAGATTTTGGTAAACCTATAATGAAGTACATTGGTATCTCTTCCCATATTTGATTAGGTATGTGTCATGGCCAAAGTAATCTTGGAGATTTTATTATCTCTCCTTTATTTCTTTGGAAAACATGAAATTCCCTTACAAATTTTTGAATATCTTTCTTCATTCCTTCCCAAAAGAAATATTTTTTGATCCTTTGATGTGTTTTAAGGAACCATGCATGTCATGAGACTCCCTTAATATTTTTTTCTTCAACTTTGATTTAGGGCATACAAATATTTTACCCTTGTACCAAAGTATATCTCCCTTCCACTCCCAATGTTCCATAGAGTTTATCCCTTCCTTTATACATTGTAATTTTTGTTTAGTACTATTGTCATTTTCCATTCATGGCGAGCTTCTTCCAACCACACATGAATAAAATATGTAATAAAATGTAATATTGAGGCTTCTTCTATTCTAGAAAGAGCGTTTGCTACTACATTGTCCTTCCCTTTTTTGTAGATTATTTCAAAATCAAACCCTTGCATTTTTTTCTACCCATTTTTGTTTCTCTTCTAATAACAATATTTTCTCCAAAAATTACTTTAGGTTATTATGGTATGTCTTGACTTTAAAGTTCCTCCCAATGAGATAATGTTTTCATTTCTTTATTACCTGTAAAATTTCTTCCATTTCTTCTTCATATGTAGATTTCACCAAATCTTACCCCTTGAATTGTTTTATTTCAAAATCCAATGGTCTCCCTTCTTGTGTCAATATTACTCTAATTCCTAGTCCTGATGCATCACATTCTACTATGAATGTTTTACCTAAATCAGGTGTTTCCAATACTGGTGTAGAAGACATGCCATCCTTTAAGAGAAATAATGACAAAGTAGCCTTATCATTCCATACAAATGAATTTTTTTTCAAGAGAGATGCGAGTGGGCCTACAATGCGTGCATAAGGCTTAACAAATTTTCGATATATCCTATAAGACCCAAAAATTGTCTAAGACTCTTGATGTTCTTTGGAGTAAGACATTTTGTAATAGTTTGGATCTTTTAAGGGTCCACATTAACCCCTTCCTTTGAAATAATATGAACCAAATATTCTACTTCTTTTTTCCCAAAAGAACATTTGGATATTTTTACATACATTTTATTATTCTCAAGAATTTGTAGGACTTGATCCACATGTTTAATGTGGTCTTCCCATGATTTGTTATAAATAAGTATATCATCAAAGATAACCAACACAAAATTTCTAATATGGGGTCAATTTTTTTTTTCATAAGGCTTTGAAAAGTCGAAGGAGCATTAGTCAATCCAAAAGACACGACTAAGAACTCATAGTGCCCATCATGAGTTTTAAAAATTGTTTTGAGAATTTAATATTTTCTTAATCAAATATGGTGGTATCATGATTTAAGATCTCGCTTTGTAAAATAAGCCACTCCATGAAGCTCATAAATATTTGGAATAGGGAATTTATCCTTTATGGTGTTTTTTTTTAGATCTCTATCATTAGGACACATCCTCCAAGAATCATATTTTCTTCTAACCATCACTATTGGAGCTAAAAATGAACTCCTGCTTAGTTGAACAATACTTGAATCTATTATGTCTTGTACTATTTTCTCAATCTCCCCTTTTTGTTGATGATAATATCTATAAGGACTTTTATTAGAAGGAGTAATTTCAGTTATTAGTTCGATTTGATGTCCATGATCTCTAGATGAAGGTATACCTTTAGGAATTTCTTGGTAGAAACTATAGTGCTTTTCCAATGTGCATCTTAATTCCTCGATAATATTTTCATCTTCCTACTTAACTTCCATAGAATAAAGTTTAACCAAAAATCCGTTCCTACCCTTTTTTAAGATATTTTCCATTCTATGACAGTTGATTACTTGGGAATGCCCATATTGTAACCCTTTGAGTTCATATTTAATTCCTTCCAATTAAAATCTCATGAATAATTCGTTATAGTTTGTAGAAATTGTACCTAATGTTCTCAACCATTAAATCCCTAGAGCAACATTTACACCTCCAATGGGAATGACATACATTGGGATTTCCAAATTATATTCTCCCATACTTAGCTTAATGTTGTGGAATTTTCCCAGATAATTAATACTCTCTCCATTAGCAACCAAAATTAGAAAATTTGTCACTAGATATATAAAACAATTGAGGCTCTTTGCTAATATTGTATCAATGAAGTTATGGGTACTACCCAAGTCAATGAGCATTATAAATTCTTTCTTCTTGATGTAACATACAATCTTCAGGATTTGAGGTGATGAAAACCCTACCAATGCATGAACAAATATTTTTCGCATGTCTAAATTAATGTTGTGCACAATTCCAGCCTCTATTTCTTGCTCTTTTAAGTTGACAAGTTCTTCCTCATTTTTTTGTGTAGATGCCTCCACTTCCTCTTCATCATTATTTTCCAAGGTGAACAATTTTGTTTCTTGACATTTATTCCCTTTTGACCATTTTTTGTAACATCCAAAGCATAGTCCTTTTTCTCTTATTTCCTCCTTCTATGATATTCGAGTAGGTTGAGGTAAGGTTGTCTTGTGAACCCCAAAACGATCTTTGCTTCTTGAATATGCTCCAATGGTAAAATTGTGTGTAGCCTTATTCTTGTGTGTAGCCATAATATTTTCAGGATGTTTTAGTAAAATATCATGTTTAATGTCTTCTTTTAATCCACCCATGTAATATTGCAACAAATGTTGATCACTTATGTTATCTTCCCTTGCAACCAATACCCGAAATCCCGAATTATAGTCTTCAATATCACGTCAGTGCTTGATTCTTGTCAATTGACTGAATTATTCTTGTTCCCAAAATTTCCCATATTGTGCTTTTAAGTCTCTTGTAATAAATCCCAAGTATAACGATAATAATCAGGCTTCCTTTTAACTACCCATTAATACCATTGATATGGTTTTATCTTAAAGTTCAAAGTTTCTATGTGGATACTTTTCTTATCATCCATAATATTTTGCAATTCATAATATTTCTCTATTTGGTTCACCCAGGTAAATACCTTTATTCCATCAAACTTCTTTAATTCAACCTTGGGATGGTTCACTCTTTTTGGGAACCATCCATAAGTAACTCCACTATTGGAGTTAAATCCCCCTAGAAAATAATTATTATTAGAAAGTTGTTCAACCTAAATGCTACCCTTGTTTTCACGAGTCCCTTCAGACCCCTTATCAATTTTAGGGAGCCTCCCATTTAAGGATTCTATAATCTTTTGTTCCATTTGTTCCAACTTTCCATCCATCTTATGTTCCAACTACTCCATATTTCTTTGTTAAGCCCTAAATAGTGGCACATTGCCCCTTAATTGGGGTATATTACATTAGTAATGTTATTTTATTTATGTCATCTTGGGTCCATTAGTTGTAATTGTATATCCTAGTCTCCTATATATATACCAAGGAGACCTTTTCATTTGGAATCATCTTGTATTTCAAAATTTATGTGGAGTATAAGGAGGTTTCCCCCTTGAAGAGGTTTATTATATGAAATTCTCTCTTTGTCAAGATGTTGAGTAATTATTCTGAGGTTTTTCCATGCTATCTTGATATTTGGTTCTTAAAATTTGGAATCAGAGCTTAAGGTCTTGGGGTTTCGCTGCTACATCTGAGACACCTTGGAATTTTCAATATAATTTTTTTCTATGATGTTTCAGAAGGAACCCCTTGGAGGATATTTATTATACGGATCAAGGTACATTGGGTTCAAATTGAAGCTCCTGAGGCATTATACTTTCAGAGATATAGCCTGTGTAAGATAGGGTTTTGGAAGCATCCTGAATTTAGTTATCGCGGAATTTTTGCTATGAAAATTTTTCTGTAATGTTTCAGACACTAAAATCCAGATAATATTCATATAAAGTATCAAGGTAGCTATGATAAAAATTTCATCTTATGGGTATTCCTACTTTTGTAGATACACCCCTGTGAAAGATAGGGTATCTGACTAATCATATTAACTATTTATAAACAGGGTTTTCGGGTAAAAAAATGATACTTCTTCAATAAATATCCAAATTAAGAGAGACCAATTGCATTGGACAATGGATAGTCTATCATATTTATGGTACACTTTTCATAATCGAATATCATTTATTGTGATCTTGGCACGCTTTACAAGTACGCTCTCTTGGAAGGGGAAAAATGAGCAAGTTGTGGGGAAGTTACCATAACTTCCACTTGGCACATCCAATTTTTTTTAGACTCGTGGAATTGCAGAGAAGAAATATCAGAGAACTAAAAAAATTAAATTTTCATACCCAGAAGGGCCTCAATTTTTGAGATACAACAGAAGAAATATCGCTTAGCAGAACCACCTCGAAATCAAGGTTTAAAAGTGATACTTGGCCAACATGCCACCAAAAAAGGGAACTTATACACCAAATAAGCCTCCAGACAGTCCTACTTGGACTCTTGATGAAGGTGAAGAAATGCATAGGGACATAAATGATTTACAAAAGAATACAATAACAAAATATGAACTACAAGGGATGATGGATGGTTTAAAAAGGGAGATCATGGAAGGATTGAAAAATTTCCTAATAGAGAGGACACCTGAAAGTGAAAATGTATCCCATGAAATTCATGATAAGGACAAAATGAATATGAATAAAAAATGGAGAAACTCCAACTTTGCATTGAAGACCAACCACTTTCCTAAGATTGATATGAGAAAGTTTGATGGCAAGGAACCAATCACTTGGATACTTCAGATGGAGCAATTCTTTGATCTACATGATGTGTCACATACACAAAATGTACGAATTGCTTCTTTATATTTAGAACCCAATCAATTTGTGTGGTATAGAGGGATTTTTTCTTGCCAATCACTCATCACTTGGACAATTTTCATGGAAGAAATGATAACACACTATGAGGATACAAGGGGCAATACCTTCTTTAGCCAATTGATAAATCTCAAGCAAAAGGGTTCAGTTGCACATTGAGAACTTACAAAGATTGAATATAAAAGTAAAATATATTCGAGATGAGCACCTGATTGATGTATTCATAGGAACTTTAAAGGATAACATTCAACATGAGGTTCACCTTTGGGAACCCAAATCATTGGAGAATGAATTCAAGGTGGCAAGAAATGTTGAAAGTAAAAATATGGCTATGGCTACTAGAAGGACCGTTCCTAACATCTATCGAGAGAATAATGTTCCTTATTCTAAAACACCTCAACCTATAAGGTTGACACCTCAACAATTGGAGGAAAGAAAATAAAAAGGTTTGTGATTTAATTGTGACAAGAAGTACTGTAAGGGACATACATGTGGTGTGAAGAAATTATTCTACATGGATTGTGAAGAGGAAGAAGAACAAGAACAAGAACCATCTCAAGATGAAAATAGAGAAGCGATTTCTTCTGAAGAGTTGACTTCCACAATATCATGTAATGCATTGGCTATAATTAGCACTCCTCAAACCCTCAAGATCGAAGGATATATCAAAAACACAAAGGTAA
The DNA here is from genome assembly GCA_000966675.3 of Picea glauca. NCBI lineage: Eukaryota > Viridiplantae > Streptophyta > Pinopsida > Pinales > Pinaceae > Picea > Picea glauca. The sequence goes on from JZKD02S1690752.1 coordinate 629,811, forward strand.
TAGTCCTAATTGATTCTGGTAGTACTCATAATTTCATTCAATATAAATTATCCAAAGCTCTCAATTGCTTTGTATATCAAGCGCTAGAGTTTCAAGTAATGATTGCAGATGGAGGAACTATCAATTGCTCAGGAAAATGCAATAAGATCAATATTTCTATGGGGGGATATGTAATGAATAGTCCAATGATTTATATACCCATGGGTGGTGCTGATGTCGTACTAGGAATCCAATGGTTACAATCATTACGAACAATGGCTTTTAATTTTCAAGAACTTTTCATGAAATTTTCATTGGAAGGAAAAGAAATTGAGTTAAGGGGTATCACAGGGAAACCCAATAAGGTGATAAGTTCTAATGGCATGAAAAAATTATTGAAAAAGGGGCATCAGGGTGTAATTGCACAACTATGGTCACTAGATGTTCAAACATCTAAGCCATCTATTCCCCTAGATCTCCAAGGGATCATTGATAAGCATTCCAAAGTATTTGAAGATATTCCCAAAGTTCTTCCACCCACTGTTGTGGGTGGGAAATCCCCCTACGGACTAGCATTAAGGGTTCTGTAATGCATGCAAAAATGACCTAAAGTCTCCTACTTTTTGCCATCATCCCAATCATAAACCCCATTATTCATATGTAAATATAAGGTTAAAAATATCAAGTTACTGTACCTTAGTTTTCGTGTTTGATGTCGATCCTTTAACTTTCGGTCGCTCCTTGACTGCAAATATTCTCCCAAATCTAACCTGCATTCATAAACAGACAAACAAAGAACTCCAAACATGCATATGATATATGAAATAATGGGTTAGAGATTCTATCAAAATATAATCAATATTAAACATTAAAAACCTCATATGGCGGGACGGGAAAAGTACTTCTTTTATTAATCTCATAAGAGTAACTTACAATAGTGAGATTGACCACTGCTCCTCGAATTTGGTCTTGGGCTCCTCTTCAATTGTGCTCCAACTGCTTTTGTATATTCTTCTCTTCACACAATGGTTGCAAAAGGTTGGGGAAAAGGGAATGCAAAATTGGGTAGAGTTTCTTTATAATTATTTTCCTCCTTCTAATGGGACCCCTACCCCTTATTTTATAGGCTAGAAAGGGCTGGGCATTTGATCAAGTGACCGGCTATGGGCGGTCAAATGATTTAGGTAACTTACCCAAAACTGTGAGTTTCATTTGCAACTTTTCATTTTTCGTGCTTTTGTAGGTATACGTGGGCTGTAGTGGGTCATCTAGCGTATACACACATGTATTAGTGGAGAAGCGAGCGTGTGCCTTAAAAAAGGATGTTTTTAAGAAGAGTTGTTCAGTAGTGGCTTGGAAAAAATGGAAAATGAGATGGCCTGATGCCAGATATGCATGTCTGGTGAAAATTAGGGCTATAACAGATGCCCCCTAATGTATGAGGTTAGAAGAGCATCCGATTTCCGAAATACATTATCAATCTCTACCAACGTACAGAACAAGTGAGTCCAAGGACTAGAGTTCAGGAGGTGCCATCTGCAAAATAACAATTGTCTCACCAAGGCGGGCATACCCATGCTCGGGATGAAATAAAATCATGGATTCCAATCAAATACACTGCAAATCCATGTCATATAACATATAAAGTATAGCCGTGAGAAATACACAAAGGATCTACATCTCGAAATCAAAAATATATACATGTATAGTATCCATCTTCCGAAAGATAATAAGGCCTGATGGCTGGAGATGTGGCCTTTAGAGATTGAGAAACAACTTCAAAATATTCACAACTCAGGTAGGAGTGTAATATGAGTGTACAACTTCACTACCCAGAGGTCTTCGACGACTTGTCAGGAATGGACTAGAGGATCTTGATGATCAGGTTGAGGGCTTCATTGATTTTGAACAAAGACTTGATTGGAATTTTGGGATGGCCAGGCATGAGGGAAGGAGACAAACTGTAGAGGGGCGACTCAAGCTTGGTAAAAAATTCCCTTGGACAATATCACGACAAAAGATGAGACTCAGGCAACATGGTATTTGACATAAGTTTACGATGTAGGAGGCAACACAAACTCTCCAAATGTTTGGAAGAATAACCAAATGGAGGGGGACACAACTCTATGTAGCGAGAACAACTTCCTAAGGTCAGTTTAAATCCTAAATATCGACGAACAAATGGAAGGATGTGCTTTGTCCAAGAGCAACTAATTGTGCTGCCAAAAAAAAGAAAATACTTTTCCCTTCCTCTTTTTGGGGTATATTTGATTTTTTTTGTCTTTTTTAATAATTTTGGAAAGCTTGAAAAATAATAAAAAAATGCAACGTTACAAAGGAGGATCGGGTGTCATAGACATACTAGTTCCAAATGCAAGGAACATATGGATTCTTAGAGAAAAAGGATATATGCAGGAAAAGGACACTCAGGAAAAATCCTCTGTGGGCCAAGGTGTTAAGACACAGAGGCAAAGTGCTATAGGGCTTGCGTATGAGGCATGCTTCAGATGGTTCAGGTGAGGGCAACATGGAGCCGACATTAGGCCAAAGATGCAGGTATGCAAATGTGATTAATAATACACAATGGTAACGTCCTTCGATGTGGTTTTAACGAGCCCAGAAAAGGTAAACTCGATAGTTTTTCATATTTAGAGAGTCTGAAAAAAGCATAAAAGGAGACTCCATTGGGGTAACTTTTTCGAAGGTAGTCTATTCGGTTTGAAAGAAGAGGTAAACTAGCACCGAAAAGATGTCTATTCAAAACCATTTTAACGAGTGTGATAAAGACAAGATCACTCGACAATTTTTTCATATTTAAGGAGTCTGAAAAAAATCTTAACTATGGACTCCGTATGGGATGTTCTTCTGGACCATTTTAACGAGTGTGAAGAAAAAAGGTCACTTGACGATATTTTCAATTTTAGGGAGTGTGAAAAGAGCTAACTATGGACTCCATGGGGGTTCCTTTTTTGTAAATTTAGTCGCTGAGGCCCGAAAAAGGGTTAAAATCATACCTGAGAATACTCTTCTAGGGAATCAAAGATTCTAGAGTATACCTTTGTTCGTACAATTGACCATCCAGCCCAAAAAAGGGGTAAAATACCACCACACAAACGTGCCTTCAAATTTCAGTTTAGCGAGCATGAAGGTCAACAAGGTCGCACAACAATCTTTTCATTTTTAGAGGGTTTGAAAAGGGATTAAAAGAAGACCCGTTGTGTTTTGGGAGTCCCGAGGGTGAGGTGAAGTGAGGTAATGAATCATACAAATGAGGCTCATATTCATAATCAAGCCAAACTAAAAAGGACTCCCTAGCCTATAGTCATTAGTGACAGGATGGACGCCAAAATGCAACCAAAATCTACCTAGGGCACTCATGTACAGGTAGGCTCTACCACTAAATTATGACACTTCTAGAGAAAAAAGAGGGTTCTGTGTCGTAATTCGGTGGGATCGATCCTATGGAAAAGAGAAAAAGACAATGAGGTGCAACCAGTGGAAATGGAAATCTATCTTACATGCATAAATTTGAAAAAATGACTTTTCACCAAAAGACCTTTTAAATGACCCAAACCGCCCAAAAAATTCCAAATACCCAAAGTAACACTTATTGTAACATCCCTTATGAAACTCTTGAACCATATAAAATGGTTTTTAGATTAGAAAAAATGACAAAAAGTGGCCAAAAAGTCTATAAATAGAAGCTGGCAGCTCATTATCAACATTACTAATTGAGAAATTGACTAAAAGCAAAAAAAAACCCTTTGTGAAAAGAGTTGATTCTGGGAGCCTCAGTGGATGAAACGAACTTTCGCTTGGACCAAGTAAGTAAATACTAACCCCTCTTGCAATTAAATTCTTCCTTTATGCATTTAATTTTGTTTTTGGAGGGGCGCCGACCTTTAAAAAGGTCATCCCTACGTACACACAGGTTGTCCTATGATAGCCTGCGTGTGCATGTGGGTAGGAGAAAAGATACACGCATGCACACGCGACTATGCACACTACAGCCCATGTGTACCCTTCATTTTGTGGAGAAAAATAAAAAATTGCAAGAGTTAATCCTCCTGAACATTGTCTATTATAGGATGTATGTTCACTGGAGAGAGAGAGAGCATGAGGACATTGATATTTTGGTCGACGAGGACCCTGATGCTCTTGCCGCTTTGTTGCAATGTCATTTGTTAAATTTTTTCTATTGTCCTTTCATGCAGGGAAAACCTAGGCTACTGAATGCCTTGGTTGATTATTGGCATCCTGATGCAGAGGCCTTCATGCTTGAGGGATAGTCGTTGAATCCAACGATCGATGATATATACTTTCTGACTGGCCTCTCAAGGAGAGGGAAACTAGTCAATTTTCACACTTTTCCTTCCGGGCCTCACAACATATCAGAGTTGATTGAACTCCATTCTGAAACCAACACAGACAAAACGGGCACACAGGTGTCGATAAGAAAGATTTCAAACTTATCACTAAAAGTGATAGTGTTTCTCATTGGGTGGATCACTGGGTCTATGTCTTTGCATCAGAATTCTCGGGCACACATGAATTATGTGGTGCAGTGCTTAAATGCACAAAATTTTGACTGGAGCACCACATTACTGGATTGTATGAAAATGAAGCTAACAGAGTGCCAGATGTGGAGACACAAAAACATTGGGTTTGAGACTATTCTTTGTGATTTCTTCTTCTTCGAGTGCCTAGTTTCAGTCCTAGAGAGACGATACGAGGGCACCAGGCCTCTTACCCAGCGCTATGCATATGGGTGGCACCGTTTCCATGACAGGGGGGAGGAAGGACTATTGAGGCCTTTGACGACAATTTTTTTTCTTGGTGGGCACGACATATTTCGACCATAGAGAACTACCCCTATGTCGGGATCAATTTCTCTAGAGATCTTGAGATACTGGTACCTCTCGGAGAGGAGCGAGGAGAGATGGGTAAGTTTTTTTTTTTTTAGGAATTTATATAATTTTTATGTTTTTTCATATATATCAATTTTTCTTTTTGTGTACCATAGTATTTGACAACTATGTATATGTTCTATGTATATGTGGGGCCAGTGCATCTGAAAATTTTGAGGACTAGGCACCGTCCTTGACCAGAGGCAGGACCAAATGCAGCTGGTGGACCAACAACAACAAGGGGACCTCTAGCCAGAGAGGCTGAGAGAGTATTGAGACTAGTAGAGTGGAACTTCACCACGCTTACTCGGACAATCCCCATGGAAGAGATCGAGGATCTCCCACAATCCATGCAAAATTGTGTTGTTCGGGTACCACAGACCTTGGTCCAACTTTTTTGGCATCTAGCTAACGTCATTGTTCACTATGACAGGGCCCACAGGCCCCGCCATTAGCTTAGACTAGACTTCTTATGTGCCGAGGGAACTATTTGTATATTTTTGAGGGCATAAGCCCCGTGACTCTTTACTCGACACATATTTTTTGAGGCGCTCACACTTACTTATGTACTCTAACACTTTGCGATATATATATGCGTATTTACATCTTTTTGTGTTTTATGGATTACATTTATTTTTGAATGTATTTACATGTGTTTGTGTGTTTTTCTTACATGTGTGCAAGATGCCAATCTAATATATGATTAGCTAGAGTATCTGTAACTTGATTTAATCTCCTAGGAACATGGATATATGTAATGTAATCAAAGCTTCATTCTAAGAGATGTACCCTAAGGAACTGTCGGTGTAGAGTAGGATCATTAACGCGGTAAACTCCATTTAACCGAGACACAACCAACTGAGCATTAAAATAGACACGGAGGTAAGAGATACCAAGCGACAAAGTGTCATGAAGAAACTCAATAACTGTGTTGTATTCAACAACATTGTTTGTGGTGTCACCTAAATAGATACCTCCTGAATATAGCAATTGACCCTGAGGTATGAAAATTGCCCAAGTTGCAGATTCAAGCCTTTGAGTGTGTCATCTAGCACTGTCTGCGAACCCAATAAACACTCCTGATTCACTTGACATCTGCCATAGTGAAAAATATAACATCAAAAATGACACGTCCATACAACCAAAAGAAAAAACTAAAAAGTAATAGTACACAAACTATAAATATTTTACAAAAATTCACCCAAGGTGACCCACCTATGAGTGATACTTCTTGAGGTAGAGCCCATTTCTAGGCTCTGCCAAAACATTTCTCTCAAATTTCACCAGATGATAAACATCCTTCTGTAGTACTTATTTCACGATGAAAGGTCCGAACCACATGGGTTTGAACTTTCCTTCCCCCACAGGGTCCTTATCTTGGTCATAGACCAGGACAAGGTTGCCTTCAGAAAAAATCCGAGGATGAGTAGACCGATCATACTGACACTTGAATTTTTGTTTGTGAGCCTCATTAGATAAGGCCACATCATGACGCTGTTCATTGAGCTGTTTAAGGTATAATAATTTCTCTTCAGGTGGTGAAGTGTCTTTCAATAACTGTACTACCAACTTTGAAGATGGGATCTGACACTCTATGGGAAAGACTACTTCCAACCCGTAAACGAGTTGAAAAGGTGAGAAACTGGCTGCAATATTAACAGATGTTCGGTAAGCCCATAATGCCGAGTATAACATCAAATGCCAATTTGACTTGGCTGAATTGATCATCCGTTGTGGAATGGTCTTAAGATATTTATTGACATCTTCCACCTGACCATTCACTTGTGGGTAGTAGGGTGATGAATGTTCATGCCGCAACCCAAGCTTTGATGTTAACTCGGTCATCATTTTATTCTGAAAGTGACTGCCATGGTCAGTGAAAATCTCTCTTGGGATGTCGAACCTTGCTATTATCTAGTTGAACAAAAAGAGAGCTGTTGTCTCCCCATCATCTTTGAATGTTGGCATAGCTTCAACCCACTTGGTGAAATAGTCTACTGCTACGATGATATAGTGGTGCCCCCTTCCTAAAGAGGGGTTGCATTTAGTGTAATCAATCCCCCATTTAGTGAAGGGACCAATGGTAATAACGGGAAACATGGGAGTGACATGTGCCCTCATATTCCAAGAGAATATATGACATGGGTGTCACTTCTTGACCAATTCAACACAATCCTTGATTAATGTCAGCCAGAAGTAACTAGCTCGTAGAATCTTTTGGGTTGTTGCCAACCCAGACAAATGACCGCCACATGCTCCCGTGTGGCAATCGTTAAGCATGATTTCTTCTTATTCATGAGTGAGACATAGGCAAAGGATGCAGTCTACAATTCGACGATACAAAGTGTCCTCGAGTATGAGGTAGTTCTTGGCTTGATGGCATATACGACAATGCTCATCACGAGAAGAAAAGGTAGGGCACTTCAAATTCTGGAGATAGACAAGCACATATCCATACCAGGGGTCGGAAGATGAGATAAAAAACATGTCTCCTTTGATAGGCAACTCATCGGGTATAACATCACCTGATTCGACCAGAAGTTTCGATATGAGTACTGCAAAGACCATCGACTTTTTGGATTTCGCTGAAATGAACTCCAAGTCGAATTCCTGGAGGATAAAAATCCATCTACTAATATTTCCGTCGATGACGCGTCATGTCAATACGTATTGAAATAGATTCACAATGGCAATGACGATGGTCTTGCGAAAAAATATGTAATGAATGAACTGTTGGACATCATGGATTGTTGCCAACACAAGCTTTTCAATGTGGAATAATTGAGTTATGGTCCAACTAGGCCTCGGCTCAGGTAATAAATCATGTATTTTGAGAACAAATAATCCTCCTGAACTAAGACCATACAGATGGTCGACTCTGCATCAGCCAAGTACAATAATAAATCTTTATTATAATTGGGTGGCCGAAGCAGAGGGGTAGATATGAGGGCACATTTCAACGTTGCGAAAGAGTGTTGAGTAGCTTTGTCGCAATGAAAAGGAACGTCCTTATTCAATAAACGCATAAAACCCTTTGTGATCTCGGCATAGTTTGCGATGAAACACCGTAAAAAGTTAGCTTTTCCTTGCAATCTTTGAAGTTGAGGGATGGTGCACGGGGGAGGCAATTGAACTATTGCCTCAACCTTTATAAGATCGACCATGATCCCTGTTGTTGAAACTATGAAACCTAGCAGATGACCTGATGTGACACAAAAATGACACTTGTTTGGATTTAAGTGGATTCAGTAGTAGCGACACCATTCAAGGATAAGTCAGAGGTGTGCCGGATGGTCAGCTCTCTTGCGAGATCATGACACTAAATCATCAAGATAAGCCTTGACTATGTGTTTGAGGTCGTGGAAAGTAAAAGACATGGCCCGCTGAAATGTAGCTCCAAAAATTTTCAGACTAAAAGGCATCTTCCGATAAGAAAATGTACCCCATGGACAAATGAAATATGTTTTGTGTTGGTCTTCAGGTTTGATCTGTATCTGATTTTATCCCAAAAAAACATCCATGAATGAAAAAGCCTCACAACCTACGCATTCATCGACTATCTGGTTAATAAATGGCATGGGGAAATTATCTTTTGGGCAGGCCTTGTTCAGATCATGGAAGTCCATACATACGTGAATCGTACCCTGTTTCTTATTGACCGACACAAGATTCGACACCCATTGACTCAATTGGACGGGGTAGATGAAACTAGCTTTAAGTAGTTTCTCTACTTCAGCCTTAATAGTTGTTTCTTTCTTAGGATTGATCTGATGAATTTTCTATTGGACCGACATAATATCATGATAAGTCATGATTTCATGTTTGATGATTCTTGGATATACGCCTGGAATTTCCTCGTAAGACCAGGCAAACACGTTGCAGAATTATTTAAATAAATCTATGTAGATTCAAATTTCCTCGGGGGAGAAATCCTCTACGATGAAGATATTCTCCACGACGCCAGAGGTTCTGGAGATGTCAATAGGTATCATTTCAACTATTGTTTCCATATTTCCTTCATCGTAAACAACGTGCACTGCCAAAGGATTAATAGGACAAGCTTTATCTCCAGTCATAGTCAGAGTGAATTCACTTGCTTCAATTCATCTTAACTTTGGTAGGAAGTAAGATCTATGATGAAGATCATCCCAGGGTCTATCTGGACTAGCCATTACCTCAATAATCACCTCGTCTGAGGGAAAGACTAAGTATAAAGAATCTGTATTAGCAAGGGAACCTTGAGCCAAAATAGGCTCGAGCACCGGATCTAACTCTTGTGCAAGAGTCGGCTCGAGGTCGACAGAATCTTGCTGAATAATCGATTTTGCAACTTCTGCCATGGATAGAGGCATGGACATGCCATTGTGCTCTGTCCCTTTTGTCGTAGATGATGGGGAAGGAAGAGTCCATGGATACAATGAGATTTTAAATATTTTGGCTCGAGACTGGTTGGGTTCAACTGACATGTAATGGACATTTTCAGTCGGAGGCAGGTAATCAAAAGTACCCATCAAAGGTGGACACAAACCAACCCCTACGTTGACGATGCTGGACTGAGGGTTATGGATCATCAGAACCATGGAGACTCCCGATGAAGGGTCAGGACGAGAGAAGGATAACTAATCAATGGTCACGATCTGACTCTCGTGTGGAAACAACAAGACCCGGAAAACTATCATGACCAATGCTTGCATAGCATAGGTCCAACTCCTTCCTAACAAAATATTGTAGTCAAGAGACACATCGACCACTTCGACCTCGACGCACACAGGTTTTCACCCTAATTGCATGGGGAAATAGGGAATGATCCCATGTGGTTGGAAAGAACGATCATCCAATGCTATAAGAAGAGTAGGTGATGGAGACAAAACGAGTGGGCCTATGGCCTTCCAACATGCCAAAGACATCATGCATGTCGAGGCGGTCTCATATACCACTGTACGCAAAATATTTTGGGTAAAAGTTTTCATGGTGTAAGCCACTACTATCTGAAAAGATACGTGGTAAGGAAGATGAGATTTTAAGTTAGTCGTATAAAGCATGATCGTTCCTGGATTACAAGTCTCAATAAATCCTAGGGCAACTAATAGAGACTTTCTCTATGAAGGGAAACTCTAGAGGAATTTCAAAGCAGAGATCACACAAGGGTTTAAATCCTCCACCACAGAGTAGTTCTGGGTGGCCCATGTGTTTGGATTGTGAGAAGATTTATTAAAGGCACGTTTTGGGATGCGTGTCATTGTTTCGCCCAACGTCTTCTCAATCTGGAGAGGAAGAGGTGGGTTTTCATATTCTTTACCCTTCTCAAAGGTGCTTGGATTTCCATAATCATGTGATCTAGTCGATATATAGGCATCACCTTTCATCATATACACATTTGTGGATGAAGGATTACTCGAAGATGGAGGGGATCCTTGATTTCCCCCTTTCGCACTCGAGGAGGCTTGAGTTAGATTTTTTCCATGTGGAAACAGGTTCATTAACATGGAAGGTTGTTGCTGTGCCAATAACTTCTGGGCCTCCGCAAACTGAGGGAACTGATGGGTCGGGTGGTCTTCCTTGAAAATATTACAAGGATACTTCAACTTCTTCTTTTCAGTGTCACCCCTGCTAGGATTATTGATAGGTTTCTTATCCCCCTTACCCTTTTTTCGTTGTTTCTTCTTTCCGCCAGGATGGTGGGTGGCCTTTGGGTTTGTCATTTTCACACTATGTACGTCTGAATTTTGGGTAGGGGGAATAGCCGAACCAGTGGTCTGGCTGGCCGTTGTCTATTGTATCAATAATTGTTTCAATTGATTTGACAATGGATCAGTGAGATTCACTTGTGCTAAACCAATAATTCCATAGGCATGTGGTCCATACCTTTGTCTGTTATTGTCAAGTATTGACCTCGGTGCATCTGGAAAAATCTCGTAAAGTAAACCAGATTGAGAGTAAATCAGTTCTAGCTGTTGAGCTCTCATTATCACATCGTCCTCGAAAAACACCCCAAACGTTGTGACGTTGTTAGACAACTGGGGTACCAAATAATTAAGGAACCACTCAAGCAAGAATGCTAGTGGGACTGACAGTTTAATCAAACTCTCCCGGTGTCTCCATTCTCGAATGTGATTCGAGATATGGTTTGATTTTGTCTGCTCGAAGTTGGCCAGCAATTTAGTGCCCACATTGTATCTCACAGGTAATTCCAAATGGTTTAAGAAAGCCATTGCCAATTCTTCAAAGGAAGAGTATCGTGAGCGGTCGAGCTCGATGTACCATTTCGCAGCATTCCCTATGAGAGTGCATTGAAAGAATCACAACTGGATGGAGTCGTCTCTCAAAGACTTGGATGATCACCATAAGTGGAAGGTAGTCACGTGATCACCAGGATCTTCATTAGGCTTGGATCCAAACTTTGGAATGTCCAAAGGCAACTTGGTTGGCATAAGAGGCCAACTCAGATCATGAAAGATGGGGTCGTTTAATAACCTTGTTATGTCTGGAAAGTGTACGGTTTCCAGAAATGGTAGTTTGGGTTGTGGATTGTAGCCAGGGAAAAAGGAGCCTGGAGTTTGACTGGCACCGGGATTCCAGGAAAAGTTAGGTTGCTGGCCAAGGCACTGGTAATAACCATGGCCCTGACCAACATACAGATTCTATGCTTGTTGAGATATCATTGGCTTGTTCCTTTAATAGGATGTAAAGGGATGGGCTTGCATCATATTCCAAGGATTTTGGGAGGTTTTCCCCCTGCCGATCTGACAAGCATAGGTATTGGGCCCTTCCTGGGGTTCCATTGGGTATGGAAGGGGTTGCCCCGATTGACATCCCTGGCAAGGGGACTGGTCGCTGCCATGGATTCCAAGGTCCTTGTGAGGAAGGAATTCCTAAGTGTGCCCCCTCTACAGGGATAGTACCCTGTATAGGATGTGGTTGTCCATAACCGGGGTTGCCCCCGACTGAAACAACAGTTGACGAGAAAACGTTGTTAGAAAATGCGTCGAACAAAGAGAAAGGTGTCAAACCAATCAACATGTTATATGGAGGGAGTGCTTGACTACTTGCTCCAAACAAGTTTATGTTAGGCCCAACGGAGTCTGAGGAACACCGCCGAGTGAGGGGTATGAAGGGGGTATATGACCCCCACCATAAGGAAAAGCGATAAAAGGAGCTGAAGTGCCCCCCATAGATCCTTGCAGAGGAGCGTTGGAACTCCTTGCCCCCAAACCTAAAGTCTGTAGAGTGGAGGAGGAAAGTACAATACTCATACCAAAGCCAGGCATCCCATATGAGAATGGAGGGCCTGTCATGCTCTGGGTAAATGAAGCAGTGATCGCCACCATAGACGGAATCAGACAACTGCCCGAAGTAGAAGCAGTAGAGAGCAAGGTGGCCTGGACCTACGATGGTTGGTTAGGAGGTGGAACACCCCCTGTAGTGATAGTTGTGAAGGAAATATGAGTATTCCCAAAAGAAGTAGCAGTGTTTTCTTCCATTGTTGCTTGTGACACTACCTGGCGCGCATAAGGTAGAACCTGTACAATGATGGGTGCCGATAGATCAGTGATGGGAGGGTTATATGGACCAAGAGATTCTACTCTGAGGTCAGAAATGATTGGTTCCTCGAGAATCAAATGTTCTCCTCTCGAAGATGGGTCAGGCACAGTTTCCTGTAACCCGGTTGTCTCAAAAGACCTTTGCTGGTCTAGTTTTCACCTTAGTGGTGGCAGGGGGGGGTTCGAGGTCAACTGGCATCAGGCCCAAAAGCCTTCTTGACCTACAGAACTCTTGATCCTCCACTATGTGAGAATATCAAATACACACTATGGAAATCTATAATCATTTGAAAATGAGCACGCACTAGAAAAAGTACCTATGAGATAAAACAAGAAGTCACTAGCTAGTTGGAAGAACAGTTACAACAACCAACACTAGAGAAACTTACCAGTGCAAGTGCAACTCAAATACGGAAGCACCCTCTACGTATAATCTGTAAAGAGTGGCCCGATGTATTTCTTAGGTACCGCAGTATACCCCCACAGTCACCTATGTAAGTCACTAGAAAGATAGGAAACTAGGTTGCCAGTGCGCAAATAGTCACCAGGCAGGTCTAGTCGACAGTCGGGTGGACCGCAATGAGCATGGTATCAAGATAGAAACCTAACAAGGGTATCGAAAGAAAATGTTTTGGAAGATGAATGAGGACCTCGAATGAATTTGAAACCCATGAAGCTCCGTGGCAAATGCGATCAATGTAATCCCAAGATAAGTCCTCTATATGCATTCCCCACTATGCTTGGTCCAGATTTGGTGGGGTTATCTCCACTACCTTTCCTTACGTGACCTTGTGTTTATCCCCTATGTTAGAGGGGGGTCCGGGATAAATTTCACGATGCTGGACTTTTGACACTCGCTAGCACAGAATCTTATTTTTGTTTTAGCAACCTTGAAGAGTTTCCTCTCCAATCCTAAATCAAGGCTCTAGCCTAGACTAGTTGATGGACTCTACAAATATAAAGTCCAGTTGATTTTAATTAATCATTAATTTTAGTGGTTGTCTTAAGTTAAAGGGAATGAAAATTAAACCAGTGATGTTTTCAAGAGACGAAAGAGAAGAGCATATACTGAAACTGAAAACAAATTACTTCTTCACAAATTCAACTTTGCACATTCAAACTCTTTAACCAACTTTTCAAACTTCTTTTTTCTAAGATCTTTTAACAAAAAACTCAAAACAAGATTTCACTCGACTATGAGATACTTATTTTCCTAAGTCAATAACCAAGAACTTATGAAAGAATTTTTTTCCCGATGATTAATGTAAACACCCAACTACTTAACCAAAACCAAGAAATAAAATATTTTTTATTTATTGTTTAATGTATGAAAAGAAAAAATGGAAAAATAACGACAAGTAAAGACCAAGAAAAGACTTCTAGCCTAAGAGCAGATCACAAAGAGTTATTGACAATAACACACAAGTTGATTGAAGTAGACTCTCACACTTGTCTAAAATCCCTATTACAGAAAATTAGAGGATTTTTTTTTTAATGAAAAATAAAGCTATTTTGTAATCAAACCTAAGCTACAGACTACTATGACAGAGACCGAGACTAGATCAAGAAAATCCCTGAGAGGTGTGACTCTTGACAGGGAAGGGGATGACTGCCTCTTCTAAAAAAACAATTTCTCAATTGGTATGCTACTGATAGTTCAACAACCATGGTATGTACGTGTATTGTGCAAGGTCAGGGCATGTGTGTAGGCCCACTACAAGCTGTGTGCACCTTGGAAACTCGTCAAAAAATTGAAAAATAAGCAATCAAGCACTGGCAGAGAGTATTGGTATTGAGAACCAGAATCCCTTGAAGATACAGAAACTTACTTTAATAGAAAAAGATGTAAGGAAAATTTATTAAAAAAAAGCTAATCTGAGGTTATACCTAGACTATAGGATGCAACTACAGAGACCAGAACTAGATCCAGAAAACCCCTGAGAAGGATCACTTATGACAGAGAAGAGCATGATTGCCTCTCGTTTAAAAAAAAAAATAATTCTGGACTCAGACACACTACGGATCCTTCATTAGCTGGCATATGTGCGCAGGCTGTGTCAAGTCAGGGTGCGTGTATATGCATGTAGGCCTTCTCCAGGCCGCGTATGCCTCTGTAGCTTCCCGGAAAAGAAAAATTTGTCAAGCGAAGAAAGAAGGGAGTAATGGTATGGAAGACTAGAATCCCTACCAGCTCAGACTCTTGCAAAAACTCAGAAAAAGGTAATAAAAAAAATTTTAAAACACCCAAAAAGTATCCCCAAAAAACCCTAGAGATTTCTCTAGTATGGTCGCTAATTCTGTTGTGGGTGGGAAATCCCCCTATGGACTAGCATTAAGGGCTCTTTAATGCATGCAGAAATGACCTAAAGTCTTTGAGTTTTTACCATCATCCCAATCATAAACCCCATTATTCATATGTAAATATAAGGTTAAAAAGATCAAGTTACTGTACCTTAGTTTATGTGTTTGATGTCGATCCTTTAACGTTCAGTCGCTCCTTGACTGCAATTCTCCTCCCAAAGCTGACCTGCATTCAAAAACAGACAAACAAAGAACTCCAAACATGCATATGATCTATGAAATAATGGGTTAGAGATTCTATCAAAATATAATCAATATTAAACATTTAAAACCTCATATGGCGGGACGGGAAAAGTACTTCTTTTATTAATCTCACAAGAGTAACTTACAATAGTGAGATCGGCCACCGCTCCTCGAATCTAGTTTTAGGATCCTCTTCAACTGTGCTCCAACTTCTTTTGTATATGCTTCTCTTCACACAATGGTTGCAAAAGGTTGGGGCAAAGGGAATGCAAAATCAGGTAGAGTTTCTTTATAATTATTTTCCTCCTTCTAATGGGACCCCTACCCCTTATTTTATAGGATAGAAAGGGCTAGGTATTTGGTCGAGTGACCGGATATGGGCGGTCAAACGATTTAGGTAACTTACCCAAAACTGTGAGTTTCGTCTGTAACTTTCCATTTTTTAGGCTTTTGTAGGTATACGCAGACTGTAGTGGGTGAGCTAGTGTATACACGCGTGCAGTAGTGGAGCAGAGCGCGTGTGCCTTAAAGAAGGGTGTTTTTAAGAAGAGTTGTTCAGTAGTGGCTTGGAAAAAATGGAAAATGGGATGGCTTGATGCCAGGTATGCATGTTTGGTGAAAATTAGGGTTATAACACCCACTCGAAATCATGATCATGTTATTCACCTAATTCCTAAGAGTGTTCCTCCTAACACGAGGCCTTACATATATCCTTATGCCCAGAAGAGTGAAATTGAGCGTATGGTTGAAGAAATGTTAGAGGTTGGAATTATTAGACCTACCCAAAGTTCTTACTCTACACCAGTGGTAATGGTACTCAAGAAATATGGCTCATGGCGTATGTGTCCAGATTATAGAGAGCTCAACAAGATCACTATTAAAGATAAGTTTCCCATTCCCATCATTGATGAATTGTTAGATGAACTACATGGAGAAATATATTTCAAAAAGTTGGATCTCCATTTAGGGTATCATCAGATTAGAATGAAGGAAGCATATATCCCAAAAACAACAGGATTCTAGTGCATTAGATACATTTACATGGAAAAATGACTCACTATGGTACAAAGATCGCTTATATTTATGTAAGAACTCCCAGCTCAAACAAAAGGTACTATTGGAATTGTACACCTCTTCGGTAGGAGGGCACTCGATATTTTTGAAAACTTACCATAGGGTCAAGAAAGAATTTTTTTGGGATGGCCTTAAAATTGATGTTCAAAGGTTTGTGGCAGAATGTTTGGTTTTCCAATAAAATAAAGTGGAAACAATTAAGACCCCAGGTCTTTTACAACCATTAGCCATCCCAAGTCAGTGTTTGGATGAGGTTTCCATGGATTTCATCACAGGGTTACTGAAGTATGAAGGAAAGAGTGTCATCATTGATCCGAAATCGGATCCAGAAGCCTGGCAGGGCTTGAAAAATGCTCAAAAATGAAAGTGCTTAGAATCCGACGAAACCAATGACATTGCGTCCATCTCGTCTTCCCGATTCTGGAGGTATATTTACTTTGTCAAACGAGCTCCGTATGCGAAAGTTATTGCGTTCTGATCGGAAGCCCAAACAGGTAAAAAGTCAAAGGTCAACTGGTCAAAAAGTCAACACTGATGTCAGCATGCTGACTGTGCAGGAGATGATGTGGCACTCTCTGGATAATGGTGATTGGGAAGGTTCACTGATAGGGCAGACATGTGGCAGGCAACTGGAACAGTCAATATTTGACAAGTGGCATTAATCCGTCAAATGGGGAGTTGCCACGTGGCCCAGTCATGGGCAGCCACGTGGCACCCAGACATTATTTGAAGTGGCATGTTTCAAAAATTGTTTTGGGGTCCATGGGATTTGAACCCACGACCACCACCAAGCCCAACAACTTAAGAAATGGTTCTTTACCAATGCGCCACATTATTTCTTATGTTATAAAACCCACAATATTAAATATATTGTATGGTATTATGGCGCATAAAGGAGAGGGTTGGGGGCTAAGCTCCAGCCCGTGGTCGTGTAAACCCCCATATGATCGAGAATAAAGGGGCACGTGCCATTGAAGGGGGATGCACCCATATTATAACTATAAAGTGAGTTTTTAAACTACTTTTTGGGTTTTTATTGTAATTAAGCCTATTTTTAGTTAATTTTCTCCATTTTTGGGAGTTATTGGGTAGTTTTGGAGCCTAAATTTTGGGAGGAAGTTGGAGATGAGAAACCAACTTCCTAGCTATATAACCCAGGCATGTTTGAGGCCATAAGGGGCATTCAGAGAAGAATTATGCTGAAGAGAAGCCAAGCCAAAGCCATTTTGAGGCAGAGAAGCTTTTGAGGAGGAGACGATGTTGGATCATTTCTGGGAGCTCCGGACATCCGTTTTGTGTGCCGTTTTCTTTGATGGGTTCTTGACATCTGGACAAGCATGAAAATATTAGTCTTGTAGCCATTTGGCATTGCAGTGATGTACTTTTGAGCTTTTGAGCAGAAATAAAGAAGCCTCTCCCATAGAGAAAAAGGCCCAGAGACGTAGGCAAAGTTGTGTCGAACTCCGTTATCAATCTGTGTGTTATGGTTTGCTGTCTTATATTTCATTTCAGATCTGAAAATGTGTATATGGCTGTCATAATTCCTCTTCTTTCCTCATTCTTTCACTAAGTTTCTCAAATTGTTAATTAATGCATGCAAAATTAAAACTCAACCATAAGTCATTAAATGATCCTACGAATCAATCATGGTGATTGTTTATAAACTGACCAAGTATGCACACTTTTTTGCACTCTCTCATCTCTTCAAATCTAGTACAATTTCCACCGCATTCATGGAGACAGTTCAAAAGATACGTGGAAGCCCAAAGATTTTTGTAAGTGATAGAGATCCCATCTTCACTAGACATTTTTGGACATAATTGTTTTCTTGTTTGGGTACTCAATTGGCTCATATCTTATCCTATCATCCTCAATCTGATGGACAAATCGAGATAGTGAAAAAATGTCTGGAAGACTAATTTTGTTTCTTTGTCTCTAATAAACAAACATAATGGTTCAGATGGTTACCCTTGGCAGAATGGTGGTATAACACTTCCTTTCATACTGCAACAAAAATGACACCATTTATGACACTCTATGGATACCACCCTCCTTCCATCACTTCTTCTCTAAAATAAAAATATAAGGTTCAAGTAGTGGAAGATCGCATCGAGCATCAACAACAAGTTCTCTAAATCTTAAAGGACATCCTGACTATGGTACATAATCACATGAAACGACAACTAGATCAACATCGTAGTGAAATAAGTTTTGAAGTAGGGGATTTTGTGTTTTTAAGACAAAACCCATACAAACAGATGTCCCTCAAGCAAGCTAAGAATGATAATAAATTATCACCAAAGTACTATGGCCTTTATAAGGTTTTGCAAAACATTGGTACTATGGCATACAAATTGGAGTTGCCTGCATCTTCACGAGTACACCTAGTTTTCCATGTTTCATGCTTAAAGAAGGTTATAGGTGACAAGATCTCAGTTCAAACTATATTTCTAGAACTTGACGAGGAAGGAAAAAAATCATATTGGAGCCTGAAGATATCACTTACACAAGAATTCGCCAGCTGAGGAATAGATCCATTTTAGAGTATCTCATTAAGTGGAGGAAACTACCCGTTGAAGATTCCACTTGGGAAGACGAGTCTTTTATACAGAAGAATCCAAAATTACTAAAACATTGTGGACAACACTTGTTTGAAGGAGAGGGGCATGTTAAGCCATAAATAGTGGCGCATTGACCCTTAATTGGGGCATATTACATTAGTAATGTTATTTTATTTATGTCGGCTTGGGTCCATTAGTTGTAATTGTACCTCCTAGTATCCTATATATACTAAGGAGACCTTTTCATTTGAAATCATCTTGTATTTGGAAATTTATGTGGTGTATAAGGAGGTTTCCCCCTCAAAGATTCTTATTATCTAAAATTCTCTATTTTTCAAGGCATTGAGTACTTATTATGAGGTTTTTCTACGCTATCTTGATATTTGGTTCTTAACATTATTTCTACGAGTTCCTTATTTTAATCCATGTTTCTTT
>JZKD02S1690752.1:655784-676151 GCA_000966675.3 Picea glauca
TAAGTGACCTAGAAATGGGTTAAGTGACCTAAAAGAAGAAATCATTATTTAAATGATAAAGTAAGGTGACAAAGTTAAGGTGGATTATTTAAATAATAAAGAGAAGTGAAAAAAATCAAGAAATGATAAAGTAAGATGAGAAAATCAAGAAGGAATATTTAAATGATAAAATATTGGAGAAATTTCTATTTATGGAAAGTGGTTAACCCTAAAATAAGGAAAATAGGTTAAGTGAACTACAAATGGGTTAAGTGACCTAAAAATGGGTTAAGTGACCTAGAGGATGAAAGTATAAATAAGATAGCAATGGTCTCTTGTAGATCATCCTTTTTGTGTATCAATGGAGAGCTTGTTGTGAGAATATCTTTTGGAGTATTGATGGAGAGCTTCTTGTGAGAGATTATTGAGAATTTTTGGTGTGGAACACTTGATCATATTGAATATCTATAGGTGACTGAGGTAACCAAGGATTTCTAAGCCGAATTTTAGAAGGAAGGTGAAGAAAAGAGGGTCGGAATTGAAGGGAGGATAAATTCTTTTGATGATTCTTTCTAAGGTATGTTATTTACAGGTCATCTCACCATTTTCGCTATAATTTTGTTTCTATAATGGTACAGACCATGAAATTTATGTTCAATTGAAAAAAAATAACTATGTATCTATGGTAAAAAATTCAGCTTGCGGGTCGTTGTATTTTGGGAGTTACACTCCGTGGAAAATAGGGTTTGTGGATAGTCCTGAAACTAGTCAAAAACAGGTGTTTCAGGTAAAAATGCCATAACATCTTCATAATAGATACAAATTAAGTGAGACAAAATGTGTTGGTTAGGGTATAGGCTGTATTATGTTGTGTAATATTTTCAGATCAATTCAATGAATATTTGTTTTGGGTCATGCTCTACAAGGTCGCTCTCTAGAATAAGACAAAATTCAACAAGGTATGCCATTTTTGCTATAACGCCTTTTTTGAGGGGTTCCAAGTAGTGCCACCTAGAGGAATTGCATAAAAAACATTGAATAACATTGTATATCATTTTTAGATATTTATTCATTACAGGTACAAAGTTATGATTATTTCAAGTTGGGGTTGTTGACTAATCCAAAACTAGTCATGGTTGAGACAAGAAGTTGATGAGTTGGCACATACATGAGGTGCATAGTTGATGATGTTGGTACATATTGATGAGTCATTGTTGATGATTATTTGACACATGATTGGTATATACTTGTTACATGGTTGGATGCACTTATTTATGGTACAAGTTAATTACAGGTTGTTTGGCACAGGTTGGTGCATGGTTGATGCACTTGTTTATGCTGACAGATTTATATATGTTGATGATTATCACCTCATATCATTTGGTACTGAGAATGTAAGTTGAGTCTTGCATATAGATCCGGTTCTCTTATAGAGTTGTAATCTATTCAGTTGTTGCTAAAAAACCCTTGGATTGAAGTCCATAATAAAAAGAAAAATTGTACATACATCTTGTGTTCTTTGTGTTCCTTGTGGAGATGATTTATTGATGATATGTTGATGATATATGTTGTTGATATGTATTCACATCTAACTGATTATAAATGAAATAAATGAGTAATGAGAAAATGTTGAATGTTAACTAAGGATTTTTTGAGTAAGAGGGAAGTTTTGGGAAAAAGATCCCCACACTCATTCACCCCCCCCCTCTAAGTGTGGTAGGTGTGTCCAACAATTGATATTAGAGTGGAAATACAAGACTTAACAAGATTTAAGGATATCCATAGACACACAAATGGATCATGAAATACTAATCCTTGATGAGGAAAACTATTCTACTTGGAGAGTAGAGATGAGAGTGTATTTGAAGACAATGGGAGGAACTATTTGGAAGACAACCATTGGTAGATCAGTTTCGTTGAAGAACAAGTCAAAGTTTGAAGCTCAAAGGGAAGGAAAGAAGAATGATGCATTGGCTCTCAAGACCATTGGATGATGCATTGGCTCTCAAGACCATTCTTAGTGGACTTTCAAGCCCTATCAAAGAGAGCATGGGACAATGCACTTCCACCAAGGATCTATGGCTAAAGCTATAGGAGACATATCAAAAAAATAAAGAAGATGTTGAAGACCACTCCATCATTTTGGCTCGAGACTGGTCGGGGTCAGCCGACATGTAATGGACATTTTCGGTCGGAGGCGGGTAATCAAAAGTACCCATCAAAGGTGGACACAAACCAACCCCTACGTTGACGATGCTGGGCTTAGGGTTATGAATCATCGGAACCATGGAGACTCCCGATGAAGGTTCAGGACGAGAGAAGGATAATTGATCAATGGTCACGATCTGACTCTCGTGTAGAAACAACAAGGCCCAAAAAACTATCATGACCAATGCTTGCATGGCATAGTTCCAACTCCTTCCTAACAAAATATTGTAGTCGAGAGACACATCGACCACTTCGACCTCGATGCACACAGTTTTTCCCCCTAATTGCATGGGGAAAGAGGGAATGATCCCATGTGGTTGGAAAGAATGACCATAAAATGCTATAAGAAGAGTAGGTGATGGAGATAAAATGAGTGGGCCTATGGCCTTCCAACATGCCAAAGACATCATGCATATCGAGGTGCTCTCATCCACCACTATATGGAAAATATTCTAGGTAAAAGTTTTCATGGTGTAAGCCACTACTATCTGAAAAAATACATGGTAAGGAAGATGAGGTTTTAAGTTAGTCGTATAAAGAATGATCGTTCCTGGATTACAAGTCTCAATAGATCCTAGGGAAGCTAATAGAGACTTTCTCTGCGAAGGGAAACTCTGGAGGACTTTCAAAGCGGAGATCGCACAAGGGTTTTGTGATAAATCCTCTACCACAGAGTAGTTCTGGGTGGCCCATGTGTTTGGATTGTGAGAAGATTTCTTGAAGGCACATTTTGGGATGCGTGTCATTGTTTCTCCCAATGTCTTCTCAATCTGGAGAGGAAGATGTGAGTTTTCATATTCTTTACCCTTCTCAAAGGTGCTTGGATTTCCGTAATCATGTGCTCTAGTCGATATATAGGCATCACCTTTCATCATATACACATTTGTGGATGAAGGATTACTCGAAGATGGATGGGATCCTTGATTTCCCCCTTCCGCGCTCGTGGAGGCTTGAGTTATATTTTTTCTGTGTGGAAACGGGTTTGTTAACATGGAAGGTTGTTGCTGTGCCAATAACTTCTAGGCCTCCACAAACTGAGGGAACTAATGGGTCGGGTGGTCTTCCTTGCAAATATTACAAGGATACTTCGACTTCTTCTTTTCAGTGTCGCCCCCACCAGGATTATCGATAGGTTTCTTATCCCCCTTACCCTTTTTTCATTGTTTCTTCTTTTCGCCAGGATTGTGGGTGGCCTTTGGGTTTTTCGTTTGCACACTATGTACGTCTGAATTTTGGGTAGGGGGAACAACCGAATCGATGGTCTGGCTGGTCGTTGTCTATTGTATCGATAATTGTTTCAATTGATTTGACAATGGATCAATGAGCTTCATTTGTGTTGAACCAATAATGCCATAGGCATGTGTCCAGACCTTTGTCTGTTATTGTCAAGTATTGACCTCGGTGCATCTGGAAAAATCTCGTAAAGTAAACCAGATTGAGAGTAAATCAGTTCTAGCTATTGAGCTCTCATTATCGCATCGTCCTCGAAAAACACCCTGAACGTTACGACGTCGTTAGACAACTGGGGTAACAAATAATTAAGGAACCACTCAAGCAAGAATGTTGGTGGGACTGACAGTTTAATCAAACTCTCCTGGTGTCTCCATTCTCGAATGTGATTCGAGATATGGTTTTATTTTGTCTGCTCGAAGTTGGCCAACAATTTAGTGCCCGCATCATATCTCACAGGTAATTCCAAATGGTTTAAGAAATCCATTTCCAATTCTCCGAAGGAAGAGTATTGTGAGAAGTCGAGCTCGATGTACCATTTCGCAGCACTACCTATGAGAGTGCATTGAAACAATCGCAACTGGATGGAGTCGTCTCTCAAAGACTTGGATTATCACCATAAGTGGAAGGTAGTCACGTGATCAATAGGATCTTCGTTAGGCTTGGCTTCGAACTTTGGAATGTCTAAAGGCAACTTGGTCGGCATAGGAGGCCAACTTAGATCATGATAGATGGGGTCAATTAATAACCTTGTTATGTCTGGAAAGTGTATGGTTTCTAGAAATGGTAGTTTGGGTTGTGGATTGTAGCCAGGGAAAAAGGAGCTCGGAGTTTGACTGGCACCAGGATGCCAAGAAAAGTTAGATTGCTAGCCAGGGCACTGGTAATTACCATGGCCCTGACCAACGTACAAATTCTATGCTTGTTGAGACATCATCAGCTGGTTCCCGTAATAGGATGTAAAGGGCTGGGCTTGCATCATATTCCAAGGATTTTGGGAGGGTTTCTCCCTGCCGATCCGATGAGCATAGGCATTGGGCCTTGCCTGGGGTTCCATTAGGTATGGAAGGGGTTTCCCCGATCGACATCCATGGCAAGGGGACGGGTCCCTGCCATGAATTCCAAGGTCCTTGTGAGGAAGGAATTCCTAAGTGTGCCCCCTCTGCAGGGATAGTACCCTGTATAGGATGTGGTTTTCCATAACTAGGGTTTCCCCCGACCGAAACAACAACTAACGAGAAAACGTTGTTACCAAATGCGTCGAACAAAGAGAAAGGTGTCAAAACAATCGACATGTTATAAGGAGGGAGTGCTTGACTACCTGCTCCAAACAAGTTTACGTTAGACTTGACGGAGTCTGAGGAACAATTTCGAGCCAGGGGTACGAAGGGGGTATATGACCCCCTCCATAAGGAAAAGCGATAAAAGGAGATGAAGTGCCCCCCATAGATCCTTGCAGAGGAGCATTGGAACTCCTTACCCCCAGACCTAAAGTCTGTAGAGTGGAGGAGGAAAGTACAGTACTCATACCAAAGCCAGGCATCCCATATGAGAATGGAGGGCCTGTCATGCTCTGGGTAAATGGAGAAGTGATCGCCACCATAGACGGACTCAGACAACTTCCCGTGGTAGAAGAAGTAGAGACTAAGGTGGCCCGGACTGATGACGATTGGTTAGGAGGTGGAACACCCCCTGTAGTGATAGTTGTGAAGGAAATATGAGTATTCCCTAAAGAAGTAGCAGTGTTTTCTTCCATTGTTGCTTGTGACACTACCTGGCACGAATAAGGTAGAACCTGTACGACGATGGTTGTCGATAGATCAATGATTGGAGGGTTATATGTACCAAGAGATTATACTATGAGGTTAGAAATGATTGGTTCCTCCAGAATCAAATGTTCTCCTCTCGATGATGGGTCAGGCACAATTTCCTGTAACCCGGTTGTCTCAAAAGAACCTTCCTGGTCTAGTTTTCGCCTTAGCGGTGGCAGGGGGGTCAACTGGAAGCAGGCCCAAAAGCCTTCATGACCGAAAGAACTCTTAATCCTCCACTATGTGAGAATATCAAAGACACACTAGGGAAATCTATAATTATTTGAAAATGAGCACGCACTAGAAAAAGTACCTATGAGATAAAACAAGAAGTCACTAGTTAGTTGGAAGAACAGTTACAACAACCAACACTAGAGAAACTTACCGGTGCAAGTGCAACTCAAATACGGAAGAACCCTCTGGGTATACTCTACAAAGAGTGGCCCCTAGGTACCACAGTATACCCCTGCAGTCACCTATGTAAGTCACTAGAAATATAGGAAACTAGGTTGCCAGTGCGCAAACAGTCACCAGGCAGGTACAGTCGATAGTCGGGTGGATCACAATGAGCATGGTATCAAGATAGAAACCTATCAAGGGTATCAAAAGAAAGTGTTTCGGAAGACGACTGAGGACCTCGAATGAATTTGAGACCCATGAAGCTCCGTGGCAAATGTGATCAATGTAATCCCAAGATAAGTCCTCTATATGCATTCCCCACTATACTCGGTCCGACTTTGGTGGGGTTATCTCCACTACCTTTCCTTACGTGACCTCATGTTTATCCCCTATGTTAGAGGGGGGTCTCGGATAACTTTCACGATACTGGAATTTTGACACTCGCTAGCACAGACTCTTATTTTTGTTTTAGCAACCTTGAAGAGTTTCCTCTCCAATCCTAAATCAAGGCTCTAGCCTAGACTAGTTGATGGACTCTACAAACATAAAGTCTAGTTGATTTTAATTAATCATTAATTTTTGTGGTTGTCTTAAGTTAAAGAGAATGAAAATTAAACCAGTGATGTTTTCAAGAGATGAAAGAGAAGAGCATATATTGAAACTGAAAACAAATTACTTCTTCACAAATTCAACTTTGCACATTCAAACTCTTTAACCAACTCTTCAAACTTTTTTTTTCTAAGATCTTTTAACAAAAAACTTAAAACAAGCTTTCACTCAACTATGAGATACTTATTGTCCTAAGTCAATAACCAAGAACTTATGAAAGAAATTTCTTCCCGATGATTAATGTAAACCCCCGACTACTTAACCAAAACCAAGAAATAAAATATTTTTTATTTATTGTTTAATGTTTGAAAAGAAAAAAAGGAAAAATGACGACAAGTAAAGACCAAGAAAAGAATTCTAGTCTAAGAGAAGATCACAAAGAGTTACTTACAATAACACACAAGTTGATTGAAGCAGACTCTCACAGTTGTCTAAAAACCCTATTACAAAAAATAAGAGGAATTTTTTTTTAATGAAAAATATAGCTATGTTGTAATCAAACCTAAGCTATAGACTTCTATGACAGAGACCGAGACTAGATCAAGAAAATCCCTGAGAGGTGTGACTCTTGACAGGGAAGGGGATGACTGCCTCTTCTAAAAAAACAATTTCTTAACTGGTATGCTACTGACAGTTCAACAACTATGGTATGTATGCGGGTTGTGCAAGGTCAGGGCATGTGTGCAGCCCACTACAAGCTGTGTGCACCTTGGCAACTCCTCAAAAAATTGAAAAATAAGCAATCAAGATGTTACCCATGATTTTGGTCGTCAGGATGATGTATTGATTATGGTGTACTCAGGCTCTTCATAAGAACTTTCTCCTGAGAATTTTTTTTTTTCAACTCTTCCAGAAAACTCATTTTTGAAGACTGTTCGCAGGCTG
Source organism: Picea glauca (assembly GCA_000966675.3). Classification (NCBI taxonomy): domain Eukaryota; kingdom Viridiplantae; phylum Streptophyta; class Pinopsida; order Pinales; family Pinaceae; genus Picea; species Picea glauca. The sequence continues at coordinate 662,906 of JZKD02S1690752.1, forward strand.
CTAGTATATTTGCCAGCGAGAATGCATGATTCTCACAGGTTGCCTTAAGCCAGGGTGCAAGAAGTTCACACTATGTTGAACTACTAGGGTGAGAACTCTTTCTAAAGCAAGGAAAAAAGATGAATTCTCGATGCTTCTAGAAGGGAATCTTCTAGAAGGATTAGATGGCATTCAAATGGTTATCCTAGTACTGAATTCCCTGATATTTTGGGATCATTCTTATCCAAGTAACTAATTCATTCTCTCCTATATATTGAGGGAATTCTCATGGAAAAGGTTAAGCAAGATTCATTGGAGAATTGGTGAAAGAATTGTGTGAAGGACTGAAGCTACAACAACTAGGAGACTCCAACAAGTTTATCAAAGGGGGTTGATCTTCTTCATGCAAGTGAGCAAGTGTGTGTGTCGGAGCCAAGAGCCATCGAAAGGAAGTTTGCAACATCAAGGCTCAATTTGTAATATTTACTTTCCATTAATATGATACAGTAATATGTCCCTTTCTCATAAAGCTATTCCACTTTATTGTATAATTCCTTGATCATATACATAGATTGACTGTTGAATAGATTGTGCTTTCTTCACTTTGGTTGGTTTGTGTTGTCTTGGTGTTGGCTGCGCAAGAGAGCTGGAGCGAAGCGGGAGCAACAAAGACCATAGGAAGCGATAATAAGGCATGTTCTTTGTTCTTGCCTCCTATTTAATTCAATGGTTAAAATCTAGGGAAAGAGTCATGTTCTGTCTTGCTTTGTTCTAGATCCAGGTGGATCTAGGGAGATCAGTTTGTGTCTGCACTTACGGATTTATCCAATAACAAAATTGGTGACTCCACTGGGGAACAATCCCATTTTCTTTGTGGCTTTTGATATTTTTCTATGGCCATTTTCTCTAGTTTTACATTTCTCCTTTCCTATCAATCTCTGAGTCTTCAGGATATCCTGATATACCCTCTGGGTCTAGAGGCCTTTTTAAATTTTGCTTCCTTTTTCAAAATTTTGACTATGTTCAGGAATTCTCACACTGTACTTCATTAAAGCCTATGAGAATAGGTAGAGTGCACACTCTGCCTTTAGGTTTCAGTGCGAGGTTCTCGCACCCTTCTCAAGGGTCACCTGCAAGAATCAATGTTTCTCCTACTGTGTAATACTGCCTGCCTGCGAACTCAATTTTTCAAAAATTTGGATTTGATTTTTGGTATTTTCAACTGCCCAGATCAGTTTGATTGCCTCATAAGAATCTCTTGGATCATTGATTGATATATTTCTTGTCTTCGTTTGCGTGCATTAACAGTCTTAGGATTTCAAGGCTTTTCTTGTCATTTTTGGCTTGACTTTCGTTTCTTGACTTTTCTTGGGAAAACCATTCTCTCTGACTTCAGATTCTAAGTGTGTTTGATTAGTTAAGAACCAGTGATTGGTTGAAAGTTGAGTGTTTGGTTTTTCTCATCTGCTTATTGGTTTGAAAGATCATTTTCTTTTTCATTTGAAAAGACTAAATTGGTTTGCTCTTTATTTTTGTTTTCGTTGAAAGAGTGGATTGGGTGTTTATCATTGCTTGTTCATTTGGTTTTTGATTTTATGTACTCTCGCTGTCATAGTGTGGGTCCTTTTTTGAAAAGTGAACAAAAAAATTTTCTTTCAAAAAATTCTTTTCGTTTTAGAAAAACATTGAAAATCAAATTATTGAGATTGTTGAAGTATGTGAAAAAGACACAATAGAGAATTGTCATTTGATAAGTGATTGTTTGGATTTGAATTTCAAAGGAAATTTTGCAATGTACTTCAAGGTTGATATGGAATACTTTCTCTCTCTCCCATACATAGGATTCATTGACCGAAACATGATATATTTCATTCTCATCCTTGCATTGTTGGGTCATAGTCATACAACATAAGTTTCATTTCCGTTACCTTTGAATAAACAACAGCTCTTAATAACACTGTGTAATCATAAAATTTATCTAGTAACTCTTTTCTAGGGATCTTTTACACCAACATTTAGCCAGGCTAGTGCTTTGGAGTAGGAAGAGAGAAACACTCTCCAAAAACACAAAACACACAATAGCATCTTGTGTTAGGGAGTGTTAAATTCCATTTGCAACATCTTGTCTTGGGAAGCCCTTCTCACACAAGGGTCAAACACTAGGTCGCATTGATATTGGAAGAGTTACTCACCCTGCTTTGTTGATATCGGTGTAGATATTGCACGTATTACGAGGATCACTCAGAGGTATACCCACAATGATGAGTGGAAGCCTTTTGAGTTGATTTCGGGCTAGATACCCTGCCCTTGTGTGTGGATCGGACCGTCGACTGTCCCCCTAGGATTTATTGCTGTTGGTGGTGACCTTAGTGGCCTATCTCTCTAGGTTCTTACCCGAGGTGACTGTGGAGGGGAAAGTATTCACGGTACCTGGAATTGATGTTGACCAAACTCAATCGGGCTCCTTGGAGGATATACCCACGATTATGTGTGGGAGCTTGCACCAGGGTGTAAGTCCGTTAAGCAGGTCGTCAGCGTAAATTTTCCACCCTAGCCTCGCCCCTTCTCGTCTCGTTGTTGCGACGTTGGATTTCATCACCAACTAGTAGATTCGAAATTAGAAGGTCTTGTTTTCTTGGTGATTGCTTCCTAGATTTTGTTTACTAGCACATGTTGTTTGTTTCTTGAAGTTGACCATAGGATTTTCTTCATGAAGTTTGTCACTCATTTACAATAGCTCCTCCATGTCGTTCACATATAATGCAGGGTTTATCTCCAGAGCATCTGGACGGTTCTCAACCCTTGCCTACAGGTACACCCGAGGGATCTCCTCGACAAAGTGAAGCCACAGTCTTCACCACACCACAAGTGGAATGAACTAACTCTCTAGAACCTTTCCAAATTACCAATACTTGAGAGGACTTTCGACTTCACCGTGGTTCTAAGTGACCATTTATGCGATTGAATTCTTCCGGAGAATTAGTTGTTACATATTTTGGATCACCCGTTGGACCTTATCCCGACATAGAAGTCCAAGATCATTTTTGGTCTACAGGTGTTTTCCGCAGAGACCTTTTTGGTCCTGGTTCACCCATGATTTCTGAAATTAATCCTCCTATGATTTTCGAGATCTCTAATCTTGAGACAGTACCGTTGACTACCACTTATCACTTTACCATCCCTGCCGAAATGGACCATCTCACGAATACTACGAGTTTCCCAATCGGGTTCACTGCGGCTGGTCTTGCTCCTATAAACACGCAACGAATGCCCAATGTCACTCCGACACTACCTCCCAGATACCATGCATTGAATGCTTCTATTCCAACACCTCCGCAAACCCCATCCGGTTCTCCAGGTGGTCCTTCTTTTCCTGGGCACCCTATTCCCAGTTTCATTCCGACACTCCCTCAATTTTCTACTGGCAATCCTAATCCTAGTGGCACTATCTCGTCCATTACACCAAACTTGCAGATTCCCATCGGTGGACAAGGTGGTATGAATGAACTTCCTCTTACTGGACACATTCCAAGTACTACACAACCTTCGATTGGAACACAACTTCTGGTTGGAACACCACCTACGATAGGGGGACCAACCCCACCTTTTGGACAAAATATACGTCCTTCTTTGGCCTAGTATTGGAATCAGATGATACAAAATCCTCCTCAAACGACTGGGGGGACGCAGTTGCTTGTCCCTACTATAGGCCAACCATATCCAGGTATACCCAATCCTATTTGGGGTACGAATGATCAAACTCATGTCCCCACTCAAAGTTACAATCCCTCGAGCTACTATCCTTTCCAACCACCACCGAATCTGCCTGGGACTTCCCATTATGCGCAGACTGCTTACGGTCCTACTGGTTTGCCGACAGGGCTTCCACCCCAAAGCCACCAATACCCGCAGGTGAATCCACAGTTACCTTTTCTTTCTACTTTGGATTTGCTGGATTTGTCTAGGATTCTAAATGATCCTATTCGTCACTTTCCCCAATGGCCTATTATTCTAGCCAAGCTTCCATTGGACATTCTTAAATTTGACGACAAAGTGGGAGAGGACCCAAACAATCATGTTATGACTTTTCACCTATGGTGTTCATCCAACTCATTGATGTATGACTCTATTCATTTACGTCTTTTTCAACGAACCCTTACCGGTTCTGCTGCGAAGTGGTATATCAAATTGCCCCGAAGTTTTTTCTCTGATTTTTACACCCTAGCTATGGATTTCCTTACACATTACTAGTTATCGATCTGTTATGATACCGGGACTGAGATTTTGACATTGTTCAAACAAACTAAAGGCACTCATATATCAGATCATATCCATGAGTGGCGAAGGAGACAACATATCATTAAACTTGAACTCCACGATCAGTTACTGGCAGAATGGTTTACAAAATCCTTTGGGAACTAAATTGGTAAGGACATTGCCATGGGTGGCGTTGTCACAGAGGAGAAGGCTATAAGTCGTTCTCAATATTTTGATCTCATTTATTCGCAAACGGGAACCCTTTACGATTTATTACCTGATTTACCTCGTCCTAATACTTCTAGCACTTCAACTACTTCCGCTGCCTCGCATGCAGCTGATGGTGTGATTGGTACTGCCCAAATCCAATCACATTCTGTTTCAAGCAAAACCCCTAAATCTGCTTCTTCTAATGTTCAAAATGATCTGTCTCCTACCACTCCCACCAGAAATACTTCTGAGGTAAATGATGTACAATCTACCCCAGCCGGTAAAATCAAATCTCAAAAGAGGAGAGGTATGAATAAGGAGGGCAAAAATAATAATCAAGCAGAGCAAACTAAAACCACTTTTGTTGAAGAACGGGATAAGTGCAAACCACGATACCCTTGCCTTATCTGTGGTGATGATCACTACACGAAGGATTGTCCACGACTTGCCGAGGTTACTAAGTTCCTTCAAGGATCTCCAAAACCACCTACACCAGCAGTCTTGTCCCAACCCTTCCCGTCTCAACAACAGGCTCAGTTGGTCATTCACGACCAACCCTCTTCTTCTACGACATCATATGTTTTGATGTGTACTGGTGATTCTAAGCATAACAACGTTGCACTCACTACTCGAGCCAAAGATTATCCTCAATCTAAGGAGAAGGTTGATGATTTACCTCCTTCATTGGTCCAACCCTCTCCCATGACTTGACCTATTAATGGTTCTCTTCATATTGAACGACCAAGCCTTGATACAGTTCTGCGACCACCCCCAAAAGGTGTCGTTAGGAAATAGGCTTTCAATCCTCATGCTCGTGTGGCCCAAAACTACAGTATTTTTGAAGATCTGGCCCAGGCACCTTCCGCGATGTCAGCCCTTGAAGTCCTTCAGTCTTGTCCTGCATGATGGAAGGCACTGTTGAAAGATATAGGTGGAATTGACCCGACAGATATGAATTTGATAGTCTTTGACTTGGAAGATCACATTCCAAGGTTGCCTCCTCAACTCGCATTTCAAATACAAGTGGTTGTCTCCGACAAAAAACATTTGCTGAACTGTTATCGACGAGGGTGCCTTGAAGTGTGTTATGTCTCTTGCTTGTTGGAAAGCCATTGGCTCTCCTCCTTTGAATGAATCCCAGAACACTCTTAAAGCATTCAATGGCTCCGGTTTTAAGCCCTACGGTGTTCTTCCTTCATTGCCCATCACGTTAGAAGGTAAAACGGTCAAAGTAGAAGTGGAAGTATTTGACACTCCCCTTGATTATAGTATTTTACTTGGTCATAGATGGATTGATTCCATGTGCACCATTGTGTCAACACTTTTCCATCTAGTACGTTTCTCTCATCAAGGAAAGGTTGTTATGGTTGATCAACTTGCCTTATTCAATTTTGATACCCATACTGGCAATGTGCCATTTATTGCTAAAACCCCACCGGGTTATGAGAATGTCGGTGTAGGCCTTTTAAAGGACTCCTTGTTAATGGGTACTTTCCCCATTCCACCACCTGATGTTCCACACCCGTCTGTTGCTTCTATCAACATGATCTCCACCGTGCCTCACGAACTTCCTGCATCACAGGACCCTTGGATTGTCCCTGACCCTAGAGATCATCTTCGTTTCGACGACGCAATGCCGTTAAGTCCGGTTGAATCTGCCTATCAGGCCATTTGATTAGCAACACCTTCTACCCTTTCTCTTGATGAGTTGTCTCCTGATCCTTTTCATGTTATTTTTCCCACTGACGAGATGATCATGTCTGTCATGGAAGACACCCCTTAGGATGATGGGCATCATCGTTCCATACTTTTTCTGGAACAACATACTCTTGAGAACTATCAACGGATTTCGACTCCATCGACCGTTGTTGTCATTTCGACGGTTCCCGCGACTACACATGATGTGTTTGCTGAAGGGAACTTAAGAAATACCTTGCCCACGATTCCCATTGACATATCTATTAAATCTGGGATTGTTGAAAATGTCCATATTGGTGCTTCGTGTTCCGCTGATGAAATAGTCACCTATACGTCTCTTTTCAAAGAATCTCATGACATCTTCGCCTGGAGCTACGAAGAGATGCTAGGTATCGACCCTGCAATTGTAGTACATGAGATAAAGACATACCCTGGAGCTAAACCTATCTGGCAACACCTTCGTCTAGTTCACCCACGTAAAGTGGCTGCTATCAAGCTCGAAGTTGAGAAACTTCTGAAAGCTGACTTTATTTATCCGGTGGCTCTTACCGAGTGGGTTTCAAATCCTGTCCCGATTGACAAGAAAGTAGGTAGTATTCGTGTATGTGTTGATTATAGGGATATTAATAAATCTTGTACCAAAGAAAACTTTCCTACCCCCTTCGTCGATCAGATTGTCGATGATTGTGTCGGAAGTGAAATTTTCTCTCTCATGGATGGTTTCTCTGGCTATAATCAAATTAACATTGCTCCCGAAGATCAACATAAGACTACTTTTATTTGTCCTTGGGGTACTTTTTCCTATCGGAAACTCCCTTTCGGTCTTAAGAATGCGGGCGCGACGTTTCAACGTGCTATGTCTTATGCTTTTCATGATATCAAGCACATTGTACAACTCTATTTGGATGATTTACCCGCTCATTCTATGCGCAGAGTCGATCACCCTACCCACCTCCGAGCCATTTTCATTCGCTGTCGGTTTTATCGTATACGTTTAAATCCTCATAAATGCATTTTTTGCGTAGAATCCAGCCGTCTTCTAGGTTTTATCGTTTCGCGTCAAGGGATACAGGTGGATCCTATTAAGGTTGAGGCGATTCTTAATCTTCCTCCTCCTTCTACACTGCGCTAGTTGCAAAGTTTGCAGGGGAAAGAAAACTTTCTTCATTGTTTTATTCCTAATTACACAGAGATCACTCGTGGTTTTATGCGGCTACTAAAGAAAGATTCAGAGTTCGTCTAGGATACCATTGCCAACAATTCTTTTGAAGCTTTGAAGTTGTCTCTCACACAAGCTCCGCTTCTCTTCCCTCCCGATTACAGTCGCAATTTTTTCCTTTATATTGCTGCCTCGGAGTACAATATTGGCATGGTTCTCATCCAAGAGGATGATGCGCACGACGAACATGTTATTTACTACTTGAGTCAAAGTCTCACACCAACTGCAATCAAGTATCAACATGTCGAAAAACTGGCCTTGGCTGTCGTTCAAGCCGTCCAACGCTTCTGGCACTATATCCTCTCATGCAAGACTACGGTGATTTCTCATTGCAACCATATGCAACATATTTTGACACATCAATTGCTAGGGGGAAAATACTCCAAATGGATTGTGATACTCCAGGAGTTTGACTTGGAATTCGATCGTGCCAAGTCCAAGAAATCCTTAGTTTTTGCTGAGTTGATATGCGATTTTCCTCATTTTGCAACGGAAAATGTAGCAGTTGATTCATTACCCGATGAATCTCTTTTCTTTATTAGCACTGACGATATTTGGTATGGGGATATCATTATATATCTCCAAACAAAGACTTTCTGGCCTACTTTGTCTAGTACTGAATGACGTCACATACATTATAAAGCTCGTCAATACATTATCCTTGGGGATACTCTTTACCGTCGGGGGATTGACTCTATTTTTTGACGTTGTCTCACATTTGAAAAGGCCGAGAAAGCTCTTAATGATTGCCATTCCATAGCATGTGGTGGTCATATGTTTGGGTATGCTATTGCCCAGAAGATCTTATGCACAGGATATTTTTGGCCTTCTTTGTTTAACGACTGCATTACTGCCATTCAAAAATTCCATGCCTGCCAGATCTACAATCAGAAAATTCGGTCACATCGTGCTCCTCTTCATCCTATTGTCTCAGTTGGTCCTTTTTCAAAATGGGGCATTGATTTCATGACATGTCACCCTCACTCGGTCGGGGGGCATGGTTAAACCATAGTAGCTGTTGATTACTTTATGAAATGGGCCGAGGCGATGCCGACATTCGACAATACTAGAAAGACCGTATCATTGTTTATTTTTAATCATGTCATATATCGTTTTGGTGTTCCCCAAGCTATCGTCACTGATCAGGGTAGCCACTTTAGGAATTTTATGATGTCCAAACTTATTGAGAAGTTGGGTCTTCGTCATGATAACTCAACAACCTATTATCCACAAGCCAATGGCCAGGTCGAAGCAATCAACAAAGTTCTCATAACTATGCTTCGAAGCATGATAGGGATTCATAAAACAAGTTGGCACACAATGTTGTTTTTGGAATTGTGGGCATACCGGACATCTGTCAAGTCCGCTACTGGGTTTACGCCTTTTTGGTTAGTCTATGGTGTGTAAGCAATTCTTCCTATCGAATGTGAGATACCCTCTCTGAAGCTAGCTGTTGAACTCATACCCAACACTTTTGTTGAAGAAGAACATCTATTGTATCTTATGCGATTAGAAAAAACTAGACGTGACGCCACTCTAGTAATAGAAGCCCAAAAGAAACATGTCAAGGCCCAATATGACAAGCATGTCAAGCCTCACGTTTTCTCCGAAGGTGATCTTGTTCTTCTCTATGAACATGATCGAGATGTGTTAGGAGATGGAAAATTCGAACCCATGTGTTGAGGTCCTTATATTGTTCACTGAGTTTTGGAAAAAGGAGCATATGAGTTGGTAGATTACGATGGTATCCCTTTGAGTGAACCCAGGAATGGGTTGTACTTGAAGAAGTACTATGCATAAATCATCTRTGCACAAGTACTTGTATTTTATTGTATCATACATTTCGTGTGTTACTATAGTTTTCTTTTGTCATTATCTGGTCTTTTCTCTTATGTGACGTTGTGTTTGATTTCCAGATGTCGGAGTCTTCGCTACCCTATATTGGCTTCGTTGATGGCGCTTGTTGTAGTACTCAGAACCTTGCTTCCGCTGCATGGGAAATATATTCCCCAACAAACGAACTTGTATCTTTACGAGGTGTGTGCCTCGGCCGTGCAACCAACAACATTGCAGAGTATAATGTTGTTATCGAATTATTGGTTGATGCTATCTTGCTCGGAATTCGTCATTTGGTTGTGCGACTTGACTCATAGATTGTAGTACTACAATTAAGTAATATCTACTCTATTCGAAGTCCTACCTTGTTACGGACATATTTGCGAATTCACCTCTTGGAACGTTATTTTGATCACATTGAATATCAACATATTCCTAGATGTCTAGATACATTAACAAATTGTAATGATCCCAAGCCAAATTCTTTCTTGGAATCACTAACTACTACTAATTTATTGAGTTACTAAGTGCATACAAGATTCATCAAAACATGGAGATCACAATATATTCAAGATGTAGAAGCATAAGCAAATATCTGACCTTTTTATTATGAGCAATGTAAGATCAATACAATAGATGGCCGATCTGGCATAAACCTCAGATGGCCGTACAAGAAATAGATACGAGCTGCTACAAAATGCTCCCGAAAATACAAAATAAGCCTCCAAAGGCTGGATATACAACGAAGACTAAATCAAGAAGATCTGAACCGCACTAATGCTCAACCTCCAAGCTGGAAAGTGCCACGTCCTGCTAGAATGATGAAGCCCTGAATAATTCCGCCCTGCTACCAAAAGTGTCCAATCATCCCGAGAAATATGCCAAATGATAGATCGGGAAACTTTAAGGAAAACCCAGATGTCCAAATTCCCAAATCCACTCTCAAACCCCGTAGATCTGAATTATTCGCTGAATGGTGTGCCCCACTGGATGACTGAAACCCTAGCTGGTTCGGCCCTGATGAAGGAGGCCTCCAAATGCTCTGAAACTCTCCAAGAATATTGATCAGGCTATGAGAATCCCGTGGGAGAAGTTTCGGTCTCAGATCTCAAGCATATCTCCCTAGATCTAAGTTTTACTGAATCACGGGACGTCCCCTATGGATCCACGACATCCCAATCTGTAGAAAAATATAGAATGATGATAACCCTCCAGAAAATCCCTCAAACTGATGGTCCTGTCTCTGCAAAAAAACCCAACTGTCGGAATGGCCCTAGACCCTCAGGATAAGCTAGATCGAACCTCCCTCGATAAACTGGCTCTGAGACTAGAATGGTGTGGACGATTCTTTCATCCCTGAGACCAAGCTGTGGAACAAGGTGAATGGATATTTCACCACTGAGTTGCTCACAAGGGTTTGTACAACAAAACCCCCAAACTAAATGCTCAAGAGAAATAGCAAATGCTAATCCAAAACCATAATGAGTAATAGGTGCACCCTAGCCTCTTACTTATACTTTTCCTTCTAATCCTCTGTTGAGTTAGGTTAACTCCCAGGGTTAATCTTCTATTCTTCTGTTGAGTTATCTTTTACTCCTTTCCTTTTCCTTTCTTAAGTCAACTTAAAAATATAACTTTTAACTTCTTGACTTTTCCCTTTTTCAGTGTGAGACTATGACCTAGTGGGGGTGCCCAGGCCACTGAGTCTCCTCATTACCTCTCTAAGAGGTGGGGAACATTACAGTCTGCTCTGCTTGAAATTGCTTGTCCTCAAGCAATTCCAAACCTACTTCTCAAACCACATGGTCTTGCTCCCTAGTGGCATCCTCAATGGGTAAATCCTTCCACCTGATCAGATACTCCTTGATTCTTCAGTTTCAGAGCCTCTTCTCTCAGACTTCTAACACCTCCTCTGGAATCAAAACAAGCTATCCCTCCTCATCCATGGGAGGTAATGCCTCAATAGGCCTGACATGTTGACCAAGGGATTTCTTAAGGCATGAGACATGGAAGACGTTGTGAATTTTTCTACCCTGTGGAAGCTCCAACTCATAAGCTACTGCCCCTATCCTCCTGCTGACTTTGTAAGGTCCAAAGAAACGTGGTTGCAGTTTCTCCGCTCCGCTTCTTTTAATGGAGGCCTGCCTGTATGGTTGCAACCTCAAATAGACTAAATCATCAACCTCAAAGGTACGATCAACTCTGTTCTTGTTTTCTTGGACCTTTTGCTGGTTTTGCACCCTCTGTAAATGATCCTTCAATTTCCTGAGAATGTCTTGGCTCTGCTGTATCCAATCCTGTACCATCGGAGACCTACTGTCACCAAATGCAATCTCCGCAAATGATAAAGGATCATAGCTATATAAAGATCTAAAGGGTGACATGCCAATGGACATATGTTGGGTGGTGTTGTAGCAATATTCTCCCAAATGTAACCATCTGACCCATGCTTTCTGTTGTCCTGTTACGTAGTTTATGAGGTAACCTTCCACCCATTTGTTGACTATATCAGTCTGACCATCCATCTGAGGGTGATAGCTAGTACTAGAAGTTAATGCTGTACCCACTAATATGAACAACTCCTACCAAAACGTACTCATGAATCTGTTGTCCCTGTCACTGATGATGGTTTTGGGTAGGCTGTGTAGTCTGAACACCTCTCTGAAAAATAATTCGACCACCTGTATTTCTCTGAAGTCTGTGGCTATGGGAAAAAAGTGTGCAAACTTTGTCAACCTGTCTACCACCACGAAAATGCAATCTTTCCCCTGTGATCTGGGCAACCCGGTGATGAAATCCATGGATATACTTTCCCACTTGTGCTCTAGAATAGGTAAGGCCTGCAACAGTCCTGCAGGGTGCATGTGCTCATCCTTGTTTTCTTGGCATGTAGTGCATTCTTTGACATGCTTCATCACATCTTCCTTGAAGACTTTCCATGCAAACCTTTCTCTCACCTGCCTGTATGTCTTACTGATGCCCTGATGCCCCACTACTGGTGAGTTATGACATGCATGCAGGATCTTAGCTTTGAGAGCTAATCCAGTAACTAAAAAGATTTGACCTTTGTAATAGATGAGGTCATTTATGACCCCGAAGTTGTCATCCTGTATTTTCCCATCCAACAATTGACAAGCGAACTGATCCTTTGCATATTCCACTATCAAGTGTTCCTTCCAGTCGACTGACATACCAGGCATGGAAAAAATGGATGGCCTTCTGGATAATGCATCGGCCACTGCGTTGTTCTTTCCTTTGATGAATTCAATGTCAAAGTCGTAGGCTTGTATTTTTCTTACCCATTTTTGTTTTCTTTCATTCAAATGCTTCTGCTCCAATAGATATTTAAGACTATTATGGTTTTATTTAACCACAAACCTTGCACCTACCAAATATTGCCTGAATTTGGCTAGTGCATGCATGATATCCAACATTTCTTTGTCGTAAATGTTGTAAAGTAGTTCAGGACCCCTGAGTTTCTGGATTTTATAGGCAAGGGGGTTCCTGTTCTACATCAACACGACCCCTATACCTTCCGCCGAGGCATGACACTCCAAAGTGAAGGGTATGTCGAAATCAGGAAGAGATAGAACTGGGTAGGTGCTCGTGACCTTTTTCATTTTCTCCATCGTGACTTGGGCCTCATCATTCCATTTGAAGGACCCCTTTTTGGTCAAGTCAGTCAAGGGTGTGCACAGTTGAGAAAACCCTTTGACAAATTTCCTATAGTATCTGCATAGGCCCAGGAATCCCCTTAGTTCTGTGAGTGTTTTCGGAGTAGGCCATTCCCTAATGGCTGTTATTTTCTCCTGGTGTACCTGTACCCCTTTTTCCCCTATGATGTGTCCCAAGTAAAGAACTTCTGTCATTCCAAACTCACACTTGGATTCCTTGGAATATAGTGATTGTTCTTCCATGATTGAAAGGATTTGGTCCACATGTCGAAGGTGTTCCTCCCAGGTCTTGATGTAAATGAGCAAGTCATCAAAGAATACCAACAAGTGTTTCCTTAGTTGTTTGTTGAACACATGGTTCATGCAAGACTGA